>WOXC01000903.1:0-518057 GCA_011680675.1 Gymnobelideus leadbeateri
AATAAAATGAAAAAATTTGATTCAGTCACCTCTAAGGTCCCCTTTAAATCTGGGATCCTATAACCCATGACATAATATGTTCCTATTGTGTATTATTAGAAAAGGGCATAATTAATTCATTTGACATGGTCAAATGTAGTAGTAATGTATGTGACATGTAATTTATTTCTAGCATATGTACCACTTTTAGATTCCTGGTTTTGGTGACATGTGATTGTTTATTTCTGTTAATTTATAACTTTCACTCTAATCCTGATCTTATTAATAATTTTCTTCCCATTTGTGTAACAAAGTGGTTTGAATTAATGACCAAAAAATGCAAAAAAAAACAAAACACCCAATTTAATAGTGTCATTATGTAACAAACACAATGCTAAGCAAAGGGTTGTACAATTTTTAAAAAGCATAGCAGTACCATCCTTCAAAGAGCTTGCAGTCTAATGAAGGGGAATAATATATATAGGAGAGTAGTCGCCAAGGAAGTTTGTTTTGGTCTGGGAAGTTGCAGAGATGTTGAGTGAATTCATAGTTAAATTGATAGACAAGGGGCGGCTAGGTGGCATAGTGAATAGAGCACCAGCCCTGGAGTCAGGAGGATCTGAGTTCAAATACAGCCTCAGACACTTAACACTTACTAGCCATGTGACCTTGGGTAAGTCACCTAACTCCAATTGCCCCTACAAAAAAAAGAAAGTAAAACAAAATAAATAAATAAATTGATAGGCATATGTTTTCTAGAAATTGTAGTATTGGTTTGATCATCATTCTCAGGCATGGAGTGAAGAGATAGAAGGTAAAATCACATTTTGGGTCTGGTTCATATGGAGAACTTCCCTATGAACTGGGTGAGGGGATAGTCTCCTAGGTCCTTGGACCTTTGGACAGAGTCCAAGTTTATGGAACAAATCCTTTTATTAAGGGGATTTGTTCTGTGAAGTTTGGATTCAGTCAGAGGGTCACAGTTGAGGACCCAGAGCACCACAAAGGACCTTGAGGCCTCAGGTTCCCCACTCCTAGTTTATAGGAACCCAGAATTCCAGGTCAGGAGCTGGAATGCAAAATATTTTTGATAAAGTATTTTACTTAATCCCCACAACAGTCCTATTGCTTAAATTATTATTATCCTCACTTTATAGCGGCAATTGCCCTGGGTCATACCGCTACTAATTATTTAAGGCAAGATTTGAATCCAAGGCCTATGACTCTTAGTCAAATAGTTTATTGATTCTACTCTTGAGAATCATTTTAAAAACAAAAGTTCAAACAATTTGGCTAACAGTAATACTAATCAAGTCTTAGAAACATCATCTATTTCCTCTTGATCCACTCTTTTTTGTTTGGTTCTGTCCATGTAATAATATGACCCAAAGTAACATTTGAGCCTCTAGTTTTCTTGGTGGGTATTGAGAAAAGCAAATGAATATATAGACCAGTCCCCCTTTAATACGTTATTCTGTCCCTTTCCCTCTCTGTGGAGTTGTGGAGTTGGTGTGTGAATTAGGAAATCATGAATAAAAAATGGAAGGATTACAACAGTATTCAGTATTTAAAGTAAATCTATAGGAAGTCAACGTAGACTGCATAGATAATCACCAACCTGGGAGTTAGAAGACCATGCTGGCCATGACCACAGACCTCACATAGTCCTCTCCAAGACTCACTCTTCTCTTTTTTAAATAGGGGAGGGATGGACTAGTTGACCTCTAAGACACCTCTTCCGCTTTGACATTCTCCAGTTCTATATGGCCATACTATTATAAAAAGAAAAGCAGTAATAAATGAAGACCAATTAATGACATTAAACTTTTAGTCAAATATTTCTGTTGATTTTTTATCTTTGTGGTTCTCAAAAAAGAGCTCACTTAGAAAGAAGGAGCTTTGAATGGGAAAGTTTGCTTCAAAAATTTGCTTATCTCTTTTATTGCCTGCACTATATAAGACTTTGCCATGACAGTGTATGACTTTGCTTTCCTGGAATATCGTGAAATACGATATGAGTTGCTGTCTTGTGAAGTGAGATGAGACTGTAGTTCAGACCATGTGCATAACACTGGTTCTGCCACTCCTGTTTATATGCCCTTCAACCTAGAAAAAAAAAAGTGGTGAAGCTTTGTTTACAGAGACAGAATACCACAAGGAAAGTATTTTAATCACAATCAAAACATGCTTGGATACTTTAACAATGCTGTGTTTTCAGGGTCCCTGCTTAGTCTATTTCAGGATATCAAAGCTTCCTGAAGTTAAAGTTCCCCTCAAATGTTGACAATATCCGCCTACTATAATTTAAGGGGGGCAGCGGGGTGCGGGGTGGGTGGGTGGATAAAATGCTTCCCATTCCCTGTGATACACTTGCTAGAAGTTCCTAGCAGGATGGGGGTCCTTCCATGCACCAATTTAGAAACATTCAGCCAGAGTGAATCAGAGCCCTCTTGGTTACCATGGCAATATTCCATTACAGGAGTTGATAGATTCCAGACAGATTGGTGCAAGCCGCCTAAACAGAGTGGAGTTGCTGGCTCCTGCAGTGAAACAGAGCACAGCTGCCAGTGGGTGTGAACTTATGGACACAGAGATGCAGGCCCTTCGCTCCGACTGGAAGCAGTGGGAAGACAGCGTCTTCCAAACACAGGACTGCTTGGAGAATCTTGTTAGCCAAATGGCCTTATCAGAGCAGGAGTTCGCAGCCCAAGTGGCCCAGCTGGATCAGGCCCTGGAGCATTTCACTACTCTTCTGGAAACCTGGTCTCAGCAAATAGCTCTCTTGGAAGGGAAGAATACAGACCAAGAAATAGTGGACTGCTGGCACCAAGAAAAAGTAGGTTTCTCCATTTGCTGGCTATGTTACAAAAGAGTTAAGTTTTCCTGGGTTACAAATAATATTTGTTAGCAGAGAAATTAAAATATCAGACTTTGAAGGAACAAAATGTTTGGATGCCAAGTCAAATGAGTTTATATAGTGTCCCAAAAGTCTTGGTGCAGATTGAAGTCTTGAAAATTAGATGGTTTGAGTTTTAAACTATTGAAAATCAAAAGTGCACTAAGACTTTGGGGACATTCATATATTCTCATAAAACAAACTTTATATTAAAAGAAGTTATTCTTAGAGCCATCAAATGTCATGTGGAAAAGTTTATTGACAATGAAAGCAAGTTGCTTTTTGCCCCGTGGTAGGAGGTTGTAATATGTTTGATCATTTAGATGCTGAAAAAAAAAAATGGCCTCTCTGAAGAGGCATAAATAGACTAATGGTCTTAAGTTCCTGGTGTGTTTGTTTGTGTGTGTGTGTGTGTGTGTGTGTGTGTGTGTGTGTGTGTGGTGTGTGTGTGTATGCTCACATTTTATTGACTACTTAATTTAGAATGATAGAGTACTGAATTACAACACATAAGGAACAACTTCATTCTTTTAGAGATAATGCAGAATGATTGCCTGCGAAGTGCCCCATGTGTGGTTTTTGACAGCTATATTTGAATTATTCTGTTGCTAGAACTCCTATTTCATCCCCATTCTTTCTCTCCCTAACTGTTTATGGGAATGTGTGTATGTCCGAGTCTGTGTGTGTGTGTGTGTGTGTGTGTGTGTCTGTCTGTCTGTCTCCTGTTTTGTTTTACTAGCTGTCTGGGTTGAAAGACAGATAACAGTAAAAGGGAGAATGACTTTTTAAAAAATGGACTTTTACAAATCTTCCCTTTCTCCATTTTGTTTTACTACGAAGTAGACTCTGTGAGATTGAAATGTGCAGTTTAGTGTCCTTATGAATCATAGCTATCCGTATAAGGAAGCCTAAGGAAACTTCTGTGTTTCCATTTCTGTTAGATCTACTTCAGATATTGTCAGAGAGGAAAGGCATAGTTCTGGTTTTATTTTTGGTGGAAAACATTTAGTTAATTGTAAAGAATTTCATAAATATAGATTGTTAGTGTTGTTATAACTACATCTCCTCCTCCTTCTCCTCTTCCTTCTCCAGTTGAGTATTAATTCATCTAGAACATTTTATTGTCAGGCTAAAAATGAGACTTCCTAAGTAACTCCTTCTGGTTGCTTTTTTTTTTTAAGTGGCTCTTGGATTTCAGATTTTAAGGGCTTTAAGGGTTATTAGTCAGTTCAAAGAGGACTGAGGAAATTGTAATACCATAAATAGTTAATGTTAATATACACTTAACATGGAAAAATCACTTGATTTAATATCTACTTTCTGTTACATTTGATCAGATTTATTAAGTCAATTAACTAGCATCATTCTTTGGGAAGATAAGAAAAGTCTATCTAACCTTGGAATAAAAATTTTTAAGGATCCACTCATACTTAAATTGTCATTACTCTTTCAAAATTAACTGCTTTCCTACAGATACTATTGCTGAAAGTGACATAGAGTGGACGTGCTTTATGGACAGTACAATAACAAAGGTTGACCTTTAAGAGTACAAAGGAATACAGAGAGAACTAGTCTTTAATCTGTGTGCTTTCGTATAAAGACATTTCAAACTGAAATAACTGTTTCTGAATTAGTTTTTAAAGGAAGCTGGCAGGCAGAAAGACAATTTAAAAACAAATTTCTAAGTTATAAGTGTTAATTTTATCTACATTTTAAAAGAACCATTAAGTATCCTTATATTAAAAAAAAGTCAGAGTTAAAAATGAAATAAGTATTTTCTGCCTGTGGCATATGTTTAAATTTAATTGGCATAGTTTTTGATTCTTATGTAGTATGTATTTTATGGGTTAGATGTTTAGTCCTAGACTAAAACATAATTGTAAATATGAATATAATAGTTCAAATAAAATTTCTAAATGACTTTACATTTATGTAAGTTTATTCCTATGTTCATTTTATATGCCATCTGTCCTACGTTAGGTGAAAGACACAATTACCGTGTTTCCACTTCAACTCAATATACTTCATTTCTGCTTAGGAAAATAGTTTACTTTTTTGTTATCCCAAGTTTCCTTCTCAGTGAGTCAACATTTGAATGTTGGCGTGGATTATCAGACTTTAATTCTGCTATAAAGTGAACATTTTTTGCTTTGATGAATCAATGTGTCCATGATTTCACTGGTGTCATGCTCTTGGCATTGATGCATGGATACAATGTGTTTGTATTCTTTGAGTTTTATTTAATATACATGCATGTTTCAATAACTACTGATTTCCATTTAAAAATAAATATAAATGCTTAAAATATTGTATAATGTCTCCCAGTGTTACTCCCAGGGTTGATGCAAGTATTATATTGGAGAATGAATGCAAAATTTTGAACTAACATAAATTTTTAATGAATCCTGGAAAGATGGGATTTCTCATGTATTTGTTCAGAAATGTCCTGGGAATTATGACTAACTAACACTGATCCTAGAATTTTACTAGCTTTTCCTTTCCTCAGGAGAAAGAGACTAATGCTACTGTCCTCCTTGTTATACAGTGGTTGGTAAAGTAAAACTGTCTTCATACATACACACACGTTTATGTACTTAGATGTGTGTACATATACATATATAATATCTTCATATATCTGTATATATCTGTGTACATATATATATATATATATATATAAAACAGACTCTCCTAAAACTTGGCCATCACATTTTAAAAGGCATACTTGCATTACTGATGACTCTTTTAACAATTGCTGTATGCTTCTGTTAGTATTTTAATTAAGTGAATACAATTTGGTAATGCCATAAATAAACCGTTACTATAGAGATACATTTTAGGACTAATTTGGCCCAATATTTGTAAAATGAAAAACTTTATTAAAATGCTTTACAGTTTGTTAATAGCTTACTGTGGAGTCTTAAGGTTTATAGAGTTCTTTGCCACAAGCTTATAAAGTAGGTAGCTCATATATTATTACACCCTGTTTCATAGATTAGGAAAACATCCTCAATCAATGAACAAATTTGTCTTAAGTACCTGCTATGTGACAAGCACTGTAGCAGACTGGGGGCAGGGCAGAAAACACACACACACACAAGCAAAATAAATACAAAGTAGTTTGGAAGGGAGGGCATATAGCACCTATCAAGCAAGGGAATCAGGAAAGACTTCATGGAGAAGGCAGTGTTTAACCTGTGCCTCTTGAAGGAATTGAAGCTTTCTAAGAAGTGGAAGGGAACTTTTGGTGACAGAAGGTAAATGATTGCCCAGAATTATCATCATTAGGAAGTGTCGGGGTCAGTATTTCAATCCAGTAGGTCCAGTGTTCTTATCATGAAACTACGATGTTGCCTGCCATTGATAACACCAGTCAATACGTAGTAATACAACCCAGATTTTTGTGTAATTTTATTTTGCTTATGATCTCCCCTCTAAATAAAGTGCCTTGTAGCATTTACTGCCCTGAATTATTCTCCAGACATGAGTGATTTCCTCATATCCTGTGTTGGGAATGTGATATAAATGTTTTGATTTTTTTCCTGAAAGAGCATTTCTTCCCATATAGATTGTCAGGGTCTTAATCAGGTTATGTAAGAGGAATGCAGTTTACAATTAGACGTTTTTTGAAACCAAACCAGACCTTGAAAAATTAAGTATAAATAACAAAGACATCTTCCATATGTGCTATGCCTATAATGTCTTTTATCCATAATTCTTATGAATAAAAGGACTTTAAAGCTTATAAAGCAATGTCATATAATATAGGACTTTTAAATTATATAATTAGTTTACCTAATTTCCCATGTAAAACATACTTCAATCAGTCCATCAATAAGCATTTATTGATAATAAAAGCACATTTTAAAGCATTCTATCATATAGTTGAGAATTTATTTTTAGTTTCTCCCTATATTTCTGAATTAATAATGTCTTATTCCAGCAAAAAGCTGTGTTTTGTTACGGTAGTAATAGAGTAGAGTTTTGGGTTTAGAGTCAGGACCCAGGTTTCAACCCCAGTTCTGCTACTTAAAACCTTGTGACCTCAGCCAAATCCCATGACTTCTCTGGTCTTAACTTTCCTCATTACCAAAATGATGGGGCTGGACATAATAAATATATATTCTATCATATAATAATATGTATTCTAGCAGTAAATCTACATGCCATGAGTGAAGGAAAATTTCATTTAAAATTAGTTTATAAATTGTGTATTTGTGAGAAGGAATTTAGATATTTTCTGTTTAACTAAAGACCTATTTATTCAGTAAATAGCTTTGTCAAATATTAATTTCCTCTTAAAAATTGACTCTCTTGAGTTCTTTAGACTCTAGCCAAAGACTTTTTAACAATAGAGATAAATAATATTATATTTATATACATAATAATCAAAGGATCTCTTTTGCTTTAAATTTTTTTCAAAATGTGGTGCAGTTGTCCACATTGCAGGGGTTAGAGATGTGATGCTCCCCATAATCTGGAAAATCCGTGTAAAATTTCTGGCCCTCCCTTAGGACCAGAGAAGGATGATTTTTTTTTCTTTTTGGGGGCATTTATAGTACCTTATTTTAAAATTTGGGTTAAGTATTTGGTCCCAGACTCTGTGTTGCCTACTGGTCTTTGTGTGTTGACTGTAACTTCTGCAAAACTCCCAAAATATTCTCATTAAATTTTTTATGTCAACCCATGATATAATGAAACAGTGATAGGAAAAGTCATGATGTGAAAGGGATAACTGTACATTATAGCTACATTAAGTTGATCTACCAATGAGAAAAGGAGAAAAAATAAGATAATTTTAAAACTATAATTTATTGCCCTCAAAACAGAGGTTTGTGTTTTTATTGTATATGTAACAGAAACCTTTTTGCAATAGCTAGAGAACTGGCCTGGAGCCAAAAACTCCTGCATCCAAATCTTAGGTTCTAATATATACAGTATGACCTAGTATAAGTCATTTAATTTGTCAATACAATTGCACAGTCTTCTCTAAGACAATAAGTTTTAGGGAAAGTGGTGCCTTGTATTAGGAGAGAGAGAGAGCTTCCTCACCCAGAAATTATCTATGTTAGTGAAATTACAGATATGTCCTGCCCTTTTGGTCTAAAGACTATAAAAATCTGGTATCTATGATTGTCTTAGTCCAACTTGTGTATAGGAAATTCTTAAACGTGCATATAGAAGGACACTACTGAGTTGTCAAGTCATTGCTTTTTTTGTTATATTTGTTGTTTGCTTTATTCTTTTTTCTTCTGGAGATCTGGTTATTTACATTTAAATGGTTCCTTTATTTTTTAGTGTAAGAAGCCTCCTAGTGTAACATAACTTGATTCTGTGGTCATAGCACACCTAGAGTATTGGACACTTTTGTCTTTCTTCCTCTTTCTCATTGAATCTTATTTTATTACTCATAGTGATTAAAGTAAAGGAAAGAGAAAGGAGAGGAGAAAGTCTCAAATGAGTATGATGTTATTGCTGCTCACCAGCATGGTTAATGGCCAAGGAGAGTGTTGGGTTATTGATTTTGATTAATCATTGGTTTTCAGTTACTCCCATTATGTTTTCTTCCTCCTCCCTCTTTAATACAGAGAGAGAACTGAAAATGGACTGAGTATTTTTTTAAGATGGAAATAATACCATTAAAATGACTGTTACTATTCTGTTCCCCAATAGGAAATATTGGATGCACTGGGGAAAGCAGAACCCTTGACTGATGAGCTCAAATCTCAGTTAAATGATCTTTGTAGATTTTCTAGAGACCTTAGTACTTACAGCGGAAAAGTTTCTGGTTTAATTAAGGAGTACAACAGGTAAGCATATTTATATATGTATAAGCATATATTTGAGTAAACCAGATCAACTATTCACTTCTGTATCTCCTTCTCTGAACTACTCTTTCAATTATAGTCAATATTGTACAAATTTGCCTTTTAATTATTATCTAGTAGTTTTATTGTGTTCTTATTTTCTAGTGATAATGGTTTATACTTCTTTATTTTCTATGGGTCCTAACAAAAAGAAAAGTAGTAGAGTAGAATAGTCAGGGAAGGTCGACTTACGTTTCTATGATGTTTCCCACTTACTCATCAATAAAGATATATTTCACTATTTATTTTGTATTCATAAATTTAATATAAAATGGATATGGACTATTTAGGGAGGCAGGATGACATAGTGGAAAGAGCTCCAGACTAGAATTCAGGAGATCCAGTTTTTGTCTAATTCAGCTTTGTCATTGATTAGATGTATGATCTTGGAAGAGTCACTATTCTTCTTTGAGTTTCAATTTCTTCATTGGTAAAATGAGACTATTTATAATCTGTAACTTTTCTTCCATCTTTAATGGAGCCATTTCTGCGGTTTTGTGGATTTTTTCTAAGGTTCCTTCTAGCATTAAACAGATTCTCTTGCTGATTCAATTTAAAGCAAATAATTTGAGGTGGGGGTGATTATACATTTTCAAAGTGTATATTTCCCAGGAATAATTTTAACCTTCTTTATTTTCACCTTTCATTTTGTTCTCTGGAATGATGTTTAGTCTTTGTTTGCAAGTATCTAAGGATTGTCAAAATAAAGAACAGATTTTACAACAACGATTCCAAAAAGCCTTCAGGGATTTCCAACAGTGGCTAGTCAATGCAAAAATCACTACAGCCAAATGTTTTGATGTGCCTCAAAGTATTGCTGAAGTATCAACAAGTTTGCAGAAAATACAGGTAACTTGCTATTCATCTCTGATGAATACATAAATCAGTATCTAGTATTTGTTATAAATTATGTATTAGGGGAAGCTAGGTGGCACAGTGAATAGAACACCAGCCCTAGAGTCAGAAAGACCTGAGTTCAAATCTGGCCTCAGGCAATTTTAACACTTACTAGCTGTGTGATCTTGGGCAAATCACTTAAGTCCAACTGTCCTGCCCACCCCCCTCCAAAAACAAAAACAAAAAGAACAAAAAAACCAACCAAATAAATAACATATTACCTGCTTCTGGAAGACATGCATTGTAGAAACAAGTCCTTATTGAAAGGCCTAAGCATAAATTTAAAGAAAAATTAGTCTACATGTATAAATGTACACCTTCTTGTCTGAGTTGGAAAGAAAGGGAGGGTTGTGTGCAGATTTTTATTAAAGCAGTACCTTCACAAACATTTTACTTAGCTAGAATCATTTTAAACAAAACTTTGTAGGGATCTTGCTAAGACAGTATGTAGTGCATAGAGTCCAGGACTCAGAGTAGGAAAAACCTGAGTTCAAATCCTGGCTTGGGCAGTTTAAGCTATGTGACCCTGGACAAGTCACATAACCAATCTGCATCTTAGTTTCCTTATTTATAAGATGGAGATAATAAGAACACGTCACATGTAATCCTTTGCAAACCTTAGAGTACTAGTAAACGGTGATTCTTTTTATGGATACCAGCCTCAAAGTATGGCCGTAAGGGAGGGGAAGGCAGTAAGTATATCAGCAGCATCATCAACAATATTACAGCATCTACCGTGTGCCAGGCACTGTGCTAAGCTCTTCACAGTGAATATTTCATTTGATCCTCACAACAAACCTGTAAAGTACGTGCTGTTTATACAATAAGACATCTGAACTAAAAATAATTTATCAAATTATTTTGGATTTGACTGGAAGTTAAATAGAAAAATCACATTATTGTTGTTTTAAATGTCATTTAATTATGATGAACCCATTTTCTTTCTAGGAATTTTTATCAGAAAGTGAAAATGGGCAGCACAAGCTAAACATGATCATATCCAAAGGAGAACTTCTGAGTACTCTTATCACAAAAGAGAAGGCTAAATCTGTCCATGACAAAGTTGTCACTGCAAAAGATGACTGGAAGAGCTTTTACTCCAACCTCTGTCAAAAGGAGTCTGCGCTAGAGGTATGGAACCAATCTGATGAAACTTTCTTGATATTTTTTTTTGTAAAAACCACATGCCAAATGATCTAAATTGTTCTGTCCATAATTTTTAGTCATTATCCCTCACTGAAAACTGCCTAATAACTAGTACAAATCTCAGGCTGGGAAGTATAAGCCTTATCAAGAAAGTGAATTACAGCTTCTTGAATAACTTATATTACAGATTTATTGTATCTCATCCCAATAAGATTAGACTTTAAACTACATTGTGGACTGTTTCTTTTGAAACACGCTTCCTGTGAAATATTGACCTTTGATTCAGGAATCTTGAAAAACCCAAGACAAGAAAACACTGGAGGTCAGATTTATATTTTGATTAATCGACATGAACATTTGTTTTTCAGTGGTTCTGAGGAAAGTAGGCATTCATCAGGAATGTGTGTGGCGGTATATGTGTATACACACACACACATATATATACACACACATATACATAGAGAGGGAGGTGTGTGTGTGAGAGAGAAAGAGACAGAGAGAGAGAGGAAAGGAGGGAGGGAGAGATGGAGTGAAGGAGATTGATTTAAACTTGAGGCAACATGTAGGTCAATGTTTTAATAGAATGGGTCACACAGGAGTAAGATAGCTTTTTCCTCTAACTTCATCAGTTGTGCGTACATTTTATGAAAAACTTTAAAGGTGGGGAGGCTGTGGTCTAGTACATGCATATTGGACTCATGCCATTTGATCAATATCAGAATAAATGAGTTATGCTAAAATTTTATAGATTAAAAATATAGAAAAAAGGGCTATTGCTTTAATTGTGTAACTTTTCTTAGGGAAATTGTCCTTTCACCAAAGCTATACTGCGTTTACTAGATTGTTGTACAGGCTGTCAGTACAAACCCTAGAACAGAGGCCACACTTCTGGCCTAAAAATGTTATGCCCTAGTGCTCACTTTCTGGGGGCAAGTCCAGGAATTACCTGCTTGCCTATCTCACTTCTCTTCCTCTGAGAAACTGCATTGTTTTAGATATAGAGCACTAGACTAAAGTCAGGATCTAAGTCCAAGCTCACACTCTTCCATGAAGACACTTAAAATTCTCTGAACATCAGTTCCTTAGTTCTAAAGTGAGAATAATGATACTTGGACTGTTTGTCTCACAGGGCATTTGTAAGGAAAACAGTTTGTGAAACATACTGTATTTTTCAGTAGTAGTAGCCATACCATCATATGTCCATTCTTTAAGGACCAGCCTAGGTCAGATTGGAGAAGCTCATGTCCGAAACATTGGCCACCTAATGATACATTCTTTTTTTGCAGAGGGGGGAGGGAGAGGGGAGTCTTATCAACTCACGAATATCAGTTAATATTTTGTAGAGAGGTTACAGTCTGTATTAGTGGAAGGTATGTTTACCCATTGAAAACTCAGATTCTTGATGGTTTGAAGCAATTGTTATAATGATTACTCCAGTCAGAAGAGCCATCAGTCATCTCTACCTGTACAGCAAGGGGCATCTACCTGGAAATCAGCCTTCACATTTCCTGGAAATATATAAGCAGTCCTGGATTTAGAAGGCAGGTAGTTGTCTTAGTTTTGCTTCTGCTGCACAATGTTACTCACTGCTCTCCCCTCTAGCTGAGCCACACCCCTGCCTACCATGGTGGTCTGTCTTTTCCTGTTGCTTTCTAGGTCGGTGTATGACAGAAAGATAGATGCTTAATGGCTGACTGAGCTGTCTGATTTCTTCTACTCCCAAAGAAGTAATAGTAATATCTTGTCTAAGGGTGGAACTTTTACCTTTGAAAAGCACTTTTGTACCCTCATTTGATACTCCATATTCTTGTAAGATAAAAATATTATTATCTCTAAATAATAGCCCTGAGCTTAGTGCAAAATACTGACAGATGTGTACCAGAACCCACTGCGTCATAGGATTGTAGTGTATTACCTTGTACAATAGTCTGTCCCTTAAAGAAAGGGCCTTAGAGATTATTTAGTCTAATGTTCCAATTTAACAGGTGAGAAAGCTGATGCCTGGAGAGGGGAAATGATTTACTTCTTATGCCAGCATTAAGTGGCAGAATCGGGATCCAGCCCTCCCAACTATGTGTACTCAATAAGAAATTCCTGGAGGACCATATAACATGAAGGAGTGAGCCATCATTTTGAAACTATCAGGCAGCATACAAAGACAAAAACAGCCATTGTTGAAATTTAGTTTAAATTAGCCTACTCCTAAGGAAGAAAACGACAATCCCCTTTATCTAATGTCTAGAAGGCTATCATATTATCTCTGGATCAGAAGAAGAGAGTCAAGTCTTAGACCTGATGAATCTCTATATAATGAAACTACATTCTGAAATACCATGAGTGTTGTAACACTTTTTAAAAATAGCTGTAAATTGTAGCCTATAGAGAATGACACTATTGCTAAAGTATAAGGTGGTAGGGGTGGAGGGAATTCCATATAAGACTTGATAAAATTTAACTTTAGTTTCTGTAAATTTTATATTCAAAGATGTTGAAAAATATTATTTGATAGCATTTATATACTTTTTAAATAGGTACAAATATAATATCTTTGTATATATGGAGTAGCTCTGTGATTTGAGTAAAGAAACACCCTCCATAAAGGCAAGTTGGTACCTTGTCTCTAACTTAATTGTCTTGGAGCATGGAGCAGTTATATGTCTTACCCATGGTTACATAGCCAACTACTTTGTATCAGTGCTAGGACTTGAGCCCTGGTCTTTCTAGCTTCAAGGATGGCTATCTATGATGGAATATAAATGATATGATTTAAATGATAAATGATATATGCATACATATATGTGATAAATAGATGTGTCATATATGATACAAATTCTTATAAAAATAAAGTATCTATTTGCTCTACCAATTAATTCCCAATGAAAATCATTGAGCAACTACTGTATATAAAATATTACAGTATGTAAAATATTGGGGGGAGGGCATAAAGAAGGATTTAAGAAACACTAAGGGAGCGGCTAGGTGGTGCAGTGAATGGAGCACTGGCCCTGGAGTCAGGAGGACCTGAGTTCAAATACGGCTTCAGACACTTAACACAAAAACTAGCCGTGTAGCCTCGGGCAAGTTACTTTTAACCCCAACTGCCTTCCAAAAAGAAAAAAGGAAAAAAAAGAAAAAGAAACACTAAGCACTGATTAGATATAAAGTTAGTTCTTATTGATTTTATAATTTCCTTAGAAATCTAATACAAACATAGATAAAGAAAACTAAGGATACAATATAGTATTTGATAAGGGAGGCAGTGTTTTTATAACAGAAATGTGATCTCTAGTCTCAGATTGAACAGGAGCTTCCTATGTGACTTTGGGAAAATTAGTTTTGTTCTCTGATCCTCATATATTTTTTTTTTTCTGGATAATGGTGTAACAGCAAGCACAGTAGCATACCTGGCCTATCTGATAGCACAGGTTTTTTGATCTGCTTTACTAAAGGAAAGCACCATTAAAGGGGTCAATAATCTTTAATTAAATATATATACTTTATTTTTCAGTTAGTTTAGGGGAAAAAGTTAGCACCCTGAACTTCAGAAAGTACAAACTGAAATTACAAGCAGAGAAAAAAATAGAGACAGAGAAAATAACACAGTTCAATAGACCAACAGACTAGACTTCTAGCTGTATGACCATTATATACATGCATAGTTAGTTACTAAAAAGAGAAGCACCAAGATCAGGGTTTTCAAAGATAGGGTGCTCAATGGCTATCCAGAGTCTCATCTGGCCAAATCACACAACTCTTCCCATAAGTGAGCCCCTAAGTAAATCCTCACCTCAGAGTATATATACCCTTCTTCAGGGTCAGAGGACATAACAATCTTTGTGACCCACTGCCCAATTACAAAGTAACAAAAGGTGTGGGCCTCCTTGAAAAGCAATCCACCCCCCAAACAAGCCCCTCCTGTTAGGTTCCACTTGAGGCCCATTAAGGGGCAGGGAAGATCTTCAAATTCTCTAGGTCTATTAAGGGGCAGGGAAGATCTTCAAATTCCCTTACCATTACAAATGGGGAAATTGAACTCTATGATACCTCAGAGGCCTAGGGCTGAGATTCTGTAATTATATAAGTAAAATAGTGAGAAGAAGCTTACTATTATTAAATAATTCAAGAATCCAGAATTATAAGCATACATGCTTAGAGAAAGGGTCATAAAGAAGATAATAGAGTTAATAATCCTTGAAAGATATTCTAGAGATGGGGAGAAGGAAGAAAGATAATACTTCTGAAGGGAATCATTATGGACAAAAAAATTCAGGGTAGGGGCGGCTAGGTGGCGCAGTGAGTAAGAGCGTCGGCCTCGGAGTTGGGATGACCTGAGATAGAAACCGGCCTCAGAAAATGAGTACCCACACATAAATAATGACTAGCCGTGTAACCTTGAGCAAGTTACTTAACCCCAATTGCTTAAAAAAAAAATTCAGGGTATTTTCAGGGTCCAGATATTAAGTATAAGGTCCCTGGTGTTGAATAGTAGGACATATGGGTTGGGCCTGGATTGTGAGGGTCCTTGAAAGCCAAGTGAAAGAATTTTGTCCTTGAAGCAACAGAGAAACATTGAACGTTTTGAAGGGCTGTCTTTGTAATGATCTACTCTCTTTGTAGAACCTAAAGATCCAAATGAAGGACTTTGAAGTGAGTGCAGAGCCGGTACAGAACTGGCTGAACAAAACTGAGAAGATGGTCCGAGAAAGCAGCAGTCGACTACATGATCTTCCCGCAAAGAGGAGAGAGCAGCAAAAGCTTCAGGTGACAAGAACCTGTGATCCCTTTTGTTTTGGGGGTACCACAAGGCATACATAGTGCATGCTGAGCCCAGTGGAAGTCTGTTGCTTCAGTTTAGCCATTCTGAGGATAAATTTGTTTTCTTCAATTCTGCAAAAAAAAAAAAAGTTGTATGTCTTCTGACTTGGCCCTGAAAATTTCTTAAATTTATTTTTTTCCTTTCCTACTGTACTCCAGGTAAACTTGAAAAAACCATACAGCCTCTAGGATTCACTTGTTGCTTGCTAGTGTTGATTTCTGCTATTTGGGCCAAAGCTTTGTCCGTGGCATGCTTTTCCCCCCAACCCCTTAATAGTAAACTTGCTTGTGCTTTACAGTCTGTCCTTGAGGAAATAAACTGCCATGAGCCTCAGCTCACCAGGCTCAAAGAAAAAGCTCAGCAGCTGTGGGGAGAACAAGCTGCCGGCAAAAACTTTACGCACAGAGTGTCTCAGCTGTCTTCTCAGTACCTAGCACTGAGCAATTTAACAAAGGTAATGGATGCGGTGTGTGCACCTTCATGCGGGGTATGTCAATGTCACTGAAATCAAAAGCGTAATGGGTTAAAAATATGTATATGTGTATGTCAGGGTTAGAACGTGGTCTCCCGTCCCGCTGCTGTGTTGTACCATGTGTCTGATCTATCCACTGTTTGTTCCAATGCTGCCCAGTGAGTGGAGAAAAGGACTTGTTAAGTGTGATTTTCCTGCCTCGTGTGCCAGCTGTTTCAGCTACAATGCCTTGGGGAGATTTCATGGGAGAATCACAGCTAGCATTTACTTAGCGCCTACTATGTGTCCGGCGCTGTGATCAGTGCTTTATAATTATTATCTCATTTAATCCTCAAAATAACCACTGGAGAAAGGTGCTATTATTATCCCTATTTTACTGAGGCAGACAGAGGTTAAGTAGCAACAACAGTAATAATGACTAACCCATATAGTGCTTACTATGGGCTGAGCATTGTGCTAAATACTTTACAATTATCTTATTTGATCCTCAACAACATTAGGAGACATTATTATCCCCATTTTACAGATGAGGAAACATGGGCAGACAGAAGTTAAGTAGCAGTAATAGTAATGATAGTGGTGATGGTGGTGGTGATGATGATATGAATATCTAACATTTATATAGAGCTTACTCGGTGCCAGGTACCAAGTTTTAAGCATTTTAAGCATTTTATACTTTTTATGTTATTTGATCCTCATCACAACCCTGGGAGGAGACATTATTATCCTTACTTTACCAATGAGGAAATAAAAGCAGAGGTTAAGTGTTGTACCCAAGGCCAGAGAGCTATTAAGTGTCTGAGGCCAGATTTGAATTCAGTTCTTTCAGATTCCACATCAGGCAGACTATTTACTGTGCTACTCTGATCCTTAATTGCAGAAGTATTCTAGCTTAATAGCAAATTCTATGGAAGAAAACTTGGTTTTAGAAGCACAACTCATGAATATGTAGGGAAAATTTAATTTCTTCTTCCCTTGCCAAAGTAGGTCTAAAACATGGATCACTTTAGGAGAATATACTTGAAAGTTTTTAGTTTTAAGGAGATAAAATTAGATTAGATTTTTTTTTTTTTGGTCTTTTTGGAGGGGGGAAGGGAGGGCAATTGGGATTAAGTGAGTTGCCTAAAGTCACACAGCTAGAAAGTGTTAAGTATCTGAGGCCAAATTTGAACTCAGGTCCTCCTGACTCCAGGGCCAGTGCTCCATTCACTGTGCCACCTAGCTGCCCCAATTAGAATTTTAAAAAACTTTTTAGCCTAAATGCCTTACAATAATTGAATCTATGTAGTAGTTAATAATAGCTCAAGTTTTTATTTTGCTTTAAAATCACAATGATGCCATGTTGATTTAGCTATTCTAAGCCATTTAGGTCACTTCAAAAAACTCTCAATTTTCTAATCAAAAATTTCATCTAGTTTTGTCTACTTAAAACTAAAATGCTTTAAGCTATGTTTTCCCTAAAGCATTTCATGATGACATTGGGGTTTAGAGGTTTGCTAAGTAGTCAATAGCAACAATAATAACTCATGTACTGTTTTAAAATTATACCAAAAGGACATATTAAATAACTCTAGTTCAGCATTAGAACAAAGACCCGACTAATTAACCAGCTTTGGATGCTTTGGTTGAGAATCCCAAGTCTGAATTGGTTGGGTTTTTTTTTGGAAGGGGGAAGGCAAAGCAATTAGGGTTAAGTGATTTGCCTATGGTTACACAGCTAGTAACTGTAAAGTGTCTGACTTCAGATTTGAACTCAGGTCCCCTTCTAACTCCAAGGCTGGTGCTCTATTCACTGTGCCACCTAGCTGCCCCCTTAATTAACTTTGTAGGACAGTCCTAGTATATAAATTATAAGCCCAATATCATCTAAACCATTGTAACCTGAAATATAGAATAATGCAAGAGAATGAACCATTATCTGATTCAATAGCCTTGTGTCTCTTCTCTCCTGCCCAGTCTCCACTGACACTGTCACAGGACAGCTTTAGCAGTTCAATTTGGTCACATTTAGGTCAGACATTTCTCATATTTAATGTGGACTCATTTTATCACAGTCTACTCTGGAGAAAGCAGATGGGAGTCCTCAGGCTAATAACTACAGAATTGATCTGGAAGGAAGTTGTTTTGCAACCTTCTCAAATTATAATGAAATGGGAACATTGCAAAAGAATATCCTATTCTTTTTTTTAATAATATGTCTATAAATCAGGATGCCAAGTAAAACTGAAACAACTCACTTTGGCATAAAGGTATTTAAAAGATGCATGTTAAACACTGTATTGTGTTAGATAAAGAAATTATTAATTGCTGTTTATAACATGAAGTGAAATGCAGAAAGGCATAGAGGATAGTCTTGTTGAAGAGTCTTGACTGAAAAATATAGCACTCAATTCCCACCTTTGAGGCATGCTGTCAATTTCACCTTTTACAAGTCCCTTAACCTTCACAATACCTCAGCTAACTCTATATCTCTAAGTTGGAGAATTGTAGGAGATATGCATTGATAGAAGAGGTTTTGTCTTTAGAAGATCCCTACATCAAGTAAATGAAAGACCTAAATCTCTCTCCTGCTCAATAAAATATAATTACATTGATATCCTTAATTTATTTAATATGAGAATATAAAAGCATCACATATAAGTGAATTTCTAGAGGACTTTGACTTGTATGAATCTGATAATATGCAAATTAAGATACATCTACTAGGCTTTGAAAGACCAAGATGAAATAGAAATGTAAAAAATAGGTAGTAACAGAGAGCATCTATTAATTATGAATGAATTGTACATTGTCCAAGACTAGTGAATAATGAGGGTGGTGAGAGTGTTAAAAATAGGTGGGGATTTTGTTGTTATTGTTCTTAAGATTGTACTAGAATAGTTTATTTCCGTATTTTCCAAATTGTTCTTGATATTTAACTTAGCGTATAATGTAGCCATACAATAACCAAAAAATCTCAAAGGTCATAAATTTCTACCTGTGAATATTATCACATTTCTTTTGTGTAGCCCAAAATATTTTCAGACAGTTTTTTATTTTGTGCACCTTCAATATTTAGGCTATGAAATTCAATGAAAGTTGAAAGTCTTTTGTGAATTTCAGGAGAAAGTTTCCCGGTTGGACAGGATTGTAGCTGAACACAACCACTTCTCCCTCGGTATTAAAGAACTACAAGATTGGATGGCAGATGCAGTTCATATGCTGGAATCCTACTGTCAACCAACTTCTGACAAAAGTGTCCTGGACAGCAGAATGCTAAAGCTGGAGGTAGGCATTCTTCCTCAGCTGCTTTCAGAGTTTGAGAAATCTATTTCCCTAGAAATATTTGTCTCCATGTGGTCTTATTTGAAGTCAAGTGTTAGATTAAGTTAAAATTAAATTAAAATTCCAGTTCTGTACCTCCTGGGACTTAGGTCTTCTGATTTTTGAATAGTGTATTCAAAGAGCAGTGGCTCCTGAATTAGACCTGTGTTCAAATTCAGCTTACACTTTACAATTATTATCTCATTTAATCCCCACAACTTACCCGCTCTGTGACTTTGGGCAAGCCATCTGATCTCCTTGGGGCTCACTTTCCTCAAGCATAAAATGAGGGAGCTGATCTGGTCCATGATCCCGTGACTATTTTAGAAGAATCCATGAACCTGACTACATTATCTCTAAGGTTATTTCCAGGTCTAAATCATGTTATGCTATGACTTTAATAACAGTGAGAGGTGAAGTAGGGAGTATGTAGAGATCCCTGTGTCTGTGGCCCAGGATAGAAATTTACAAACATTTACATATTATTTGACCCAAAATATTTTTTCATCCACTGCAAACATTGGCAATGACAGCCAGATGTGAACTCAAAGTCTAGCATCCACAAACAGAAACATATGCATTTGAAAGAGATGTTTTGAAAAAACATTCAAAAGGGTAAAACATTTATCATGTTTGCCGACTAATCCTTATGTTTTGCATTAACTGTTTCTTTCACAAGCTTTATGGGCATATTTTTTCTTCTATCTTTTAGATTTGTTTCCTACATTGGTATAAATTCTGAATTAGCAGTGGTATTGTTGTGCAAAAAAATATTGAGAACTTGAAATTTAAGGTTAATGTTAAAATTTTGAAAAATATAATTGGGAAATATTTAATAAAATAAATAAAATATAGTATAAAAAAGGGTCGAGTTCCTTTTGTATTCAGATTTCATTTATAGCAAGAATATAACAATTTATTTCCTTCTTCAGTGTACATGCTTGGTTCCCATACTAGGAAGTCATGTTTAGAGTATCAGCAGTTAGTATTCATAGATTTAAATCTATGATCTAAAACCTGTGTGATTATTAGTGCCTTATACCCTCCTTTATCTTATCTCCTTCCTCTTCTACTTCTCTGCCGGATGAGATAGATTTTTCTACCCAATTTATTATTGTTCAATCATTTTTCATTCATGTTTGACCCTATGTGACCTCATTTGGGGTTTTCTTGGCAATGATGAGAAAGTGGTTTGCCATTTCCTTTTCTGGTTCATTTGGTAGATGAGGAAACTAAAACAAACTGGATTAAGTGACTTGCCTAGGGTCACACAACTAGTAAGTATCTGAGGTCAAATTTGAACTGAGGAATATAAGTCTTCCTGACTTTGGCCGTGGAGCTCTATCCACCTACTCTGTGTATGTGTGTGCATACGTGCATACGTACACACATACATATTTTTTCCTTGAGCCAATTCTGATAAGAGTAATGTTCAAGCATTATCCTGTACACTCTCTTTACTGTAAAAGCTTTTCCTTGCATGCCTCTTTTCTGTGAGATAAATTTCTCCATTCTCTTCTCCCTTACCTCTTTTCCCAGTGTATCCCTCTTTCTCATTCCTTCATTTTTTTAGAGCATCTCAATATATTCACCTTACATTTTTGTCCTTTGTCTATGTAGATTCCTTTTAACTGCTCTGATAATGATAAAGTTTTGAGGAGATCCATATATTATCTTCCTATATAGGAATGAAAACAGTTTAACCTTATTAAGTTCCTTATGATTTCTCTATCATTTTAAACATTTTAAACTTCTCTTTGAGTCTTGTTTTTGAATGTTAAATTTTTCTATTCAACTCTGGTCTGATTTCATCAGGAATTCTTGAAAATTCTGTTTCATTAAATGTCTATTTTTTCTCTCAAAGGATCATATCCAGTTTTGCTGGTAGGTTATTTTTGACTGCACTCCTTTTCCCTCTAAAACAACACATTTCAATTCCTCCACTCCTTTAATTTGGAAGTTGCTTAATCTCTTGTGATCCTGACTGTGATTCCATAATATTTGAATAGATTCTTTCTGACTGCTTGCAGTATTTTCTACTTGACCTGGAAGCTCTGAAATTTGACTACAATATTTCTGGCAGTTAGCATTTCTGAATCTCTTTCAGGAGATGATAAATGGATTCTTTCAATTTTTACTCATCTATGATATTTAGCTAGTATTCCTTCATAATTTCTTGAAATATGATGATTTGGCTATTTTTCTGATCATGGCACTCAGAAATTCCTATAACTTATCTCCCTTTGATCCATTTTCTAGGTCAGTTGTTTTTCTGATGACATATTTCACATTTTCTTTAATTTTTTCATTCTTTTGACTTTATTTCATTGTTTCTTGGTATCTCAGATAGTCGTTATCTTTCATTTGGTCAGTTGTAATTTTTAAGGAATTCTTTTCCTCAATGAGCTTTTGTACTTTTTTTTTCCCCATTTGGCCAGTTTTACTTTTTAAATAATTCTTTTTTTGATGATTTTTTTCTGCGTCTTTTACCACTTGGCCAATTCTATATTTTAAGGTGTTGTTTTCTTCAGTATTTTGTGCCTCTTTTTTTTTTTTGCCAAGTGATTAATTCTCTTTTCATAATTTTCTTTTATCACCTCATTTCTTTTCCCAATTTTTCCCCTACCATTCCTGTCTCTTTTTTTTAGCTCTTTCAGAAATTCTTGTTAAGCACTTGTCCAATTTGCAATTTTTTCTTTGAGACTTACTTGTAGTTGTTTTTCATATTGTTTCCATCTTCTGACGTTATGCCTTAAATCTTCCTGCCATCACAGTAGCTTTTTTGTTGCTTGCTCATTTTTAACCTATTTCTTGACTTTGAACTTCATTTTAAAGTTGAACTCTGCTCAACTGGGAAGGGTGGGGTGGCTGGCAATGCCTCAGGCTATTTTGTGCTGCTGTTTTCAGAGCTCATTCTGGGGTCTATAAGTTTTCCATGCTTCTAAGGAGGTATGATTCAGGGAGAGGTATGGTCACTATTCTCCTTGTCTGTGCTCTGGTCGTTGCCTAGAAATGGCCCTTACTCCCCTGTAACCACAAGCACTAAGATTCTTCTGGAACCTAGAACCAGGTCCCTTGCTCTCCTGCAGCTGTAAGTACTAGTGTTTTTCTTTGTCTTGCCAAATCTCTGGGCTGAGAGCTCTGGATACTGCTGCTCTGCTGCTGCTACTGCTACTACTTGCTGCTATTGCTGTTGCAATTGCAGCCACTTCTAAAGCCTTCTGGTATTGCCCAGTGCAGGCTAGCCCCTACTTTGGTGTCATAGACCTCTCTCTTTTTTTTTTTCACAATCAATCCAATAAGCATTTATTAAGTAATAACCTTGATACACATTTATTTGCTATGATAAACAACCTTCGTATGTTTCACTCTCAGCCATACACTCTGTGGTCTATCTGTTCTGTTCTTACTGCTCCTCTTGGGTGAATTTCTCCTGATTGTACCTTTGCATGTACTCTCCTCCAGACCTAGAAAGCTCTTTCTCCTCGTCTTTGACTCTGAGCTTCCCTGGCTTCCTTCAAGACTGGAGAGATGTGGTACCTCAGAGTTGTTTTGATTTGCATTTCTCTAATCAATAGTGATTTAGAGAATTTTTTCATATGCTTATAGATATCTTTAATTTCTTCCTCTGAAAACTGCCTGTTCATATCCTTTGACCATTTATCAATTGGGGAGTGACTTGTATTCTTATAGATTTGACTCAGTTCTCTGTATATTTTAGAAATGACACATATATCAGAGGCACTGGTGGTAAAAATTCTTTCACAATTTTTGGCTTTGTCTGTACAGAAACTTTTCAATTTAATACAATCAAATTATCCATTTTGCATTTTATAATGCTCCCTAATCTCGTTTGGTCATAAAATATTCCCTTCTCCATAAATCTGACAGGTAAACTATTCCTTGTTTTCCCAGATTGCTCACAGTATTAGTCTTTATACCTAGATTGTGCACCCATTTTGACTTGAATTTGGTATACAGTGTTAGATCTATGCCCAGTTTCTGTCATACTATATTCCAGTTTTCCCAGCAGTTTTTGTGAGTTCTTATCCCCAAAACTGGGGTCTTTGGGTTTATCAAACAGTAGGTTACTATAGTCATTGACGGCTGAGTCTCGTGTACCCAATCTATTCTATTGATCTAGTACTCTGTTTCTCAGCCAGTACCAAATAGTTTTAATGACTGCTGCTTTATAATACAGATTAAAATCTGGTATGGCTAGGCCACCTTCCCTAGCGTTTTTTCATTAATTCCCTTGATATTCTGGACCTTTTGTTCTTCCAAATGAATTTTGTTACTATTTTTTTCTAGCTCTATAAAATATTTTTTTTTGGTAGAGTTGATTGGTATGGCACTAAATATGTAATTTAATTTAGGTAAAATTGTGATTTTTATTATATTAGCTTGACCTAGCCATGAACAACGGATGTTTTTCCAATTATTTAGATCAGACTTTATTTGTGTGGAAAGTGTTTTGTAATTGTGTTTGTATAGGTCCTGGGTATAGACCTGTCTTTTTGATCTTCTAAGTTGTCTTGGACTGGAAAAATGTCTCACTCTGACCATTTGTTAGTTGTGCTGGTCCAGAATTCTATTTGAAGTATTACTTTTAAATTGTTTGGAGGGAATGTTAGGAGAGTTTGACTAGGCTGCTGTCTCTACTCCACGATCTTGGTTACCGTGAGTTGCTTTTCTAAATTAAATTAAACCCTGAAGACATAATTATTCTTTTTTTTTTTGCTTTTTGGAGAGCAATTGGGGTTAAGTAACTTGCCCAAGGTCACATGGCTAGGTTTTTTTGTTTGTGCGCGTTAAGTGTCTGAGGCCGGATCTGAACTCAGGTCCTTCAGACTCCAGGGCCGACACTCTACTCACTGCGCCCCCTAGCTGCCCCCCATAATTATTCTTAGGGTAGAAATAATTGAGTTCAGTAGGAGTTTTAAGGTACCAAACCAGAAATCTTTCTAATTTTTTATCATTTATATAAGATAGTTCATGTGTATTACCTAATTAAAGTTTCTTTGGAGGTTTTTTTTTGGGGGGGGGAATGGGGATAGAGGGGTGAAATTATCACATGACCTTACTATTGGTCAGATAACATTCCTGGGAACTAGTTGGTACAGTGGAAAGTGAAATAGATAGAGTGGTGGGCCTGGTAACAGGAAGACCAGAGTCCAGAGTGGGCTTCAGTCACTTATGAGCTGGGGGATTTGGGGCAAGTCACTTATATTTTATCCAAATGAGATAATGTTTTAAAGTGTTTAGCACAGTGCTTGGCACATAGTAGGTACTATATAAATGGTTATTCCCTCTCTCCTAGAGTATTGTTCTTTTGTTTTTTAGGCATTGCTTTCTGTGAAGCAGGAAAAAGAGATCCAAATGAAAATGATACTGACCAGAGGAGAATCTGTTCTACAGAATACTTCTCCAGAAGGTGTTCCTGCTATTCAGCAGCAATTACAGTCAGTTAAAGACATGTGGGCTTCTCTTTTGTCTACTGCCATCCGTTGTAAAAGGTAAGAGGAGGTAGGGTTAAAAAAATCAGAATTATGTTCTAAAATCATTAGTATCACAATTTTATGACCTATATTTTGTACCATCCATCTTCCCTTCCTCCCTCTTTAACTTTCTTTTTTTTCTCTCCCCTTCCTTCCTTCCTCCCTTCTTCTCTCCATTACCTTTTTTTCTTCCTTCCTTCCTTCCTTCCTTCCTTCCTTCCTTCCTTCCTTCCTTCCTTCCTTCCTTCTTTCCTTCCTTCCTTCTTTCCTTCCTTTCTTCCTTCCCTCCTTCCCTCCCTTCTTCCCTCCCTCCTTCCTTCCTTCTTTCCTTCCTTTCCTATTTCTCATATTCTAATATTGCTTTGGAGTTATTAGCATTTTAGGTATATTTTAAAATTTTTATTTCAGTCAATTGGAAGGAGCTCTGTCTAAATGGACAAGTTATCAAGATGATGTTCGACAGTTTTCCAATTGGATGGACAATGTAGAAGCTAGTATAAATGAATGTGAGAGGCAGTGGGCAGAACTTCGAGATAAAACAGCTGCCCTTGGGAAAGCAAAGGTTTGTGCCTAATTTTATTTAATACTTTAAAACATTTTGAAGAATAATTATAATTCCTATTATAAATATTAAAATATTTGGGAAGTAGTCTGGGGATGTCATTAGAGTTTTGAAAACCCGATTTTTATTTGTTGTCTTTTTATTAATATGAATCAGATTCTTTTGCACTCCATGTGTGAAAACCAAATGAAAATTTAGATATTAAAATGTTTTTCCTTTAATCATTTTATTTTGATGATTTCCCATGAGAGAAGAACCCATGTTGTTTTCTTTTTATACTCCTCTAGGAGCAGAATTTCTCTTTCACATAATAGCTAAATAAATTACCAAGCAATATTCATTTTATATTTACTTTTGATATTTTGATTTTATTTCTCTTTTTTTTCTGTATTATTTCCTTATGATTTTTAAAAGAAAAACCTCTACCCTGTTTTCTTTTGTGGCATTATCCTTCTTCATAATAGTTACCTTTTTAATATTTAAAATTATTTTCACATTATTTTTTCCCACTGTGATATTAAGATTTAATATTCTCATCCTGTTAATTTTCTCTGATAATGAAACAGTGCCATTGAAAAAAATGATGCTATATTTTTCAGGATAATAATGATCTTTTAGATTTGATTTAAAGTCCTGAATTACTATAAAAATCTGATACATTTAACAGTGGAGCTAAAAAGAAGACTACACTACTAAAAGATAGTTCTTTTGAAGGTATACCTTTGGCTTTCTTGTGTGTGTGTGTATATATATAATCTACAGACCTAAAATAGCCAATTAAAATTTTTTTTCAGCGTTAACATTTACACCTTGGAAATCAGCAAATGCTATAAAAACAAGTCTTGAGTCATTGTTACATTGATTGTCTAGACTTTGAAAAGATGATGGAGAAAATGCAAATTAAATTTTAAAATGTGCTATGCATACATTTCCCCCCAACCCCAGTGAGCCAGTTGTTAAATATTTACCAGAATAGCTTCATTCATATGCCTTATATCCATACTTCCTTGTTGCCATGAAATATACATAAGTTCTTGAGAACCCCAGAATTGTTTCTGAAGGAATTTGTCTCCATTTCTGCCTTGAGTGTAAGAGCAGTCAGTATAATCAAACCACCAAAAATTTCATATCCAATGCTTTGTCCACATTTCTTACTGTTCTTCCAAATAGTGGATTGTTTTCCCATGGTTTTATAAACACTATTCATCATGGAAATATCAGATAAGCTCTCTTTTGTATCTTTCTAGGTATTTTGATATTTCTTACTCCACTATGGTATCAGAGATGTTTAATGAATATTTGTTAACTGACTCATTAAAATGTGTTTTTCAAATAGATACTTGAATTGAAATTTTAATGTGAGTCAGTGCATGTGGTTACTCTCTGCATATTGGGTTGTGGTTTTTTTGTTTGTTTGTTTTGCATGTGTTTTCCAGTTATTGAATGAAGAAGTACTGAGTCATAGCAGCTTGCTAGAGACAATTGAGGTAAAGGGTGCTGGAATGACTGAACACTATGTGACACAGTTAGAACTTCAGGATCTCCAGGAACGGTACAAGGCAATCAAAGACAGGACCAAGGTACTGTCCATAGTAATCCACAGCAATCCTGCAGAAAGAAGCATGAGTTAGAACACTATGTCTTTACAAATAAATCTTTAATTTTTTTCACTAGAGTTGGAAAATTTAGGAAAAGCCAATTTAATATATACATTAGTGAATACATTAAATGTTTTCATTACAATAGATAAGTAAACGGAATATTTTATCAATTACATTAAGGAAAAATAGCTAAATTATAGGATTAGGATTTGGAGCTGGTAAGGGCCTTGGAGGTCACCTAGTTCAACACAATATTTTTTTTTCTTTTAGATGAGGAAACTGAGGCCTAGAGTAGCTAAATGATTTGTCCAGACACACATTGGTAAATGATGGAGCTAAGAATAAAAACCAGGTCCTCTGATTCCAAGTCCACCACTCTTTTCATTGAACCACACTGTGATAATATTTTAATAAAATAAAAACGTCCACAAATACCTGGTGAGATGAATTCATGAAATGGAGGAATGTCTTGGTGGGAAGATTCCATCAGAGTTTAAGGCAGTTCCCAGAGCTTGCACCTCATCACACCCATTCATTCACCTCCCCAGATTCCCCCCCCACCCCCACCCCCTTGGTTAACTGTTTGAAAAAGAAAAATTTTCCTCCTCAGCCTTTTACATTCTTAACCATCTTTGGAAAGGGGAAAGAGGATTCAGGTCTTTTAGTATGTAAATTGTTCTTAACTTCCTGCTTCTTAGGTAAGTGACACTTTTTTTTTCTATTTATCTGAAATGTCTGAGGCAGCTTTGTTAAAGATTAAGTGAAGGGGAGAGAGAGAAGCAAAAAGTCTCTGATTGTGTTAGGTGGGGTAGAGCCACTACACCCCCCCCACCCCCCCCCACCCCCCACACACTTTAGAATATCTTAAGATGTTAGCAAAGAGTGCTAGTGGATTTGTAGCCTGACTTCACAGCCAACAAGTTATGGGAAGTTAGAAGGGATTATTATTGTGGAATTGTTTATTTTTGTGCTTCTCCTAAAGTCTTGCCCCATTGAATACCTCATCATGGTCATTTGTTGACTCTGCATTCTCTAAGGCAATGCCATCAGAGAGCAGGCCCTTTCAGTCCCTACCCAGTTATGGAAT
This sequence comes from Gymnobelideus leadbeateri, assembly GCA_011680675.1. Classification (NCBI taxonomy): domain Eukaryota; kingdom Metazoa; phylum Chordata; class Mammalia; order Diprotodontia; family Petauridae; genus Gymnobelideus; species Gymnobelideus leadbeateri. Next base: position 28,122 of record WOXC01000903.1, read on the forward strand.
GGCTTTGAGTAATGTCTTAAGTGATGGATTGGTCAACTCTCTAGGGTCACATAAGTTCAGAAAAGTCCATTGCTAAGTTGACTGAAGGGTGATGAAATTTTTGGGCAAAGTAACTTTGAAAGGGCATTTTTAAAGTTTATCAAGGAGTTGTGAATGTGTCAGTGAAGGGAGTAGCCACTCTGAGGAATTCATAGATCCTTGAAACCTTGCATTTTATTTTAAATCGAGCTTTCTACAGTAAATAATAAAAACCTTGAATATTTATCATTCTCTAACAGTGACTCTCAAACAGCAAAATCATTTTACTAATGAAAGTCCTGTTTTGGCTAGAATAAATTATTTAATTGAGCTTCTGGGTTTTTTTTTTTTTTTTTTGCTTTTTGGAGGGGGGAGGGCAGGGCAGTTGGGATTAAGTGACTTGCCCAAGGTTACAGGGCTTGTAAGTGTTAAATATCTGAGGCTGCATTTGAGTCAGCCCTCCTGACTCCAGGGCCAGTGCTCTATCCACTGAGCCACCTAGCTGCCCCAGCTCCTGTATTTTGATCAAGTGTCCTAATAAGCTTCAATCGTACTCTGAAAAAAAAAAATTGACTGTTGAGACTGAAATGTCAGTTAAACATGAACAACAAAAAAAAATCAACTTAAAAAAATAACCATAGCTGCTAATATTAGCAGAATTGAATTAGTTCTTCTCTGGCTCATGTTGTTTTGTAACATCACCATCATCATCATCATCATCATCGTCACTATCATTCATTTATGTATCACTTTAAAATTTGCAAGATGCTCCATATTCCATATCTCATTTGAACTTTACAATAATCCTAAGAAATAGGGCGGCTAGGTGGCGCAGTGAGTAGAGTGTCGGCCCTGGAGTCAGAAGGACCTGAGTTTGGATCCGGCCTCAGACACTTGAAGCACACACAAACAAAAACCTAGCCGTGTGACCTTGGGCAAGTTACTTAACCCCTATTGCCCTCTAAAAAAACAAAAAAAAAAGGGGGGGGGGTGGCTAGGTGGTGCAGTGAGTAAGAGTGCCAGCCTCGAAGTTGGGATGACCTGGGATCAAATCCGGCCTCAGAAAATGAGCACCCACACATAAATATATGACTAGCCGTGTAACCTTGAGCAAGTTACTTAACCCCAATTGCTTAAAAAAAAATAATCCTGAGAAATAGATGGTATTATTATACCCATTTTACTGCTCAGGAAACTAAGGCAGAGGTTAAATGACTTAACCAGGGTCATACAACTCGAGTGTGTGAGACCAGATTATGAACTCAGGTCTTCATGACTCCAAGTCTAGCACTGCATATATTGTGCCATCTAGATGCCTTTGACCATTGAAGAGGGAAGAATAAAAGATGATTCTGATAAAGTATAGCTATACCTTGAACAATTAAAAATTGACTCTGAGGGTTGGCTAGGTGGCACAGTGAATAGAGCACCAGCCCTGGAGTTAGGAGAACCTGAGTTCAAATTCAGCCTCAGACGCTTAACACAAAAACTAGCCATGTGACCTTGGACAAGTCACTTAATCCCACTTGCCCTCCAAAAGGCAAAAAAAAAAAAAAAGAATTGGCTCTGGACTGTTGTGAGCAGTGAATCTTTGAATGGTCCACAAAGTCTTAGTTTTTTCATGTATTAAGAAACATGCTTTTGGTCTGAAATGTTAATAGAGGTTCCATTTAGAGCATCATTATGAAATCAAATAATTCAGATAAATTTGAATTTGAAGACAATTTAGCTTATTAGAAAAAAATTAACTTATGGAAATAAATTTGACCCACTAAATGGGCTTCAGAGTTGGACAGGACCAAATAAAGAGCCAGTGTTGTCCATGATTAAATCTAAACTAGTTCCATCTTGCCTGCCAGCAGACTTTTTGTTTCAGGTAACTAGGCACTGAAGGAAGCATTTATTTGATTTGTGGACTTGCTGGTATGGTTGTGTAATATAATGGAAAGAGGATCCTTGCTCTGTAACTTACCATGTGACGTGACCTTGCACTATTGAGGGAGACAACATGCACATACTTAGTGTCCAAAAATTCTTTGTGCAGTTTTAAGCTTAAGACATAGAAGGTAGCCCCAAAATCCCAGTGCATTTTGCTCTAAAACTCCTAGCACACCCGGTATGTTGGTATTAATAAAGAATATAAAATGTAACTTTAGGGAGAAAGACACTAGGGGGAGCTGGGGGAACCAAGAAATGTCATGGATAGGATGACACTTGAATTAAATCTTCAGTGAAACCAGAAATTTTAAGAGGTAGAGGCGAGGAAGGAGTGCATATCAGAACTGGGCAATAGCAGTAAGACAGGAAGGAGAGTAGGGGTGGAGTGTGACAGGAAGAGTCAGCTCCACTTGTGTTAAAATGGATGGTTAGTTAATAGGACAATGCATTTTTAGTCAGGAACTAAGGCTGCATTATAAAACGTGTAACATGAAACTGATACTTATTTTAACTAATAGGAAGCTGTAGCCAAGTGTGAGAGGCTTGTTCGTCTTCATCAAGAGTACCAAAGAGATCTCAAGGCTTTTGAAGTTTGGTTACAACGAGAACAAGAAAAATTAGATCACTTTTCTCTTCTTGAAGGTGATGCTAAGACTCATGAGACGACATTACATGACCTACAGGTAAAGTCAATTAATTTTAAAGCAGTTGACATTTCAAGGCTTTTTTTGTGCTTATTGAAAGTAGTGGGCATGGGATATATCTATTTTTTATCCCTAAACATAACAATTGCAATACATATCCTTATTTCACAATTTTAAAATAATAATTGTATTTATGTAGTGCTACAAAGCTTACAAAGCACTATATATATATATGTGTGTGTGTGTGTGTGTGTGTGTGTGTGTATAATTTCATGTTAACCTCATACAATCCCTGAGAGATAGGCATAAGGAATATTATTATCCAAATTTTATATATGAAGAAACTGAGGCACAGAAAGTTTAAGCATCTCATCCATGGTCACACAAATAGAGTGTCAAAGTCAAGATACAAGCTCAGGTCTCCCTTATTTCAAACCCCCACACTCTATACATTATTTAATGTTGCTTAAGAAAACACCATAAATCGCTAGAAAGAGAATAAGGTTAGAATCTATTCTTAGGTTCATCATTAATATGTTTTATAAATTTAAGCATGTGACCTATCTTCTCTATATCATTTCTTCATCTGTCAAATGAGGGTCACTCATAATTTTTGCTTGACTCAACTTATGATTTTTCTGCAAAGGAAGTTCCTGGTAAGGAACCTACATACTAACTGACACCTTCTCTGAAACTTTTAACAGGTGCCTAGAAGCATTGCATAGTTAAGTAACCTGTCCAGAATCACAAAGCCAGTGTATGTCAGAATCAGATCATTGTATGTTCACGACTTGCTCTTTCCACCAGGCCATATGGCTGAACTTATATGGCAAGAACAATTCCATGTAAATAAATACAAATAAAAACAAATATATACAAGATTGTTAAATAAAGGGTAATATAAGTTAACATTTTCAGAGACTTACTAAATGGTCTAATGATCTAAGATCTAAAAATTTTAAGGTATTAATGCATCTATTCCTCCCCAAGAGTTAGGAGTTCCTTTTAACAGTACTGACTTTTCTTTCTCTTAATAACCCATATTAATCTTAATACCAGACATTTTGGGCAAGGAAAAGTGGAATATTCCAGGCTTCTGTTCTTAGAAATTCATCCAATAATTTTAATTTGTGGCTTCCAGATGTTTCTCGTTTCCAGGCCAGATTACTTGAAAATATTCAGTAGGCACTCAAGTATCAAATTTGAATATATTCAGAATGTAGCTCACATCACCAAAAAATTTAGGTTTAAATTTCATTTGAAAAAGACAATGGTCTTATGTTCTATGGTTTCTGATGGTAAAAGAAGACAGTTGATAAGTATGTTACAGGTATTATAGAACATCTATGATGTTTAACAAATGCCTTAGATTTGTTGTGGTTGGTGTGCTTTCTTTTGATTAAGTCTGCTAGAAATGTTTCTAAAACTGAAATAGCTGTTACGAAGGGGACAGTCTAAAATTTACTTTGTGTGAATTTGAAATCCCGAGCCTCATTCTGAGTCTAACCAAATAGTTCTGTGTGTATGTGTGTTTTCAAAGGCTATTATTATGAACTATGACTTCTAAATCATTCAGTAGCATATTTCTAGGAAACATTGTGCAATGATGTTGAACTGTGCCCAGATTTCATTATCCTCACATGATTATAAAAACTGTAATATTTTATAATAAACATTACTATCATCACAAGAAGGCTGGCCACAGCAACGTATATGGATAATCTCCCAAGTATAGAGAGGTTGCAGTCATTGCTGGTATAGCATGTATACTTTGAAATTATAGACTCTTAGAAGTATTTAAAAGTATTCTTTCTTTCCTCAAATATTTCTTAAACTTCTGTTTCATCCAAGAGGCAATGCTAGGTTCTATGCAGACTAGACAATGCAGCTCTAGCTGCAAAGATTATTTTTTAAAATTCCTTCCTTGGGAAGTTTATATCATATTAGGATGACAATTTGATATTTAATTCAATGCAACAAAGCTTTATTAAATGTCTACTATGTGCGAGGACTGTGTTAAGCACTGGAGATACAAATAAGAAATAGAAAGACATCCCTGCTCTCAAGGAGCTTACAATCTAATGAGTGAAGACAATACACAAAAAGAAGCTGGAAATTGGGGGAGACCTGAACACCATGGAGTACCTGGTGCAGGGGAGCATCTTGTTCCATGGAGTTCAAACAAAGCAGATTGTAGCTGGAAAACAGAAAGAGAGCTAGGATGTCCAGGTCCTGCCCTCTATAAAGAAAAGCTTTGGAAGGTGTTCCATTTACCAGTCCTCCAATCAAAGGGGAGAGAAGACTGAGTATCTAAGGCTGAGTTTAATAGCATTATAATGAGAGAAATGCAAAGTGGAGACAATAATGAGTATATAATGAATGCTGAAATGTTTACAACTTGGTCTTTCCAGGTTATACTGAGTTATTTCACACAGAATGAGAACGATGTCCACTTTGTTTAAAACAGCACAAAATCTCTCTATATTTCTGTTACTTCAAAATGTCAATAGATAACCCATTGATGTAGGTATTCTACTACTTGATATTATTGAGGAAAAGGTTGCCAAAACAGTTTATCTTTGTTGTTATATTATTATAGAATCTTCTAAAATTTTAATATATATTGCATTGGAGATATATTGATGGAGAAGAACCTTTATGGCAACGTTGTTATATGAGTCAGCAAATGAAAAACAGTGAAAACCTGTAATCTGCTAAAATCTTCGCTCAATTGTGTAATGGTTAACATTGTGTCAGCTTGTAAAAGCTGCAATACTTCTGATATTCTTATCACATGTCACATGATTAGGAAAGTAGGCATAACAATCAAGAGTTGTTGATATTATTTTATTCACCTTTTTGGTAGAATATAAAAAATGAAATCTTTTTTTCACACCTTTAGTATCTTTTCCTCCTAAAGACACCTTGAGAATACCTCAACACTCAAAATTGTGTTGCTTCTAGCATTAATGCTTCCTTCTGTATAAGTTAGTCTAATCTAACTACCTTCATCATGTCTCTTTCTTCCAGGGCTTATTTTCTTTTTCCTCTTGAACACTCCACTCCTCTGTTAGTGAAAAAAGTTTGTTATAAAAACCTTTGCACATTGTCTTCATCTATTGTCTATTGGCCTCTTTCATCTTTGAAATTGGAATGATTTTGCTTACTTATAAAATTCTAGAGCATATGCCCAAAAGGATCCCCTATTATAACATATCTGATAATGGGCCATCTAGCCTCTGCTTGAGAACCTTCAATGAAGGCGGAGTATAACACTTCCTGAAGTAGCCCACTGTGTTTTTGGGTAGCTCTCATTGTTGAAAAGTTTTTTCTTTTCGTTGATATCAAACTCAAACTTGTTTCTTCGTTTATTGATTACGTACTCTTGGCCTAAGCAAAACAAGTCTAATCTCTCTTTTATATGACAGCCCTTCAAATATTTGATCACAACAGTAATGTCCCTTTCCTTTAGTTTTCTTTCTTCCAGGTAAAATATCCTCAGTTCCATAAGCCAAATTTTAAACTATGTTCCCTGCTCCCTACTTGTATTATATGTTTTATGAAGCATATATAATCTACACACACACACTCACACACATACCCATCTGTCTGTCTATCTGTCTGTCTGTCTGTCTATCTAAACAAATCCCTCCACTAGGTTCCCTAAGAATTAATTGGCTGTTGGCAATTCAAGAAATATGGCAGGCAAATAGATTTGGCTAGAGGCTTATGATACACACAGACTAGACAGAGATCTTAGATCCAGGATCATCTGAGTCCAGTGGCAAAATATAGGTGAGGAAAACTGGAGCTCATCCTAGATGCATTGTGAGTGTTTGGCCATTTTAAGCTGAGGTCTTTCCCAGGTCTCACTTTGTCTGAGGCAACACCCATTCATTGATTTAAGGCTAGGTAAGAAATAAGGCAAAAGATGGCCTAATTTATCTACTTAAAAAAAAAAGTCACACTGTGAAGGGAAGACTCTCTGGGTTTCTGTCCAGAAATGAAACAATTGCCATTTACACTCACTCTGAATCGCTAAAACCCAAATGATGACAAAGTGAGCCTTGGGCTAGTACCTATTGTTGGCCAATCAGTGAGAGCCAGAGTGATTTGCGTTTTAAGGCATGGTAAAGTAGCTCCATTTGAATCTCAGTGGGCTTTATCAAAGCCTGGCTTTCCAGTGCTATATTTCAAAAAATCTTAAATGAAACTACATTGTACAAAAGAGTTAATTGTCTCAGTTTTTTTTTTAAATTATAGCATAAAAAAGTAGGGAAGAAGGAAAAAAAATCTAGCACATAAACCCCAAGATATCCTGAGAGGTTTCAGTGAACAAAATTTATTCCGTTGTGCAGAAAACTCACAGTTAAGGGTATGATTCCCCATGTGGACAGAAGTAGAGGAGGGAGAGAAGGTAGGAAGAATAGACCTAATAATTTTATGATCCTTACACAGAATAAGAAATTTAATGAGAGCCATTCTTCACTTATAGCTTGTGTGGGCCTGCTTCCTGGAATTCTGATTTTAGAAATGGAATAGAATTTTCATTTTTAAAAGAAAGTAATATCTTGTGTGCATATATTATCTTTAATATAAAATTATGTTGTATGTTTCTCAATTTTTTATCAATATTTTATTTATTACAGAGATTATCAATATTTTATTTATTACAGAGATAATTTATATATTTTTCTGTGTTTGAAATTTCTTTGAATATAGTAATGCCACATTATACTTGAAAAGGGAAAAAAATCTACATTTATTATTTATTTGCTTTAGAATTTTTCCTCTGGATGACTGGGCAGGACTAATCTCATCAGCTATCCTTTTACATTACCATGGTGAATTGAATGAATGTCTAATGAGAAGATCAGCCTGAAGCAGTTGTCATGTGTAAGGCATGATTACCTGTGCTCTCATAAAAAATAAATGAGTTGTAACAGCCATTCACATTCCCTTGCAGGAGTTACAGATACACTGTGCAGAGGGACAGGCATTACTGAATGCAGTACTGCATACCAGAGAGGAAGTGATACCCTGGGGCATACCACAGGTTGAAGATCGTGTTTTAGAGTCCTTAAGACAAGACTGGCAGACCTATCAACAAAAACTGTCAGAGACTCGAACCCAAATCAACACCATAGTGAACAAACTGAGACTGATGGAGCAAAAGTTTCAACAAGTTGATGACTGGCTGAAGACTTTAGAAGAGAAAGTTAATGTCAGGAGTGGGCGCCAATCTAACCGAGCAGTGAAGGAGATGCAACTACACCAAATGAAGGTAAAAAGTTGTTCAAGATTAGTTCCAGTAAATTGTCTCTAACTGGAAGAATAATGTTACTCTAGCTTCAATTAAATATTTAATAATCTTTTTTTAAACATCATACTTTTCACAAACTCCATTTCTTTATTTCTAAGAATTTTAAAATTATATTTATTGCTGAAGTAATAAGTATTTTTATTCATTTATCCCTCTCACTACCCCTATTAAGAAAATTTTAAAATCAATATATAAATGCATTAGTGATATTTGGGAATGTTATGTATGTGGTTCAGATTCTTCCTACTTCTAATATAAAATACAAAAATACAGGTAAATGCAGAACACTCTGCTATTGTTCTATTGTTTTGATAAAATTTTCTTATGAGAATTTTAATTCATTTTCAAAATTATGTCTTAGAATAACAGTTTCTTATGTCATAATTAAAATCCCAACTTTTACATGAAGTCTTTCCCAAGCCCTCTTAATTCTAATCCCTTTCTTCTATTACTTCCTATTCTGTATATTGCTTGCTTTGTTTGCATATTTGTTTTATTTGACTGTAAATACCTTGAGGACAGGTCTCTTTTTGTATTCACTGTACCTAGCATGTAGAAGGTGCTTAATAAATGTTTATTGATTGACTCAACAAACATTTAATCTATTTCCTATTTAGAAGACATATTCATTTCATTCTAGAGTTCTTGACATTACCCCAATCTTTCTCTTCCTGTTCAACAAATTCAGAAATGGCATGAAGAAATTGCAACATACAAAGATGAGGTTGAGGAAGTTGGATCCCGAGCTCAGGAGATACTGGAAGAGACTCAAGTTAGCAGTAGAATGGGATACCAAGCAACACAGTTAACCTCGAGATACCAGGCCCTTCTTCTGCATGTGCTAGTGAGTAATGGAGCATCTCAGTGATAACATTTTTTTTTTTAATAATCTGCTAGCAGGAAGTAATCCCTGTTCATTGAAGAGGAAATAAATTTGTAGTGTCATGAAATTCTAGCTAAAGATATTTGTTTTCCACAAAAGTCACTTCTTCTTTACTATTTATTTTTTTTAAGGATCAAATCAAGTTTCTGGAGGAAGAGATTCAGAGTTTAGATGAATCAGATTTCTCTTTCAGTGCCTACACCGATTGGTATGGGTCCATTCATAAGAACTTTAAGAATATAGCTACTGAATCCAACAAAGTGGATAAAATCATGATGCAGAAGAAAATGAAGACATTAGAGGTAGGCTGAAAATGTTGTTGTGCCAAAAAGGCTTCCTTAATTGAGCTACCCATTTCTTGTTTTCTTTGAGTTCCTTTAGGATTTATGAATATTCCTGCTCCATGAGCACTTACAGTTCATGTGTTATTTACTATGTGCATCTTACCTTTCCTCTCATTATATTATAAGCTGATCAGAAATGGAAGGATCACATCTTTATTTTCTTATTATTTCCTCATTATGCTCTGTGGATTGTAGGTGCATTCCGTTTTCTTTCTGTCATTTGGAGCATTTCATTTGCATGCATATTTTGTACTCTTTGAAAAAGAATTCCAGGATTTTTTCTACTATATTTTCATATTGTATCCTTATGGTCCATGATGCTAACCACTGGAATAGTTAGCACACTGGTCTGCCACTTTCCTAGATCTTTCAACAGAACATCAAATTTGGGGCTGATTATATGACACTTTTTTAAATATTCCTGTTTTCATTATGTTCTTGAGTAAGGGTTGGGCAAACATTCAAAGTATTATTGGTAAGTACTTTGCACTTTGAATGTATAGCATAGTGTCAGTAAGTCAATAAGCATTTATTAAGTGCTTATGATATGCCCAGGTACTGTGTTAAACTCTGAGAATACAAATACAAGCAGAAAGAAAGGTAGTCCCTGCCCTCAAGGAGTTTACATTCAAACAAAGGAAGTCAAAACATAAATGAAGGGGGTGAGAGCAAAGGCAAAAGGGGACACGCATGGTAGAGGAAGTCCAGAGAGTTTTAGGAAAAGCCATCCAACAGAGTGAGAGGCTTCAAAGGTGGAAAGTGTTTCCGTTGTGTGAATTTCAGGATGGACTGAAGCTTTCTGCCTAGGGTCTTAGCATGATACTTTGGGGATATTGTTAGAGGTAGGAGAAACCTTTCCATTTCAAGCTGTTTTATAAAAAAAGTTTTTCGTTTATTAATTAAACCGAGATTTTTTTTTTTTAAACCATGATGAAGGCATACTTCTTTGGGCTTCAGTTTCCTCATCAATAACATGATGGAGTTGGACTAGATGACCTCTAAAATCACCCCAGCTCTAAGACTATGATTCCATGATCCTAAAAAGAAGCAATATGCTGTTTGCTCTTAGTAATTGTTACAGATCAAATCTAGGTTCAGTAAATGAAAAGGGGTTGCCTAGCACTGGTCAGCACAAGTGGGCCAAGCATAAGTCTTGCATGAAAGACCTTGCTTTATACAGACTTTCATTGAAATAATGTTTATTTTCTTGGGGCTCAACTTGTCCTTCCAATTGCTATCTTTTTCAGTCTTTATTGAATGATGTGGAGAAAGGTCACAGCTTGCTGAAATCTGCCAGAGAGAAAGGTGAGAAAGCAATTCAGTACCTGGAGGGTAGTGAAGCTGAGATGCTGAGGAAAGAGATCAATGATCACGTGGAGCGATTGGAAGAGCTGGCCAGCACTGTCAGAAAGGAGCACAGGACCCTGGAGAAATGTTTGCATTTAGCCAAAGAATTTACAGATAAATATAAAGTACAGACTCAGTGGATTGCTGAATATCAGGCAGTACTTCACAGTCCAGAAGACCCCAAAATGGAATTGTATGAGAAAAAAGCCCAATTGTCTAAATTCAAGGTAATGAATATTATTTCTTTACCCTTAGTAAATATATCCTGCCTATCTGCATTTGAGTTTATTGATCAGTGTGTGTTTTGGAAACTGGAGAGGGAGAAGGAGTAGGAAGGTGAAAAAATGATTGTGAGATAGTTGTGGAAATAGTATTTAATGATGGAGAAACCCCAGGGAAAAGAACAGCTAAATGGAGTGGTCAGCTGTGTGAAGTACTGGAAAGAAGTGAAGTATGAAGCCTTAGAAAAGGTTTGGTATAATGGAATGAGATTGGATGGTATAATGGAAGCAGCATTGGATTTGAAGTCAGAGTTCTGCTAGTTATTGCATATGTAATCTGGTACAAGTCACTTTACCCATCTGGGCCTCAGTTTCCTTCTCTATAAAATAAGGGAGCTTGATTAGATGATACCTGATTCCTTTGGGCAAGGTCTCTTAACCTAGGATCTGTGAGCTTTTTTTTTTTATAACTATATTTCAATATAATTGGCTATTTCAATTTTGTACATTCAAAAAACATAATTCTATCCCATTTAAAGTCACTGTAGACATTATAAAATATTTGGGAATCTACTTGCCAAAACAAACCCAGAATCTATATGATCACAACTACAAAACGCTTCTCACACAAATAAAATCAGATCTAAATAGTTGGAAAAATATCAATTGCTCGTGGCTGGGTCGAGCTAATATAATAAAAATGACAATTTTACCCAAACTAAATTATATATTTAGTGCCATACCAATAAATTTACCAAAAAACTACTTTTTAGAGTTAGACAAAATAATGACAAAATTCATTTGGAAAAACAAACGGTCTAGAATATCACGGGAATTAATTAAAAGAAATGCTAGGGAAGGTGGACTAGCTATGCCAAATCTTAATCTGTATTATACAGCAGCAGTCATCAAAACTGATTGGTACTGGCAGAGGTGTAGAGTAGTGGATCAATGGAATAGATTAGGCACAGGAGACCCAGCAGTTAATGAATATAGTAATCTATTGTTCGATAAACCCAAAGACCCCAGTTTTGGGGATAAAAATGCACTATTTGACAAAAACTGCTGGGAAAACTGGAATACAGTATGGCAGAAACTGGGCATAGATCATTATCTAACACCATATACCAAAATCAAGTCTAAATGGGTGCATGATCTAGGTGTAAAGGATGATACTGTAAGCAGTCTGGGAAAGCAAGGAATAGTTTACCTGACAGATTTGTGGAGAGGGGAAGACTTTAGGACCAAACAAGAATTAGAGAGCATTATAAAATGCAAAATGGATAATTTTGATTACATTAAATTGAAAAGCTTCTGTACAAACAAAGCCAATGTATCCAAGATCAAGAGGGAGGTGGGAAATTGGGAAAGAATTTTTACAACTTGTGTCTCTGATAAAGGAATCATTTCTAAAATTTATAGAGAATTGAGCCAAATCTATATGAATACAAGTCATTCCCCAATTGATAAATGGTCAAAGGATATGAAAAGGCAGTTTTCAGAGAAAGAAATTAAAGATATCTGTAAGCATATGAAGAAATACTCTAAATCACTATTGATTAGAGAAATGCAAATCAAAACAACTCTGAGATACTACATCTCTCCAGTCAGATTGGCTAAGATGACAAAACAAGAAAGTGACAAATGCTGGAGAGGATGTGGACAAATTGGAACACTAATACATTGCTGGTGGAGTTGTGAACTTATCCAACCATTCTGGAGAGCAATCTGGAATTATGCCCAAAAGACTATAAATAATTCCATACCCTTTGACCCAGCAATACCACTTGTAGGGTTATATCCCAAAGAGATCATAGAAGTGGGAGAAAGACCCATATGTACAAAAATATTTATAGCAGCTCTTTTTGTGGTTGCAAAGAATTGGAAACTAAAGGGGTGCCCATCAATTGGGGAATGGCTAAACAAGTTGTGGTATATGAATGTAATGGAATTTTATTGTGCTATAAGAAACGAGGTGACGGATTTCATAATTACCTGGAGAGAATTATACAAACTGATGCTGAGCGAGAAGAGTAGAATCAGAAGAAATTTGTATACAATCACAGACATACCATATCTGTGATGACCAACTATGACAGACTGGACTCTTTTTAGCAATGCAGTGATATAAGTCAATCCCGAAAGACTCAAGAAAGAGAGAAATGCACCATCCAGGGATATAATTAGAAAGAACTAAGTCTGAATCCTGATGGAAGCAAACTAAATGATCTTTTCCTTTAAAAAAAAAAAACATTATTCTAGGAAAGTATCCATAGGCATCATCAGATTGCCAACAGAGTGCATGACATACAGGAAATTAAGAACTCCTACCTTAAAGAATAGTGTCTTGAAGATAAACTCATCTCCATAGTTAGTTAGGTTGCTTCTCAGAAAGTAGGCAAAGTCTATTGTCTGAACCATATGTAAATGCTCTTTCTAGCATTGTTGAACCTGTCAGAGTTGTACTGGCATGGCCCTTGAAAGCCTATGATCATCTCTGTGCCATGATGAGGGATTGGAGTAAGACTTTGTGGGTGGCTCTGCACATATCAGGTGCTTCATAATTTTATATTGTACATATATTGGCAGATGTCTAAGAGTTGGTGAAGGGAAGGGTGATGAGAGGAAAGTCCTAGAGATGGCAGGATTGGGTGGGACTAAAAGAGGAAAGGATGGGCAAATACAGTCAAGGTCTCAGACACTATGGGGAAGAGATGAGAGAACTCATACTGGAAATTACAATCTCAATCTCCTTGAAACAGGAGGTGATACTGTGAACAGAAGAGTTAGGGGATTTTCATAGAATTAAAGAGAATGAAGCAACAATCTGTGATGACAGCATCTGTTCTTTTTTTAGTTTAACAAATATTTATTAAATACCTGCTTTGTGCCAACCACTCTGACATTTCCTGAAGGAAATAGAAGACCCTCTCCTTTCTGGTGTTTGCTGTCTAGTATAGTGGTCTTTTTTCTTTCTTTATTGAATTAATAATATTCATCATTTGGAATAGGAGTTCTTAAATATTTTGTGTCATGGATCCTTTTGGGGAGTCTGATTAAACCTATGGACCCTTTGTCCAAATAATGTTTTAAAATGCATAAAATAAAATCCATAGGATTACAAAGAAAACCAATTATATTGAAATACAGTGATAGATTGGTACATATAAAGTTTATAGAAGATGATTCTTAAAGAGAATAAGACTTTTCTTCAGAATTATTTAAGTACCCTTTATGATATATGTATGTATGTATGTGTATATATATACATATATACATACATATATATATATATACACATATGTGTATGTGTGTATATATCACTTTGCCTTCTTTGTTCTTTTTGCACATTAAGTCAATCCAACAGATGGTGCTATCCCATGAGCCATCAGTAAAATCTATAAATGAAAAAGGAGAAGCCCTTCTGGAACTGGTACCAGATGTTACTTTAAAGGATAAAATTCAGAAACTTCAAACTGATTACCAGGACCTTTGCAATGCAGGAAAGGTAAGGCAGTACAGGAAAACTATCAGACATAATCATATTATTTACTAGGAAAAGTAACTCCCATTTTCCTTTAGGGGACATTTTTTGAGGGTGGTGAAGGCTTAGTCTTCTTTCTTCTCTGATGCTCTTGTATGCAGATATCTGAAGTGAGATGTGTTAAACATACAATTTTCCCTTGACTAATTGATTTGTCTGTCATTTTATACTTGTTGTTTAGTAGTTTCAGTTGTGTCTGAATCTCCATAACCCTGTGTACCTCTTTCCATTCAGTTTTCTTGGCAAAGATACTGGAGTATTTTGCTGTTTTCTTCCTCTGTGGCAAACAGAAGTTAATGATTTGCTGAAGGTCACCCAACTAGGAAGTTTCTGGGGTTGAATTTGAACTTGGGTCTTCCTGACTCCAAGCCAGTTTGCCACCTAGCTGCCCATTTTATATACATATATATCACTCAATCCAAGAAGTAGGGCATATTTACAAATTTCATATAATGTCAAATACTTCTCTTTTCACACTCATCTCTAATGTTTTGACATTTGGAATCAACAGGAGCATGTGATGAGCTTGGAGGTAAAAGTGAAAGAACATGAAGAGTATAATAATGAGCTTCAGGAAGTGGAAAAGTGGCTGTTACAGATGTCTGGCAGGCTGGTCACACCAGACCTCATGGAGATGAGCAGCTTAGAAACAATCACCCAGCAGCTGGCCAGCCACAAGGTATACCTGGCATGTGGGCAGATGGGATGCGCATTTCTTCAATGATTTTATGGAGACATTTCTGTTATAATTTTTTTTTAATAAAACAAACACAGGTCTATAGGTCCAGATCACTTTAGAGAGCAGATGCTCCCGTTTGTTCATTTTGCAAATGTGAAAACTGAGGCCATTTGAGTTTTGTTCTTGTGATTTCCTTTCTTCTTCCTCCCTTCCTTCTTTCCTTCCTACCTTCCTTCTTTCCTTCCTTCCTTCATTCTTCTTCCCTTCCTCCCTTCCTCCTTTGCTTCCTCCCTTTCTCTCTCTCTCTCTTCCTCTCTCCCTTCCTTCCTTTCTCTCTCTCTTTCTCTATTTCTTTCTCTCTTTCATCTTACTGTTTAAATTAAATCACATGGCTAACAAGTGAATTTGGAATCCAAGCCAAGCTTTTGATCTTCTGATCTCTAAGTCCTATGTTCATCATGTTTCTACATTGCTGTCAGCTCCAGAGAGGCTCACTTAGGTTAAAATAAATGTCAGAACTTGTCAAATGTCATTCTGATGAAATTTCAGGTCGAGAAAAAAAATGATTTTCACTGATGCATTGAATAATTTCAAAATGGGTCTCTTTATTTCTGGAACGCCATTGCCTAATTCACTGACATCATGAGCAGTTTTTCATTTACATAGCATTAAAACCTTACAATTATCTTTAACTATTCCTTCTCCCTCATCTCCATCATCATTCTACTATGTCGGTTTTACCTGTACTACCTGATTTTATTTCTTTTCCACTCACAGGAGCACCTCATTAGTTTATCTCCCTTTACTTCTTTAACTAAATTATTTTATTAGCATCTTAACTGGTCCCGCTGCCTCCAATCTCTTTTTTCCCCAATCCTTATTTCAAATAGCTGCAAAAATAAAATTTTAAGATACAATTATAATTAAGACCACAAAAATCTGAGTCCAACCTCATTACATTTCAATTCACTTCATAGACTATTTTAATAATCTGAACTGTTAATTTTCCCTTTGGGCCATCATGTTCTCTCTCACCTCTGTGCCTTTTACAGAGATTCTCCTTTGTGTCTGGAATTCCTTCTTTTCACCTACCGACATTTTTCCTCCCTGTCATCCCCCACTCAGATATCATTTTTTGTAGTTTGTCATTAATCCCTCTGACTGAATTTTGCCCTTCAAAATTTCTTTCAGCACTTGGCTTTTATACTATTCTACTTCCTATCATTCTTATCTGTATACTTGACTTGCCCCCCCCCCCCCCACTAGACTGTAAGCTTCTTGAGGAGAAAGGGATGGATTTTGTATCACCTTTGTATTCCGAGTGGATTGTAAATATTAAGTCCTTAATAAATGTTTGGTGAATTTGAGATTGACAGAATACTCGGTATTACATTGAATGTGGGATCCAAAATTTTCCTAGAATAGAATAAACTTGTAAATGAATTAATGCTTTAGATGACAAAGATATAGGAAAAAACACTTCCTATTATTTCAATTGCTTATTAGGAATAAGCAATTGAATGTATTGAACATAGTTCTCTAAGATCTTTTGACTCTCTGGAAGTAGATTAGACCCTAGGGGAGGCTCATTATTTCCTTTAGAGAACTGTTAGTGTCTGAAAAAGTGAATTTACTTTGTTAAACACCTACTTTACAATCAAACTTAATAATGCAGAATGTTGGATGTGGGGTGGAGCTTAAATGTGATGCCATTTAGCATTGAGAAGAAAAGCATCTGGAAATCCTAACAGGACCACTTATTTATTTTCTTCCCAGGCTATAATGGAAGAAATTGCAGGGTTTGAAGACCGTTTGAATGACCTGAAAACTAAAGGGGACCATTTGATCAGTCATTGTGCAGACCAGCTTCAAGCCAAGCTTAAACAAAATGTGCAAGCCCATTTACAGGGCACGAAGGATAGTTACTCTGCTATCTGCAGTACTGCACAAAGGGTAACTTTATCAGAATAATGTCATATAAATATTATGAACTACTGAGAGATGACTAGATTCTAATGACATTAAAATAGGATATATTTTTATCTCTTTGGGATACTTTTGGTATGAATCCTGTGTGAGGGCAAGAAGTCAGACTACACAGGGTGGTGTTGACACAGTTAATGAATTCACTTAACGATTAAATTGCCTCAATAATGAAATTCTGACTTCTAGTTTAACTGCTCTTAGTTTCCCTCACTGAGTTTATTGGTTGTTTTCACAGCACGTTTGTGTATTCACACATATATACGTATATTATGCATATATATTCACATACATATATGCATTATACCTCCTAGTTTTTCCATTTCCTTATAGCATTGAAATAATAGTTCATTCCATCTTTTAGAAATAACAATTCATTTTTGAAATTGAAATATATAGCAGAAATTGTACTACATAAAACTAATAGGTACATCAAATATAATTTTGTACATAATATTGATGAGTATTTCTTCTAAAACCAAATTTATGAGTGCTTTGAAAATAAGTATAAAAAAGAAATGTCAGCTAGATTAGATGTTTTTAAAATCAAAATTTAGAAAAATAAGTTTATTGCTTTTACTTACACAAAAATGAAAATTAATGCATTTTATGCCAGAACATCCTAACAAAGATAATAGATTCAATTCACCTAAATTCATCTAAAACTTAAAAGATAAGAGGTTGAAAAGATGGGAGCTGGGGCGGCTAGGTGGCGCAGTGACTAGAGCACCGGCCCTGGAATCAGAAGGACCTGAGTTCGGAGCCGGCCTCCGACACTTAATCCACACAAAACAAAAAAAAAAAAAACCTAGCCGTGTAACCTTGGGCAAGTTACTTAACCCCAATTGCCCTAAAGGGGCGGCTAGGTGGCGCAGTGAGTAGGAGCACCGGCCTCCGAGTTGGGATGACCCGAGATCAGATCCGGCCTCAGAAAATGAGCACCCACACATAAAATAATGACTAGCCGTGTAACCTTGAGCAAGTTACTTAACCCCAATTGCTTTAAAAAAAAAAAAAAAAGAAAAGAAAAGATGGGAGCTAATCTGTATAGCTAGAGGAAATTCCACAGTGCAAACTCTCTAAGGCAATGAAGTCATATAAAAGAAAATAAATAAAGAAAAACAAAACTTCAAAAACATGCCCTTTCCACCTAATTTCATTTTTTTCTTTTTTGGAAGACCAAGAAGGGAGAATGGTGGGTTTTTCAAAAGTGATAGGAAGACAGGCTGGCTAGCTGGCGTAGTAAATAGAGCATTGGTCCTGGAGTCAGGAGGACCTGGGTTCGGATTCGGCCTCAGACACTTAACACAAAAAAATATCCATGTGACCTTGGACAAGTTACTTAACTCCAATTTACCTCCAAAAAGCAAAAACAAAAACAAACAAACAAAAAATCAAAGTGATAGGAAGAACCTTGGAAGAAAAGTTGCAGTAAGAAGTTAGAAGGACCATAATACTTTTGTAAAACACTCTAAAATGTACTACAGTTAAAGAGGGATGAAATAATTCTGAAAAGAGAGAGAAACAACATTATTATTCTTTCAGTGCAATCTAAGATCACATTACCAATTTGATAGTCAATAATAAAATTAATAAAATCCTTATTATACAAGCCTGAATAATTATAATGAAAGGGGGCGGCTAGGTGGCTCAGTGAATAGAGCATGGGCCCTGGAGTTAGGAGGACCTGAGTTCAAATCCAGTCTCAGACACTTAACACTTACTAGCTGTGTGACCTTGGGCAAATCACTTAACCCCAATTGCCCTGCCCTCCCCCTTCAAAATCCCCCCCAAAAAAATTATAATGAAAAAAGGGAAAAAAGTAACTTTTAAAGGCAAAAGCATATGGAGCTTTGTTGAAGGAGTGGCATACATTTTAAAGAATAATATGAAATTCTATAGTGTTAGATGACAAAAAAGACTTTATTCAGAATAACAGAGTAAGGAAAAGATAGGTCTGGTGACTGTAGAATTTAATAGATTAGTAGAAAGAGGATATAATTACGCACTAATTTATTGACGTATTTGACTTCCTACAATCCAAAACACGTTTTTCAAACCAGAATAAAAAAAAAAGTGAATTCAGACTTTAAAGATGTGAAGAGATATTTAAAGGATGTAGTCATTTTAAATAAATTCAAATTCTTGCTCCCAAATTTAGATCTTAGGTTCTTGAAAAATTTTGCAGATGTAATCTCATCCCTTAAGACATGGAGTATAAGAAGTCTTGAAGTATATAAGTGTCTCCCTAATTTTCATTCTTGGGAGGGGAGGTAATGAGGGGGAAGGCAGGGCACTTGGGGTTAAGTGACTTGCCCAAGGTCACACAACTAGTTAAGTGTCAAGTGTCTGAGGTCACATTTGAACTCAAGTCCTCCTGATTTCAGTGCCAGTGCTCTATTCACTGTGTCATCAACTAATATTCTTGAAAGTGATTGTTGTTTAGTCATTTCAGTTGTGTCTGCCTTATTTGGGGTTTTCTTGGTAAAGATACAAGAGTGGTTTGCCATTTACTTCTTCAGCTCTTTTGATAGATAAAGGAACTGAGGCACACCGATTGAAGTGACTTGCCCAAGGACATACAGCTAGGAAGTATCTGAGTCCAGACTCAAAACTCAGGAAGGGGAATCTTCCTGATTCTAGGCTCAGCGCTTTATCCGCTGCACCATGTTGACCATCAGGAAAATTCTAAAATGGATAATCAAATGTATGGTATTTGAGAATGTGGGAACAGATGGATGTGATGCTTACTGTGCTCCAGGAAGGGCTCACTAAAAACATTTGCCAAAATTCCTTTTCAAAACAGGTCACTAGGTTGTTAAGACAGTAAAGTCTTCATTTCAGAAAGTGTTAGTACAATAAAAAGAACAAGACAATGGATATTCAAGGTGGAAAGAATTAACATAGAATTATGCAGACCAGATTTAAACTCCAGGGAGGCATTAATATTACTGGTATTTGCCTTGGAATTTTTCTCCCACTGTCTTTAGGATCATAGATAATAGGGCTGAAAGGTACCTTAGAGGTCATCTAGTCGGAATCTTTTATTTTGCACATGAGGAAACTGAGGCCAAGAAAGGTTAAGTGACTGGCCCAAGGCAGTAAGTGGAAAGTCAGATCTTGCCTTTAGGTCTTCTGACACTAAATTTATGTCATTTACACTTTATATCATGGCTGCCTCCTTGCTGCAGAATGAGCCAGTTTTATTGAGGTTGAGATAAGGGTGTAGGGAAGTGACAGCAGCATAGTGGTAATTAAAGGGCGATAGAGGGATTCTCCAGTTACTTTCCCTTTCTATCCATCTTGTGTCCTTTTAGAAAACAGCACCTTCTTCTTGAGAATAAGTTTATGTCAGTTGTTGAAGCACCCGTAATAAAGAATTACGTAATAAAGTCTCTCGTGTAGACTGAATGATAGTACAATCAAGTAAACGCCCATATAATAGACTGAGAAATTATCCTCTGAGAGTTTAAATTAATACATTTATGTTCATCTATAAAGAAGACTTCAGTGGCCTGTTACAATGTTCTATGGCTTCATTCTTTTGGATATAAATATCAGCCAATTTGGATAAAATCACAGTAAGCATGTATATCAAATTTGTGGATGTTATAAAACTAAGAGGTAAAGCTAATAAATTAGATGACAGAATCAAAATTTAAAATTATCTTTGACCAGTTGGAATAATGGGTTTAAACTGGTGAGATTAAATTTAGTGGAGATAACTATAAATTCCTTTATTCAGGTTAAGAAATTTCACGTAAGCACAGGATTTGGGGAGACATGATTTGGCTGTATTTCATGTAAAAAGGCCTGAGATTTTTAGTTATGTACCAGTTCAACTAGAGACAATAGTGTGTTGTAGTTGTTAAAATGCTGACATGGTTTTAGGCTACCTCAATGGTAGAATAGTGCCCAGAACAGTTAAGGTAAGCAACTCATTCCACCATGTACTAGTCATATTATACCTGGAATACTCTGTTCATGTCTAAACATCAGCCTCATATTTTGGGAAGAATATTAACAGAAAGGTCCACATTTTATGATTATAACTACAATAGAGGGAGATCTGGAAACCATATCACAAAAGGAACAAGGGGAGAAATTAGGGGTGCTTATTATGAAGAAGAGGGGGGAAAAGTGGAATCTTATTGTCCTTAAATAATTGAACTCTTGTTAAGAAAGAGGGAGACAATGGGGGTATGGGAGAAGATCTGGGAGAGAGCAGATTGGAGGAGGGGATATCCTGTGGGACTGCTATTCTGGTGTGGTGGGTAGGGGAAAAACGGAGAAAAAATTGTAACTCAAAATCTGGAGGAAATGAATGATATAAACCAGAATTTAATAAAGCATTTTGAAAAAAAAAAGAGGAAGACGTAGTTCTATGTAGCATTGTTTTGGAGTATATAATGGAGATCAGTGAAAGCTATAGGGTCAGTATGAGGAAGAACTTCTTAATCATCAGCTGTAGAAAAATGGAATGGGCTATGTTGCAAAATAGTAAGCTCCCTCTCACCAAGAAAGCAAAACACTGGCAACTACCTACCAGGGATGTTGGAGAAGAAATAAGTACCTGAATATTTATACTAGCTAGCTTCTCAGGTCCTTCCCAACTCTGAAATTCTGTATTTCTAATTCTGCTAATTTACCTTTATACCTCTCTGTATGGCGTTGCTATGTAGGGGCAGAAAGGGAGAAATAAATGGGTGCAGTTTGGCATTTTCTGGGATAGTTTGTTGTTGCTATAGAATAGTGCTCCAAAGTTTCCTAAGCAGGTAGAATATGCTCTCTTCTAATTGATTCTTCAGCAAACAGTTTTGCACTAACAGAGGCAAGATCTAGTCTGAAAAACAAAAGACTTAAAAATTTGTGTAATTTGAGGGGGCTCTAAAAAGGTTAGTAGTAAAGACAGTTCACATTTAACCATTCTGCTTAATTCCAACAAGCTTTTAAATTATCTTAGCTCTTAAAATCTCAGTAAATCAATAAATCAATCAATAAGCTATGTTTATTAGCACCTGCTAATATGACTGTCACAGGAGGATAGAATTATAAAAGCAAGACAGTGTGTACCCTCAAGCTGCTTACATTCTATTTTTTTCTCTTATTTTGTTTTAGGTTTACCAGAGCTTGGAACATGAACTTCAGAAATATGTCAGCCGGCAAGACACCTTGCAGCAATGCCAGGCGTGGCTTGCTACAGTTCAACCAGATTTAAAGCCAAGCCCTCATCCACCTTTGAGTAGAGCAGAGGCAGTTAAGCAGGTAATCAGTCTTCATTTAAGTGATCTGAAAGAGAGAAACCCCCTACCTGTCTAATGGCTTCTTCTCAGTCTCCTTTGCCGCATCCTCATCAAGGTCATACCCATTAACTATGGATGTCCACAAGGCTCTATCCTGGGCCCTTTTCTTTTCCTGTTCTATATTATTTCACTTAGAAGTCTCAGCAGCTCCCATGGATTCAACTGTCATCATGTCTCTGCAGATGATTTTCATACTTATTTGTCCAGGTCTACCCCAGGTCCTCACCCAGTCTTGCATCTCCAGTTGCCTGTATGATCAATCAAATTGGAAGTCCTGAAGGCATCTTAAACTTTTAATATCTAAAACCGAATTCATTATCTTGCCTTTCCCCCACCTCCAACCCCAAATTTCCCTGTTATTGATGAAAGGGAAATTGATGACCATCCTCCCCATCATCCAGGCTTGCAACCTACATGTCATTCTCAACTCCTCACTTTCTCTCATTATTCATATCCAATTACTTTTCAAATCCTCTTCATTCTAGGTTTACACCATTTCTCTGCTCTCCTCCAGCTCAACTATCCCGGTGCAGGACCTCACCACCTCATGCACGGACTATTGCAATAGCTTCATAATTTATCTCCTTGCCTTAAGTCTCTCCATGCTACAGTGCATCCTATAATTATAGCTGTCAATTGATTCATCCTAAAGCACAGGTCTTAACATGTTATACTCTTCTTCAGTCAATTCCAGGGGCTTCCTATCACCTCCGAAATCAAATATGAAATCCTCTATTTGGATTATAAAACCCTCTGTAATCTAGCCCCTTTCTGCCATTCCAGTCTTTTTACACCTTATACCACCCCCCTCATGATATTCTGATATTCAGTGACACTGGCCTCCTCAACTTTCCCTTGGACAACAGTCTATTTTCCAATTTCTAACTTTTTTTTTTATTGGTGCTTCCCACCTTCTGCAGGAGATCTTTCCTTTCTAAATGCTAGTGCCTTCTTCCTGTTGATTATCTCTATTTTTTCCCTGTGCATATCTTGTTTGTATATATTTTAACATGTTTTTAACATAGTTAACATAGTTAAAAATAAAGTTTTTTTAACTTGTCTCCCTTA
This sequence comes from Gymnobelideus leadbeateri, assembly GCA_011680675.1. Taxonomy (NCBI): domain Eukaryota; kingdom Metazoa; phylum Chordata; class Mammalia; order Diprotodontia; family Petauridae; genus Gymnobelideus; species Gymnobelideus leadbeateri. The sequence continues at coordinate 51,417 of WOXC01000903.1, forward strand.
TTAGACTGTAATCTCCTTGAGAACAGGGGTGTCTTTTGCCTTTCTTTGCCTCCCCAGTACCGTCCCTGGCCTATAGCAGGTGTTTAGTAAATACTGGTTTAATGATTGACTTATAATTACATTCATTCTTTCTGGCATCCAGCTTAATTTTTTTCCCTGTTAAAATAATATAACAGATTCTACCCTCATATCCTCCCCCAGGATTTTAAAAATATCTTTAAAATAATAATAACAAGAATTGAAGCAGATAACTTCTGCCTGTGCAGTTTATATGGTGAAAAACTGTTTGGGAAGAATTCCTTGGCTTACCACCAGACTCAACCAGTTGTCACTGCATGATTTGGGCAGGGTTTTTTGTTTTTTGGGGTTTTTTTGCCTTGTTTTGTTTTGTGTATGTGAGCAATTTTTTTTTTAAAGCAATTAGGGTTAAGTAACTTGCTCAAGGTTACACGGCCAGTCATTATTTGTGTGTGGGTGCTCATTTTCTGAGGCCGGATCTGATCTCGGGTCATCCCAACTCTGAGGCCGGCGCTCTTACTCACTGCGCCACCTAGCTGCCCCAGTGAGCAAATTTTAAAAGAAATTGTTTTGCCCTGTAATTCACCCAATCAAAACTTCACATTTGAGAAGAATTTGATTGTAAAAGTAATATTGTCCCAGATATGGATGAACATTGTGTAGTTGTTATAAATTCATGAAATGAAGGTAGTTAAATAATAATGATTCGGACTAGGTAATAATGAAAGGAAGGGAAATCTCTCTGTGACCCTTCTGTTTGTTGTCCTTCATTTCCTTTGCTGGATCTTCATCTGTGTCATGCCCACTAACTACAAGTGAGCCACAATGCTATGCCTGGTACTGTCTTCTTATTTTCTACTTATATTTTCTAAATGACTGATCACATTATCTCCCATGGATTCAACTATTCTCTGCATGTGGATGAGTCTTAGATCTATAAATCCATTCTTTGTCACTATCCTGATCTCCACGCCTACATCAGGATCTGCCTTTTGGACATTTTGAACCAGATATCCCATAAGCATCTCAAATTCAAAATGTACAAAATAGAACTAATTGTATTTCTCCTAAACTAATCCTTTTCTGAATTTCTTATTACTAATAATAGCAGCACCATCTTTCTAAACATCCATGTTTGAACCCCCAGTGTCAACTTTAGCTTTTCATTATAACTCACTCCCTTACTCTATATCTCTAATCATTTAAAAAATCTTGCCATTGTTTTATCTGTAATATCCTGTACTTACTCGAGCGTGTGTATGTGCACACACATATATATCTATCCCCTTTTATTTATCCAATCACAACACTAGTTCAGGCCCTTATTACCTCTTACCTGGAATATTTCAATATTCTCCTAATTGGTCTCCTTCTATCAAGTCTTTCCCATTCTATCCTCCAGTCAAGAAGCATTTATTAAGAATTTACTATGTATGCCAGGCACTATTCTAAGTACTGGGAATATAAAGAAAAGCAAAAACATGGTCTCTGCCCTCAAGGAATTCACCTTCCAATGGAAGAGACAATATACAATTAGCTACATGCAAGAGAATACATTGTAAATGGGAGATCCTTTTAGAGGAAAACCACTAGCATTGTTGGAGAGGAATGGACTGGAAGGGGAAAGAACTGAGTTTTGAAGGAAGCCTGGAGGCAGAGGAAAGAAGAGAACATCCCAGACAGGGGGATAGCCAGTGAAAAGCCATGGCATCAAAAATCAAGTTTTCCATATGAGGAACAACAAAAGATTGTATTGTAAAGAACATGGAGACAAGCAAAGTTTAAACAAACTAGAATGGTGTGAAGGACATTGGTTATAAAGGGCTTTAAAAGCCAAATGAAGAAATTAGTATCTGATTCTAGATTTAATAGGGAGCCACTGAAGTTTATTGAGTAAGGGAAGTGTTACTTTTCTTTAGGAAGGTTACTTTTTCACTGAGTGTATGATGGAATCAGGTGGGAGGATGGGGGAAGGGAACAATGGAACTTGAGTCTCCTGGTCAACCAGAAGCCTGTTGTGATAATCCAGATGTGATATGATAAAGGCTTTGCATTACGGTTGTAGGACTTAGGAACAAATTGGATATGTGGATTGAGTGAAAGTGAGAAGTCATCGATGGCACTGAGGTTGCAAGCCTGGATGACTATTTAGATGATATATGTATGTCTTGACAATGTTAACCTTAAAGTTTAGTTAAAGGAGACAAACAGGCTAGGTGATATGCAAATTTGTGTTATTTATTCCCATAAATCTAGATGAAACTAGCAAGCTTGTATGTACAAGTAGCAAAACCAAAGTTCTGACTGCCTGATACAAGATTGACAAAGTTGTTATTCATTTCAGGACAATCCCAGGATGTTTATATCCCTCAGATTTATGGTCTCCATGTTTTGGGGTTTTTTTGGGGGGTGTTTGTTTGTTTTTATCCATACCGTGAATAAGGAAGTTTCCTAGTTGTAAATACAAGGCAGTTGACAAAGTAATGTCAGTTGGAATTTACAATCTCTGGATGTCTCTGTTTTCCCTCTTGTATGGAGTATGCCCTCAAGAGAAGAGAAATTACATTATTCTGATTTTCCAAGCCTCCTGTCACAAAAGGGAAGAAATATTCATTGTAGACCTTATTTGGTCTTTCAAGTTACAGACACAGGAAAGGGCATTTTTATTTCCATTTTTATTTTTGCTTTTTGGAGGGCAGTTGATGTTAAGGGACTTGCCCAAGGTCACACAGCTAGTTTTTTTGAATTGTGTCTGAGGCTGGATTTGAACTCAGGTCCTCTTGACTCCAGGGCCGTTGCTGTATTCATTGCGCCACCTAGCCACCCCAGGAAAGGGCATTTTTAAATAGCAAAGCAGTCTGATTGATTAGTTCAGGCTTTGCGTCTTTTTGAGGGCCAAAAATTGATATTTAATGATTGTCAACAGTAAGGGATCTTTGGGATTGGAGAAATTTTGAGAGGAAAGAGTTATTTTTTGGATATGTTGGGTTAGGTTTTCTTTGCACATAATTTGATATGTCCAATAGACAGTTGATGATGTGAGAAGGGAGCTCAGAGCTAGATATATAGGTCTGAAAATTATCTGCATAGAAATGATCATTAAACCCATGGGAGCTAATAAGATCAACAAGTGGGATCTTATAAAGGGAAACAAGAAGAGGGACCAGGAAGAGCCTTAATAAGCTAGAAGAGGATCCATCAAAGGAAATTGATAAGGAGGGGCCAAACAATTAGGAGAACCAGGAGAAAACAATGTCATGATAACCTAAAGAGGAGAGAATGATCAGGAGAACCAAGTGATGGACAGCAGGGATAATGAGGACCAAGAAGAGACCATGAGATTTGGTGATTAAAAGCTCATTGCTAATTTTTGATGGAGTAGTTTCAGTTAGATGATGAGGTCAGAAACTAGATTGCAGAGGTGATAGAGTCATGCAAGAGGAGAGGAAATGGAGATGCCAATTGTAATAGGCTTTAAAGAAATTTAGCCATGAAAGGGAGGAAAGAAATAGGACAGTAACTGAAGGAGATATAAGATCAGGTGAAAATTCCAGGTAAAAAAACGTGAAATTCCAAATGTGATTTTCCAAAAGGGCAGGTTTGATCATGTCACATCACTACCTAGTAAACCACAGTGCCAGAGTGGGGAACCTTCAGCCTCAAGACCACATGTGTCCCTTTAGGTCCTCAAGTGTGGTCCTTTGAACAAATTCTTTGAAGTTTGAATTCAGTCAAAGGGCTTCACTTGAGGATCTACAGGGAGTATGTGGTCTCAAGGCCACAGGCTCCATCTCAGAAGCTCTCTGTTACCTACAAGATCAAATACAAGGAACTCCATTTGGCATTTAAAATCATTCAAACTGGAGATAAGTTCATTTGGAGTATAGACTATGGCAGGGACAGGGGAGGGAGGGGGAGAGAAAGAGGGGGGAGGGCAAGAGAGAAGACAGAAAAGAGAAGGAGGTGGATGGTCAGGGAAAGAATAAATAGACAAATCTTTCTTTCACTCTGACATTTGCCTTTTTCAGGTGAAACATTTCAGAGCTCTGCAGGAGCAAGCCAGAACCTACTTAGACCTTCTGTGTTCAATGTGTGATTTGTCCAACTCCTCAGTGAAGACTACTGCAAAGGACATCCAACAGACAAAGCAAATGGTACAAAATGACTGACAGCATTTAAAATAGTTTTTAAAATCATTTATAAGTTATGGGTTTTAAAGAAACTACCTTTCTACATGTGTCTTATTTTGAATTACGGTTATCCTAATCATAAAAATGTATTTGATTGTAGGGCAAGAAGTTCAGGCAGGCATGAGTAACCCATTACATAGCTTCCTGTGAAGGACACCTGGGAAGTAGCAGCAATCTGCCACTTCTCAGAATTTATATCATCTTTAGTTCTTTTATTTTTTTTTTAATTTGACCATCCTTCATTTTTCTATTTCCTTGTCCATTTCTGCCTTTCCTACTTAGTCCTTTTGGTTAGTGTTCAGGGATAAAATCGTTACTAATACTTGATTTATGTTGCATATGTATATACGTGTGTGTGTGTGTGTGTGTATACTTGAGTCTCACACACAAACACACACACACACACACTTTAAAGAAAAACATTCTCTAACTGAATCACTGATAATTGGCTGGCTGGTAATGTTATTTTCATTGTTTTCAAGTATATAGAATCAAAAACAGCTTTTACAAAAATCTATTGTTTTCTGTTGTCTCATTGTTTCTGTTGTATCTTTATCAATGGGGAAAATATTCTGGAATGCTTATTTCAAGTGTCTTTGAAAGATTTCATACCATATCTACCTTTGGCAGGAAGGATGTATTAAAGGAAATGCTTTTGTTTTGAAAAGCAACTAAATTTCCATCAAATATATGTAAATAAAGCATCAACCATGTAAATTTCACTACTAACCTTTATGTTAACATTGCTGTGACTAGAACACTCAAACTAAAGAGTATTTTAAAGACCTCTCTAATTCACTCCAGAGTCCTATAAATTCAATAAAATTAAGTAGGCATGCCAGAATTAGAAAATATGCAAATCTGTATAATCTACAAAATGTCTTCTGATCCAGTCCACAAAGCTCATCTGAGCCTCAGGAACACTAAAAAAAAAAAGAATGGACTGGCCACTTAAGTAAATCCTTCTGGAGACCCAGTTCTTAATAGCTTTATTTGAGAACCTGGCTGCTTTACTTGAGAAGGAGGTGGAATCTCTTCTAAGTCAAATAAGAAGCAATGACCTTTATGCATCTGGAAAGCATTACTCAAGGACCCCAACCCTCCCCTCTTTTTCCCTTGTATTGACTATGCCTAACAGAGGATGATAGAAGACATGATAAGGTTTTACAGCAAGATGAAAAAGACATCCTAGTCTCTAATAGTTGGTATCAGTGGGATGTGTAGATGACATTCTGAGAATATTCCAATGGCCACTTTACAAAGTTTAAGTGAATTGTCCACATCTTCACCATATATCTTCATCTTTTATTGAATATTTACAAGGAGGGAATTTTAATGAATTTTTTTTTTCTCTTTGGAAGAGGGAAGGCAGGGCAATTGGGGTTAAGTGACTTACCCAAGGTTACATGGCTGTTAAGTATTAAGTGTCTGAGGTTGGATTTAAACTCAGGTCCTCCTGACTCCAGGGCCAGTGCTCTATTCAATGCACCACCTAGCCACCCCCAATGAAGTTCTTTGTATATCTTTGTATCTACACAGATTTTATTTTGAGAACGGGCTGACAGAATATTCACAATATGTGAAGATCTTTATATACTTGTTTTTCTTCACCTGCCTGACTTTTTTTTTAGATTGAACAGAAGATAACAAACTCACAGAATTTAACTCAGGGCTGGGAAGAGATTAAACAGATGAAGGCAGAGCTTTGGATCTATTTCCAGGATGCAGATCAACAGCTGCAGAATATGAAGAGGAGGCAGGCTGAATTGGAGCTAAATATTGCACAAAACATGGTTTCCCAAGTAAAGGTAAACAGTCGCTTTTTTCTGTAAGATATTATTGAGGTTGTTGACTTGGTTAGAAGGAGAATATTCATTTAATGTGTTCAGTACTCTGAGTACTCATCATAGGATTTAGAGCTGGAAGAGACCACAGAGATCATATAGTCCAGCCCCTTCATTTTGCAGATGAGGAAACTGAGACGGAAATTAAGTGACTAGTGGAGTTATTATGTGAATCCAAGTGTTCTGGCTTCAAATCCAAGTCTCCTTCTCCTATACCACAGAACCTCTCTGAAAGTGTTGGTAATTAATCCTTAGGTAAATTAAGAAAGCATAATGGAATGGGAACGTATTATTTATTTCATTTTTAAGGTCAACAAAAGAAAAACTGATGTATAATTCTTGACCTGTGAGTAGCCAGAGAACTACCCACCTATCACATTTAGTCTATTTATTTATTTACTGTTTCAAATGTAGAGTTGCTATAACCTTATTTTTATCTTAATAATCTGCATTGTTATTAAAATGTAAGATAAAATTATTCTAAGCAATTTACATGAATTACAAGATAATTATATGGCTCTAAATATCCTTCCCAAACTGTTATTTTCCCAAAGATTTTATAACTAATAAGCATCTTTACATTAACCCTGAACATTGTTTTGCCAAAATATAATGGAGGATGAAAAAAATATTTTCTCAAAAGCATATATTAAAATTTCTACAAAGGACAGCAATAAAACATTCTTTTTGTGATTGTCACTAATAAATAATCTGTGTTGTTTTCTTCTACTAATGCCTCATAGGGGAAAATTCACATAGAGGAATTTGTGGACTGAGGTGGTGTAGCGTCTAGTAACAGTTTGTCAGATGGCACTTTGTAGAAACAAGTCTGCCTTGGAGATCTTGGAGAACAGGGTGGGCAAAATCTGTAGCTTGCAGAGCCAAATAGTTCTGCTTTTCACACATACTGTCCTTCTGCCAAGTCTACACAGGACTTTACTGTTTTCCTTGTCCGCCACTTATTACCATTAAAATCCCTGCATTTAAGAAAGATGGCTGTTGACTTTAGAATGCAGAGGAATTGGCAACATGAGTGTTGCTCAGAGAGATCAGCTTGTAAATAAATGTGATAGTATCAAGTTTATTCTTCGTGTTCTGAAATTTTCTGCAGCATTTAGCCCTGCTAGACACCCACCATATTTATTTATCATAAGATTCTCTTACAGAGGCCGCATGGTATAAGGGATAGAGAGACAGAAAGACCTAGGTTTCAGCCTTGTCCCCTGCCACATCTTGGCTTTCTTACTTCAGCCAGAGGTGAGAAACTTCTAGATCCTTGGGTTTGACCTTTTGACAGAGTCCAAGTTTTAAAGAAAAAATCCTTTTATTGAGGGGATTTATTCTGTGAAGTTTGGATTCAGTCAAAGGGCCAAACTTGAGGACCTAGAGGGCCACATGTAGCCTGGAGGCTGTAGTTCTCCACCCCAGCCCTAGCCAAATCACTTAACATATCAGAGCTCTAGGCAATTCTCTAAATTCAGAAAATTGCAGAAAGGTACCAACCTGTGCTGGTTGAAAGGGGTTTCTTTGTGAGTATTCTAAAGCAGTTGAATAATGGATCCCTATCTCTATCTCCCCCCTTCAGTATCTTTGCCAAGAAAACCCCAAATGGGTTCATGAAGGGTCCAACACAACTGAAAAACGACTAAACAACAACAAATTCTTGTTTCTAATTTACTTCTAACTACCTATTTCAATTTGTTTATACATTAGGAAAGACTAGAATCTAATGGGGAAAAAACCAACATACCATGAAAAGGAACACCATTTTTATATTCCTTAAATTAACCAGCCACATTCTTTCCATGTCAGAAATCACATTTCCTGAAACAAATGGGGATCTAGTGATATTTGATAAAGTGTATCTTGTGTTCTTTGATTTTTATCAGTCAATGATGCTATCTGTTTAGCTTTCATGGGTTTAATCAGAGATATCTGTCTTCCAGAGGTACTAGATATGATGTATCAAATGGCACTTAATACAAAAAAAATCTGAGTTGGAGTTCTTGAATAGGATACAGAATCTATAGTTTACAATAATTAGTCCTGCTTTTCACATTCATTTTCCTTACGTTCTTTACATTTTCCTTACAGTGAGTGACTTCACTGTTTTCTTTTGTTGCCACAGAGTACTCTCTTGACTTCCTTGGTTCTTTGTCTCTGAATTCTACTGTAAGAGACCTTCCTCCTTAACTCCATCCCCCCATTCCCCTTTGGTCTTTGTATTATCAGCATCTGGTATGGTGTGCCTGGAAAAAATGGTAGGGATTAAGTAACACTTGATGAAATGAACTGAATTGAACTGAAATGAATGTTTGACCAAATATTCCACCACTCCTCACTATCTCTCATTCCTCATATGCATTCTGTTGCTTGTCAATTTTACATTCACAAAATGTCTTGGATAGTCACCTTCTCTCCTCTGACATAGTGCTAGTCTGGTACTAGCCCTCATTGCCTCATAACCTGAACTATTTCAAGGATCTACTTATGAGTTTGCCTGCTGTGGGTCTCTCCTGACTCCAATCCATTTTCTACTTAGCAAGGAAGTGATTTTCCTGAAGGTCAAGTCTGACCATGTCACACCCCACTATTTAGTAGACTCAAGTTACCCTATCAACTCCAAGGTCAAATATAAATAGCCTCACTTTGGAGTTCAAAGTTCTTCACAAGCTAACCTCCCCCATCTTCCCAGTCTTATGACACCTTAGAATCCTTCCTCGTCCCCCAACCCCAAGAAATCTGCAATCTAGTGACATTGTTCCTCAAACAAAACACCCCATCTTTCTACTAAGGGCATCTTCACTGCCTGTCCCACTATACCTGGAATGGTTTCCCTCCTTATCTTTATCTACTAGCTTCCCAGGCTTCAAGTACTAGCTAAATTCCTACCTTATGTAGGGAGTCTTTACTGATCCCTCTTAATTCCTAAAATCAAATAATACCCTTCCCACAAGACTCCTCTGATTAATTTTCTTAAACATGTGAAAATTGTTTTATCTAATAAATGGTGACTTTGTATATAATATTTTCTATTATGATTTTGATCCAATTCTTTTCATAAATGTAATGTTTTAGGCCCTTCTAGACCTATAACTCATGTTTTTTAAATAAGCAAGTGTTTGAATTTAATTTTACTTCTTTATCCTTCAGGAATTTGTTAAGAAGCTACAATCCAAACAGGCAGCCATCACTGCTGTTACTGAGAAGGTGAATAAGTTAACACAAGGACAAGAGTCCCCTGAACACAAGGAAATAAATCATTTAAGTAATCAGTGGATAGATCTCTGCCTACAGACCAACAATCTACTTTTGCAAAGAGAAGAAGATCTTCAAAGGACAAGAGATTACCATGATCGTATGAATGTAGTTGAAGTATTCTTAGAAAAGTTTACTAAAGAGTGGGACAAGTTGGCCAGGTAAAGGAGGCTCTTCTCTAGGACAATATTCAAATGTTGTACAAAATAGAATTGAATTCTTATCTTAAGAACCTTTTATTCTCTTTCTTTTATACATATATATATATATTTTTTTTCTTTTTTTCCCCAAGACCAGGGAAATTCAGGGGCTAATTATAGGCCAATTCTGTTTTGATGTGCTCTGTTTCTGATCTAGTCTGTCTCCCCCTTCTTCAAGCAACCTGGTTATTCACCATATTAGCTCAATTGGTGTAATCCAGTGCAACTCAGAACTCCCCAGATCAAGTTTTTTTTTTCTTTTCCCTGCTCTTTCTTACTGCAGTCTGCTGTCTTAGTGACTAACTCCTTGCAAATAATTTTATTTCCAAGCTTTGATGTCATTAGGATTATTGTGACTAATAAATAAATAATTTTGCTGTTTGAAAAAAAAAAATCCAGTCTCAACTTCACTGATAGCTAGAATTATAGTTTTCCTCCACCAGAATATAGCACAATTTTTTTTACCTAAATAGAGATATGGAAAATACTAATATAATAATTTTCCTGCATTCCACCTGTTGTTTGTTGTTGTTTTTTTTTTTTTTAACATTGCTACTATTTGTAAGAAACCATATGGTATAGACAACTGTTCCTTACTTAAATTCAATTCATTTGCACATCAGGGTATGACCTCCCTGATGTCATGGATCTTTTAGAGAATAAAGGACTAATAGCAGCAGCAGCAATGGTAAAGAAAAGAGGATTTAGATTTTGCCTTGATGAAACTTAGGGATTCACTCTGGCTGTGTCACCTGGACAAGACCCTTTTTGCTGTAATTTTATCACTGCTAGGTTCCTCTTTCTTTCTAGAAGAGTACAGTGCCCGGCTCACGGTCTTCCTGTTTACTTTTCCACAACTTCTCACACCAAAAGGAGACAGAATATTATAGTAGAAAGAGCACTGACCCTGGAGTTAGAGGATTTGGGTTCAAATCTTGTCTCTGATAAGTACTATTTGGTCATTTAGCTTCCTTAGGCTTCATTTTCCTCAGCTATAAAATTAGAGGGTTGGACTAGATGGCCTCTGAGGTCCCTTATAGCTCTAAATTCATTCTTTAATTTTAATTTTGTGTGTGTGTCTATCTCACTTTCCACTCACTCTCTATCTTTTCCTTTCTAATAGATTCCTTCCCTTAGAAGAAATAAATAGAGTCATGCAAAAACAACAGCAACACAGCACTTTGGCTGTTTAAAAATGCGTGACTCGTTCTTTCCTTCTAGTCCCTCCTCTCTCTGTCAAGAGGTAGAAGGAATTCTTCATCAGTGTCTGCCCTGTCCTCATTCTCTCACCTGATCTCCCACACCTTCAGGTATCACTTCTGTGTAGGCGATTGCAAAGTTTTAACTTCTAATCTCCAAGGTCAGAATCTTTAGCTGCTGAAGGAACATCTCCACGTAAATGTTCCAAACACACCTCCCACTCAGACTTGCACAGAGAGTAACTTACTGTGTTCCTCAAAAAAACCCAAAACAACAACAAACCTGCTTCTCTTTGTGTTGTCACTATTTCTGTCTGCACTACCCAAGCTACTGTAATTGATATTATCATTCTGGGGGTATGTACATACATACATAAATGTGTACATAGAGAACATGCATATATACATATATTATGTACAAAATATTATTTTATTTTTATATTTAGACTCTATATGGTATAGAGAGAGACTTCCATTTCTCTTGCCTCTCATCTCTAATTGCTTATCAAGTGAATTCTATCTCTTCACTTTTTCTTGTTCATGCCACCTCCTCTTCATTCCCACTGACATTACTTTAGTATAGACCTTAATTATGACTACACCACTTCAACAGCCTCCTAACAGGCTCTCTCTGCCTTCTTCCACTCCACTTCTCCTTTTTCTCCTTCATCTGATACAGACTACTGTTCCTTATATAGAGATCTGGCCATGCCACTTCTCTGCTCAAAACCTTGTAATGGCATCCTTTTGCCTACTGAGTAAAGTTCAAACTCTTCTGCTTGACTTTGGGCATCTCTGTAGTTGGGCACCATTCTGCTTTTCCAAACTTATTTTAGTACTGCCCTTTATGACTCTTGAACTGTTCACAGTTCCCTGAATATACCCTGCTTTTCACTTTCCTACATCTATACCTTTGCTTACAGTGTATCTAATATGTGGAAAGTCCTTATTCCCAATCCCTTAATTTGTTGAGTTCCTACCCATCTTTTTTTACAAGCTCAGTCCAAATTCTAATTTCTCTTCATCAATTGCTTTGACTGGTAACAACTTTTCCCTCTTCAGACCTTAAAAACCACTTTGTTTCAGAAATCCCTTTCTTTTTATTTTTTGTTAGCTGTCTTTTTGTACTATCGCCTTCCTAGCTTGTGAATTCTATGTGGTCAGAGAGAAATTTGTATTATTTAAACTTTACACCTTCTCAGTACTTAGCATAGTGCTCTATACACATTAAATATTTTTGAAATATTTACTGAGTTAAATTGAACTAACCATAGAATGCACTATGGTAAACCCTATGAAATAAGACTGGAGAAGCATATTTAACCTAGATTGTATAAAACTTTGGTACAGTTGTCAAAAGTTATCAAGTGGCCTAGTCAAAAGTTATTTATTTTAATATTAACTTTTCAAGAATTAAAGATATATAGTTGGAAGAAACAATAATATAAAATTATTTGAACTGGATATGAAAGTTCTTAGATACTGGATGAGTATACTTACCTGATTATACATGTGCCAATTTACTTACAGATCAGATGCTGAGAGTACAACTGTGCACCTTGAGTGTTTGAAAAAGTTAGCATTGGCATTGCAAGAAAAAAAGCACATTATTGAAGACTTGAAAGACCAGAAACAGAAAATGATAGATCACTTGAATCTAGATGACAAAGAATTAGTCAAAGAACAAACGAGTCACTTTGAACAACGTTGGTTTCAGCTGGAAGACCTTGTTAAGAGGAAAATCCAATTGTCAGTCACAACTTTAGAAGAGTTGAATTTGGTACAATCCAGATTTCAGGAGCTCATGGAGTGGGCCGAAGAGCAGCAGCCTGGCATAGTTGAAGCACTCAAGCAAAGCCCTCCCCCTGATCTAGCTCAAAATTTGCTCATGGATCATCTTGCTGTTTGTAGTGAACTGGAGTCCAAACAGTTGCTCTTAAAATCACTCATCAAGGATGCTGACAGAGTGATGGTTGATTTAGGTCTCAATGAAAGACAACTAATCCAGAAGGTACTCTCTGATGCACAATGCCATGTCAGTTGCCTCAGTGATTTAGTGGGTCAGAGAAGAAAACACTTAAATAAGGCACTATCTGAGAAGACCCAGTTTCTCATGGCAGTGTTTCAGGCTAGCAGCCAAATTCAGCAGCATGAGAGAAAGATCATGTTCCATGAACACATTTGCCTATTGCCAGATGATGTTAGTAAGCAGGTCAAGACTTGTAAGAGTGCCCAAGCCAGCTTAAGAACGTATCAGCATGAAGTCACTAGCCTTTGGGCTCAAGGGCGTGATTTAATGAAGGAAGCAACAGACCAGGAAAAGAATGAAGTATTAAGTAAGCTTCAAGAACTCCAGGGTATATATGACACTGTTTTACAGAAGTGTAGCCAAAGGTTACAAGAACTGGAGAAGAATTTGGTTTCTAGGAAGCATTTTAAGGAAGATTTTGATAAAACTTGCCATTGGCTGAAACAAGCAGATATCATTACATTTCCTGAAATAAACTTAATGAATGGTAGTACTGAGCTTTATGCCCAGTTGGCAAAATATCAGTGCCTTCTTGAACAATCTCCTGAATTTGAAAACCTTTTGCTGACCCTCCAAAGAACTGGACAAGCAATCTTGCCATCACTTAATGAGATGGACCATTCCTACCTCGATGAGAAGCTGAATTCTTTGCCCCAACAATTTAATGTTGTTGTAGCCCTGGCTAAAGATAAATTCTACAAAGTACAAGAAGCTATCCTTGCTCGGAAAGAATATTCCTCCTTGATTGAATTGACTTCCCAATCTCTAAGTGAACTGGAAGACCAGTTTGTAAACATGAACAAAGTCCCCAGTAACCTGTCAACCCAAGAAGCCTTATCTCTTCAAGAAGCTTGCAGAGTTCTTCTTGGAGAAATTTTAAGTCTTGGGGCAGCAGTAGATGAGCTGAACCAAAAGAAGGAGGGTTTTCGTAGCACAGGTCAGCCATGGCAGCCAGATGAGATGCTTAAACTTGTTACTCTTTATCACAAGCTGAAAAGACAAACAGAACAAAGGGTTAACTTATTAGAAGACATGACGAATGCTTACCAGGAACATGAAGAAATGTGCCATCAGCTAGAGAAACAGTTACAAGCTGTGAAGAAAGAGCAAACCAAAGTCAATGAGGAAACTCTTCCTGCAGAAGAAAAACTGAAAACATATCATTCACTGGCTGGAAGCCTTCAAGATTCAGGTATCCTTCTTAAGAGAGTAACTGAACATCTTGAAGATCTTTCTCCAAGTCTTGACCCCATCGCTTATGAGAAAGCAAATCAGCAGGTTAAGGTATGGCAAGAGGAGCTCACATTATTGACTTCAGGCATTACTGAGACAGTAATGGAGTGTGAAAGTCGACTAGTTCAAAGCATAGACTTCCAGACTGAAATCTGCCGCTCACTTGACTGGCTAAGACGTGTGAAAGCAGAACTTAATGGAACAATATGCTTAGATATGAAACTTCAGAATATCCAAGAGGAAATACGAAAGGTTCAGATTCACCAAGAAGAGGTTCAGTCCAGTCTGAGAATAATGAATGCATTGAGTAGTAAAGAAAAGGAAAAATTCTTGAAAGCAAAGGAACTGATTTCTGCTGACTTAGAAAACACCCTTGCTGAACTCTCTGAACTAGATGATGAAGTTCAGGAAGCCATACGAAGCAGACAGGTTAGTATACCGAGTTATACGCACTATATTTGTTGAATACAGGTAAGAGCTTGAGGGGTTTGTTTATGTATTAGGCTTTTATTAGATATTTCTTTTCAGAAACTTTGTATGGATCATAAAAAGTGCCCTGATAAAATGGTTTTATTTGTTTTTCCCCATTGTCATGACTTCAGAGAGTGAAAACAAATCTTTCCTAATAAGATCTAAATCTTCTGTAGCAAAATATGACTTCAGATATCAACAAGATACTTGTTTTATTGATGGGAGTATGAAGGAATTTCCTTCATCATTTCAGCCATTTGTATTGAATATTTAGGAAAGTCCTTACTTCAAAGCCTAGATAATATTGGCAATCAGAAGATGATATATATCACCAAGATGATAGCACAACTTGACTTTTCCCAAAATCTTAAGCTGCTAGGTGGTACAGTAGGTAGCGTGCTCAGCCTGCTGTCAGGAAGACCTGAGTTCAAATGTGACCTAAGCCATTTACTAGTTGTGGAACTTTGGGCAAGTCATTTATGCTCAGTTTTATCATCTGTAAAATGGGGATACTGGTAGCATATACCTGATTTGGGTTGTTGTAAGAATAAAATGAGATGTTATTGTAAAGCGTTTTGCAAACCTTAAAGTACTACAAAGTACTAGTTGTCGTTTTTATTATTGTTGTTAAGTTTTAAAACCAGTAATGAGATGAAAAACACTATGTGATGTTTATAAACTTAATCAACTCATAAATTTCCTTCCAAAAGAACATTTCTTATTATGGCTAACACCTTGGTTTATAGATTGAATTGGGAAAAAAACATTGGCATGTAAAGACCAGGTTAAATTAACTCTGTCATTCCAAATCCTCAGAGTGGGTGCCGTAGTTGTCTGTTATTATTCTTAGGTTAGCCTGAGGTTCTGAAACAATCAATCAAACAATCAATAAAACAAACAATCAAAAATATAAACAGGTGATACACTTGTTTGGAAAACAAAAAACCTTTGCTCATCCATACATTCACTTGCCCTCTGTAATCAATCTGCAAATATGTGTCACCTTGAAAAAAATCAGGAAAATTAAATTCCCCAGTTCTAGAAGTTATATAATAATAATATTATTAATAATAATAATAAATAGCAATTTACATTTATATGGTCCTTACTATGTGCCAGGAACTATGCTAAGTGCTTCACAAATATTATCTTATTTGATACTCATAGCAACTCTGGAAAGTAAGTTATTATTATTATCCTTCTTTTACAGTTGAAGAAATTGAGGCAAATAAGTTAATTAACTTGCCAGAATTTCACAGAAAATATCTGAGGAAGGATTTTTTTAAAAAATTGAGTTTACCCATGACTTATTTGTTGGGTTTTTCATAAAATCAGCTCCTTGTTTTATTTATTAGTTCAGTGATTTTTTTTTTTACTTTTGATTTTATTCATCTCTCTTTTGATTTTCAGGATTTTCATTTGGGTGTTTAACTGGGTATTTTAAATTTATTTTTCTACTTTTTTTAGTTGAATGCCCAATTAATTGATCCGTTCTTTCCCTCATTTATTTTTGTAAGCATTTAGAGATAAAAAAAACTTCTCTTAAAAACTGTTTTGTCTTCATCTCACAAATTTTGTTATGTTCTCTCATTATTGTCATTCTTAATGAAATTATTGATTGCTTCTGCATTTTGTTCTTTACCCACTCATTCTTTAGGATTAGAGTTTTTTAGTTTCCAATTTTTATTCTACACTCATACAGTCCTTCACTGAATGTAACTTTTATTGCATTATGGTCTGAAGAGGATGCATTTAATATTGTTGCTTTTCTGTGTCTGGTGAGGTTTTACACCCTAAAACATGGTTAATTTTTGCAGAGGTGATCTGTACAGCTGAAAAAAAGTTGCAGTCCTTTCCATTCCCATTCAGTTGTCTCCATAGTTCTATCATATCTAACTTTTCTAAATTTGTATTCATCTCCTTCATTTCTTTCTTTTTTTCATAGTTAAATTTTTTGTCTCTGAGAGGGGAGAGTTGCGGTCCCCACTAATATAATTTTGCTATTTCCTCCTGTAACTCATTTAACTTTTCATTTATGAATTTGGATGCTATGCCATTTGATGCATATATGTTTATTATAGATATTACTTCATTATCTATGAAGCAAAATGTAGTTTCCCTGCTTATTTCTTTTAATTAGGTCTGTTTTTGCTTTTACTTTGTCTGAGATCATGATTGCTACCCCTGCCTTTTGACTGAAGCAGAAGTATGATAGATTCTGCTTTAGCCCCTTATTTTAATTCCCTGTGCGTCTTTGTTTTTCAAGAGTGTTTCTTGTAAACAATATATTGTTGGATTCTGGTTGCTAATCCATTCTGCTATCTATTTCCATTTTATGGGTGAATTTATCACATTCATATTCATGATTACTAACTATGCATTTCTTTTTATACTGTTTTTTTCTCTTTATCCTTTTTCCTTTTTTTTTATGCCCTCCTTCTAAGGAGGGATTTGAATTTAAGACTTCCAATCTTGACTCCAATCTATCCATTGATCCACCTGTTGCATTAGCACATATAAGTACAGTTGACTTTCCTTTTTCTGCTTAAATAAATAATTTTTTTTCCTAAAATTCAGGGCACCTAATCCCAAAGCCCTGGCTACAATCAGTTTTGGCAAGCCTTCAAAAGTTTTCTGCTATTTCCCGACTCATTGACTATTTTTCACTAAGAATATCAAATCGCCTTTCCAAATTGGGTCCTACTTGGAATCATACAATCCTCCAATCAGAAATATACAAATAGTTCAATTCAACCTGTTTTTCATTTGAAAGATAAATTGTAAAATCTTATTTTCATTGTAGGTTAGCATTGACTCACTGGACAAGAGATCAAGGCGTAATATACAAAGTCTGGAATCTATGCATTCCTAGAATAACTTTTGTCATACACCTACTCAACGGTATATTACCAATTTGTATGTATTACTGCATTAGTACAGGACTCTCCTCTTTACCAGCTTGTCATTACAGGACAATTTCTCTAAATCCTATGACTGTTCAACTTTTAATTCCTGTTGTGTCAGTCAACCCCACCTCTTAACCTCATTTTACCCCCACTTTCTTGTTTCATTTCTTAAATCTTCTGTCTTTAAAACATTTCTTTGTCACTTTCTCTCACACTTTGTAGCATTAGCACTATCAAGCATTAAAATCTGTACTTTTCTTCAAGTTAACCAACTAGCTAATCACTTTGAATTGTTGAGTATGTTCTTTCCTTCTTCAGCTCATCAACTCTTTTCTGCTGTTTTTGGCATTTCTACCTTCTTAGACTGTTTCTGTACTATCAGAACTAAAAAAAAATATATCCTAGTTGAGAGGTGAGAGAGGAGTGTGGCGGGAGGAGGTGGGGAGAGACAGAAGGGGATAATATAGAAGAGGCAAGGGGAAGTGGTTGCAAAGGAGGAGAAGAACAGGAAGGCAAAAAGGCAAAACCATATTCTCATTGAGTTTGGCTTGGGGAGAGAGTGACATGCATACTAAATGGGATATCTCACCCTGCAAGAGAGTAGGGGGAGGGGGATAAGGGGGGGATGATGGAGGGGAGGGCATGCTCTGGGGAGAGGAGGTTGGAAGCACCAGCTTTTCAAGGCGGACAGGATCAAAGTAGGGAATGGACCAAGTGGGGGTGGGATAGGTGGGAGGGAAATATAGCCAGTCTTTTACAATATATCTACTATGGCAATGTTTTGCATAGCTATACATGTACAACATATACTGAATTGCTTATCTTCCCAGAGAGAGTGGGTGACAGGGGAGGAAGGGAATGGGTCTGGAATTCAAAGTTTTAAAATCAAATGTTTCAAATATATATAAATACTATTATTAATACTATTTTGCATATAATTGGGAAGTAGGATGTATAGGCATTGGGGCAAGGAGATTCACCTTGCCCTAGTGGAAAAGTCGAGGGGGTATGGGAGAAGATATGGGAGAGAGCAGATTGGATGAGGGGATATCCTATGGGATAGCTATTCTGGGGTGCTGGATAGGGGAAAAATGGGGGAAAATTGTAACTCAAAATCTGGCAGAAATGAATGATGTAAACCAGAGGTTAATAAAGCATTTGGAAAAAAAAGAAAGAAAGGAAATAGGGATTCTATAAAGATTAATAAATTAAAATACTGAAAAAAAATACATCCTGTTCAGGTTCATGTCAGTTCTGGTTGCTTGAGATTGTTGGAAGACGGACTTCTGGATAATTGAATGATTTTGATTATTGTATTGATTATTCTGAAGAAACATTTAGTTTGTTGCATATTATTAAATCACCTACTTATATCAGTGATGCTATAATAAGGCTCTTATCCTTTAATTCTACCTTTATTCTTAAATCATTGAATTTATTCTATCTACAATTATTGTTTTTATAGGCCACGTTGACTAAAGTATATAAATTGTGTCAGAAGTATTATCAAGTATTTCAGACAGCTAAAGACTGGCTTGAGGATGCTCAAGAATTGTTACAGCTGGCAGGCAGTGGATTGGATGTGGAAGGCTCAGAGGAGAACCTAAGAAGCCACATGGAATTTTTTGGCACTGAAAATGAGTTCCATAGTCATCTGGCAGAACTTCAAGATTTGGTTTCTAAACTAGAACCATTTATCAAAACCACTGGAAAGGAAGAATTGCTACAGAAAGTGACTTCCTTAGAAGAAAAAGGCAAGAAAGTCATTCAAGAATCCCAAGTCCAGTTAGACCTATTGCAAAGGTATCTCTTTGAAGTGTTTTTGTTTGTTTGCTTGTCTTTCAAAGTTGAATGAAGGGACTTTTCACAGTGGAAATAGGAGCACATTAAATATAAGCATTAGTTCCTACATTTACTCTAGGTTCTTTTGGTATAGGTATATATAGGTATAATTAGAACCAGAGCTCTACATAGTGATGCATGATTCCACATTATTTGTTCTCTGCCAGTGCTTTATTAGTGTCATATCTTACCGCCCCCCCTTCAGATGTGCAACTCAATGGCAGGATTACCAGAAATCAAGAGAGGAGGTTATTGAGCTGATGAATGAGGCTGAAAAGAAATTATCTGAGTTTTCTGTATCCAAAGCTTCTTCTAGTTGTGGAGCAGAAGAAAAATTACTGGACCACAAGGTAAGGTTTCCTGTGTTGGCTTTATGCCATTTCAATGGACTTTTTGAAGAGAAGCTACAAGAAAACTTCATTTTAAGCCTTGTTTCATTTTCATCCAAGCCCCTATAAATGTGAATAATATACATCGAATCATTTACCAATTAATGATAAGTAAGTTTCATCAGTCATTAGAATTCTCCATCTGAAATGCCTTTCCATGATTTACAAATAGAGGCACTTCTATGACTTTCTAAGAAAGCATCTTGAGACAGCATGCTGATTGCTGGTGATGCTATAGAATGATTCTAATCAATCCAATAAATTAAAAACTATAATTCTAAGCTCTTTTGCAGCAATTTCAATAAAGTCTGATCTGAAGTTACCTCTCTACCTAGTCCTGCTCACTTATTTTTATGCAACTAGCTAAAACATGGACACAATAAGATATCCCAAATATGGAAAAAGTAGTCATTTTTAATAGATTACCCTGTTCTCCTTCACTTAAAAATATTATCTTATTCTAAGATACTTTTTTTAAATCAAGTAAGACTCTAAATTTTTACTCTTTTAACTTCTTGGACAAAAGAAACAAATATATGATGCTAGAATACATTATTTTATCCAAGTTGAGAGTCAGTAACCTCAAGACCTTTTTAAACCTAGGGAAAATCTTGCTGTGGAGAAGTACAGACCCCTTGGCATCTACCCCACTCAAAACATTTTAAGAATTAAAATTTGGTAATGTTCATTGATGCATTTAAATAAAAAAACCTCCTCATCTTTCCTTTATTATTTCAGTCACTAGTATCTCTAGTAAGCTCCTTCCATGAGAGGATCATAGCACTAGAAGAAAAGGCTTCTCAGTTAGAAAAAAATGGAAATGATGCCAGCAAGGCAACCATCAGCAGGTCAATGACTACAGTCTGGCAGCGCTGGACACGCATTCGTGCTGTAGCTCAGGACCAGGAGAAGATTCTGGAAGATGCAGTCGATGAGTGGAAAAGCTTCAATAGCAAGGTAATTTTCGTTAGTACAGTAGGGATCATGAGGCTTACTTAGATTCTCTAGACCAAACCCTTGGAACAAAGGAGACTGCACAATTTACCTCAGAGTAAATAACAGAGTAAAAATTCTAATCCTGATCTTCTGACCCCAAGGCTTTGAGTAAATGGAAAGAGTTTTTGTTGGTTGAGTCATTTTTACTCTTTTAACTTCTTGGATAAAAGAAACAAATATATGATACTAGAATACATTGTTTTATCTAAGTTGAGAGTTAGACTCAATCTAGAAAAATATTAGGCAAAATCCTCTTTGCAAGGCTTTCATATAGGATGTATAAGGTTAGCAGGTTCTTCTTTATCTGTCTTCTCCAACTGGCCCTAGAAGAGTGTGAAGTATGTAGATCAACTAAGGAAACATGGAACATAACCCATTGCAGTCTGAATAGTTAAATCGTTGGTCAGATTTCCTCCATCCCTAAAATAAATCAGTCTTCTAGATAAAAGATTTAAAATCTCTCTAATCACCTTCTGCTAACAGTATTTCCAAGAATAATTTTGATGGCTCCTGGCTATTCTGAGATTGGATCATGGAGCCTGAGATGACAAGAAGTTGCCCCTCCCTCATTCCAGTTATGATGTGATGTTTATATCCTTCAGCCCTTGAGAGGTTACATACTCATTCTTAGGCTGGCCCTAATATGTCAATGCCAAATTTGATAGAATGGCAAGGCCTAGGGGGTAGAATTGCCTTTATTTGAACGTTTGCTCATCTTTGATTTTCAGTAGTTCCTTTTGTGATTTATAAACATTTATGTGCATCTTTAGGTTCAAAAAGCCACTGAAATGATAGATCAGCTACAAGATAATTTGCCTGGAAGCTCAGCAGAGAAAGCCTCAAAAACGGAGCTCTTGGCACTCCTTGAATACCATGACACATTTGTCCTTGAGGTGGAACAGCAGCAGGCAGCTCTAGGTGTTCTAAAGCAGCAGGCTCTGAACATGCTACATGATGGGGAAGTAGAGTCATCCGCTGAAGAAGAGCTACCTATCATTCAAGAAATCACAGCAATGCAAGATAGATGTCTTAAGTAAGCATTCAGACTTTCTGGTATATAATAATGACATGAGAACATAGGAAAATTAAATAAGATTGCATTTGGGTTTTTTTTTTTGCTTCTTGGGGGGCAATTGGAGTTAAGTGCCTTGCCCAAGGTCACACGGCTAGTTTTTGTGTTAAGTGTCTGAGGCCAGATTTGAACTCAGGTCCTCCTGACTCCAGGGCCAGTGCTCTATTTACTGCACTACCTAGCCACCTCTGTAAGGTTGCTTTTAAAAATCTTTATATCACCGGTGCCTAACACAGTGCCTTGCACATTGTATGAAGGGCTGAACGAATGAAAATGCATTTGTGAAGAGATTACTATATGCAAAGCCCTAGAGGTATAAATAGAAAAGCAAGACAACCCTGGATCTCAAGGAGCTAACATTCTAATAGGGAGTGTGGGACCACTCTTATAAAAATCACAACAATTACGTAAACACAATGCAGGCTTGTCCAAAAAATTCATGCCATGTCATCTCTTTATTTGTAAAGTTGTAGATTTGTTGTTACTGTTTTTCTTTTAGTTTATTTTTGGAGCTATGTATTTGCTAGATTTCAGAGCTTTGGTTTCTTCTTTGGACTCATGTTTTAATCTGCCAATTGTTCATTTTCCTTCCAATTCACTTGAAGATTCTCCTTTTAATGTTTCTGTAGCATGCAAGAGAAAGTGAAAAAAAATGGGAAGTTGGTAAAGCAAGAACTAAAGGATCGTGAAGGAGTAGAGACCAAGATTCATTCAGTAAAGTCTTGGATTCAGGAAACAAAAGAGTATTTGGTGAATCCTACGATGGAAATCGACGCTCAGCTGGAGGAATTGAAGGTACAAAAGATTGTTTGATATGCCTTATGAATATTCAGGCATACCTTTTGCTGTGCAATACATTTGTGAAAATTGTGAGTTGAACCTTTTCACAAAATGGTGGTACCCATGGAGTTTATTGGTGGTTTTGGCTAAATGAGTTGAATGTTAAAGTTAAAGAGAGCGAGATTTTGTTCAGTCATTTTTCAATCATCTCCAACTCCCCTTGACCCCATTTGGAGTTTTCTTGGCAAAGATACTGGAGTGGTTAGCTATTTCCTTCCCCAGCTCATTTTACAGATAAGGAAACTGAGGCAAAGACTGTGAAGTGACTTGCCCAGGGTCATACATCTGGTAAGTGTATTGAGGCCACATTTGAATTCATGAAGATGAGTCTTCCTGACTTCAGGCCCAGTCCTTTTTCCACTGTGCCACCTAGCTTCCCAGACATTGTGAACTGGGGGAGTAAATAAGGATAGACTCCTAGTTTCCATCTGCTATTGAGGCCTCTATACCACTGAATCCTTTATAGAGCCAGGCTTCCTTCAATGTTTTTTTCCTCAATCTTAGCAAAATGACCCTGGAAAATAACTACAATATCTTTTTGTAAAAAAGGAACATTTTAATACATATTATCAGACTATTGACTGTTATGTGGGGAAATTCTTAGCTTAGAAATGAATACGACAATCTGATGTAACTACTGAACATGGACCATAAAGGGCATCATTGCTTAACAGCATACAAATTCAGCAATAATCATCTCTACATAATAAAAATAAAATTTTTAACAATAACCCTTAATATATAAACCATATAAAATAAAATAGATTATAATTGACACCCATCCTAAGTTCAGTAGGGCTTATCTGAACATCAGAGCACATGGTTTTTTCTTTCAATGTCAACAGGATAGGGGTGAGATACAACAAAATTTGTATCTGAAGAGAAAAGGTCCCGAGTAGAGCTCAAAAAGTTCTAAGCTCATCCACAGCCAAAAACGAAGAGAGATTAAGCTCCTATTCCTTCTGAGACAGTCAGAAGAGAAAGAAGTAGGAGCAGAGCCTTCAGGCTCTTGCCCCTCAGTGGCAGGCAGGCAAGAAGACCAGGAAACAAAGTCAAGGGCTAAAACTAGAAACCTGCCTCCTGTTTCTGGTCAGCCTCCTGCACAACCTCCCACTGACTCCTCATCTCTGTCCATGAGAATGAGATACTGTTTATCCATAATGGAAGAGTCATTAGAAGAAGCCAGTTTGGAAAGAAGGGAGTGTGACCACTCTCAAGGGATCCTTTCTGAAGGATCACTTTCCTTATGACAGAGTTACCAAGATCAGATTCCTAGTAGGAAGTTCACCTCTCTATGACCCTCTAAAGAATATTCCGATAGTGGTAGGAGCCAGATGATGAAAGAAGGATTATTTTACCATCCTCTCACCATTAAAACATAGAAGGCATCAACTGTCCTTCAGTATATGACCCATAATGGGAGTAACTTAGGACATAATTCCTGAGCATACAAGTATTAGTGATGAAAACATTACTAAGAAAAGCAAGGAGTCCTCTCTTAGTAGGTTGATGAAACCTACCACATTACCAGATACAGGAGGAACTGAGATAACTCCTAACAATGTGTTTATTGTCAGTACATCCACAAAAGTGGAAAAGCTAGTTTTCCAAAGTTCTACCCGATTTTTTGTATCCAGGTACAAATTAAAGCATAACATGAAAGTCTTTTCTACTTATTCATGAGTTTCCTCTTTATACTATTAGGCAATCAGAAATGATTTGATTTCATTTTTGTTTCTAGGGTCTCCTAACTGAATCGACCACTCACCACCAAGCCATTGAGAAAATTACTGAAGAGCAGAAAAATAAATACCTGGGTCTCTATACCATATTGCCTTCTGAGCTCTCTCTTCAGTTAGCTGAAATAGCAATGGACATAGGGACTGTACGTGATCAGGTAAAGGCACTCTACCTCTTCTTTAAAAAAATAAAATTAAAAAATTAACACCATAGGAAGTTTTCTTATTTCCCAGAAAACACCCCTAGAAACTTTATCATAAGACAGATTATTGTAAAACAGAATGTATTTTTCCATAGGGCTAGTGTTATTTGATAAATGGGTTCCTGACCAAGAATATAATCTCTAGTAACACATAATTATGGTGTTTACCATTAAAGCAAAAAACAAACTAACAAAATCTATAAACTCCTATGATAATTTAAAATCATCAAGTTTTGCTTCACATTTTATAAAATGTACACATATGTACTGAATGTTTTGATTATGTAAAGGGGTCCAGTGTACATAAATTTAAACCTTAAACATTAGTATAACAGAACTCCATTATTAGGTATTCCCTTCAGAGGTACATTGAATAACTTTTAGAAATCAAAATGGTAACAACCAATCATCAAATTTATACAGAGTCTTTGAGAATTGCTATAGTCAAAAACTCATTACCTTGTGGTCTTACTGATGATAAGCCTTTCCAAACTGAGCTTATTCTTAGAAAGAGGTTTGGTATAAATGTCATGATAAAGAGGATATGAGGTTGACTCTGAAATTATGGACCTGTATATTCTTGCTCTTAAAGGAAATAGGAAAGTTTGAAATAAAGGTGAGTTTGAGGGAAAGCAAAATGAGTTCTCATTCATATGTGTTGTTTGAGATACCTACAGGGCATAAAGTTGGAATATCCATTTAGTCTCTAAAGAGATTAGTCTCTAGAGGGGCTAGTGATTAGGAGGGAGACTAAGATTTTGAGAGTCCTCTGCATGGAGAAGATAGTGTAGGCCATGATGGTGTGGTAAAAGAGTGAGAATGATAACAAAAAAGTATAGAGAAGAAAAGAAAGGCCAGGACAGACTCTTAGGTACTATCACAATTAGGAGGTGTGATATGAATGATTATCTAGTGAAGGAGAATGAGGAGCAATCAGACAGGTCGTTGGAGAACCAAGAGAGAACAGTGTAATGAAAACTGAGAGAGGAGATTATCCAGAAGGAAGAAGTAGTCAACAGTGTCAAATGGTTTAAAGAGATAAAGAAGGAAGAAGATGGGGAAAAAATCGTTGGATTCAGCAACTATTAATGTCATTAGTAATTTTGGAGAGACCAGTTTCAGTTGAGTTATGAGGTCATGACTCAGACTGCAAGGAGTTGAATAGAAAGTAAGAGGAAAAGTAGAAACAATAAGTGTTGACAACTTGTTGAGTTTTTGTGTTGTTTTTTTGTTTGTTTGTTTTGGTTTGATTTGGTTTGGTTTTGTCCTATTGAATTGACTCTAAAGAGAATATAAATGTAGGCCAATCACATAAGGAAATGACAGGGCCAAGTGAGAAACTGTTAAGGATGAGGGAGAGCTGGGAATGTTTGTGAACACAGAGAATGAGCTATTAGGGAGAGAGTAGAGAGAGAGAGAGAGAGAGAGAGGACAAATGATAATATAGTAGTCTACTGGAGGAGACAAAAATAGATCGGGCTGTGGATATAAGCAATGTGGTTATCCTTGGCTAGGAGAAGACCCACTTACTCATCAAAGACTGGAGTAAAGAAAGAGAGGGTGGGGGTGATATCAGAGGTTTTATACATGTAGGAAAGAAGAGGAATATCACTGCAAATTATTGCCCTCTATTTTCTTTTCTTTTCTTTTCTTTTCTTTTTTTTAAAAAGCAATTGGGGTTAAGTAACTTGCTCAAGGTTACACGGCTAGTCATTATTTATGCGTGGGTGCTCATTTTCTGAGGCCGGATATGATCTCGGGTCATCCAAACTCCGAGGCTGGCGCTCTTACTCACTGCGCCACCTAGCCGCCCCTTTAGGGCAATTGGGGTTAAGTAACTTGCCCAAGGTTACACGGCTAGGTTTTTGTTTTTGTATGGATTAAGTGTCTGAGGCCGGCTCTGAACTCAGGTCCTTCTGATTCCAGGGCCGGCGCTCTATTCACTGCGCCACCTAGCTGCCCTGCCCTCTATTTTCAAAGCAAATTATAGGTCCTCTGCCATGAGAACAGGAGGAGGGAATGGTATGAGAGGCTTAATGACAGAAGAGACAATTTGAAAGATTTGGTAGATGGAATCAGAGTAGTAAAAGGACTGCTTTGTTCAGTGAAGGCCTACTAATATTAGATAACATATTTATGTTGGACAAAGTCAACACAATTTGATGCTGTATGTGTCTGAGGTGCAGGGAAGGAATGAATCATGGAATATGAAGACATTGAAGAAATAGGAAATCATAATGTCTGAGGGGGACATCAACCTTGTGTGTTAAAGTCTTCTAATATCACGGCAGAGGTTGTAATACAGAGGGAAATGCTATGCCAGGTATTGGTGTCTTTGAGAAGTTATCAAACATGAACTGGATGTGGGTAGATAATTTTTAAAAGTACCTAGGTTGCATAATATATTTGTATAGCTGTTTAGTCAGTTCAGTCATTTCCAACTCTTTATGACGCAATATGGGACTTTCTTGGTAAAGCTACTACAGTAGTGTGCCATTTCCTTCTTTAGCTTATTTTATACATGAGGAAACTGAGCAAACAGGATGAAGTGACTTACCCCAGGTCACACAGCTAGTAAGTAAGTGAGTGTGGATTTGAACTTGGGTCTTTCTGACTTCAGACTAGTCTATACACTGGGCCGGGCCACCTAGTTGTCCCATATCTGGATAGAATGATACTCAGACAAATTGTTGAGTGATTAAACAGAAGGAGGAACTTCAACTGGTAGTGAGTTACAAAGAGAATGCTAATTCCCCTTTCAGGTGCAGTGTTTTCAAAGGTGTCAAGTTCAGAAAATAACTAAACAGCTTGGAATTTTCAGTTTAGTTCAATAAAAATTTATTAAGTGCATATTATGTGCAAGGCACTGTGCTAAGCACTAGGGATAAAAATAAGAAAAAGAGAGACAGTCTTTGCCCTCAAGGAGATTACAATCTAAGGAGGGAAGACAACCTAAAAGGAAATGGAAATGGGTGGGGGAAAGAAGACCAAGGGGTACCTGGCAAAGCAGCATCTTGTTCATGGAATTCAAACCAAGTAGAACTGCAGATAGAAAGTGGGGACAAACTGAATTTTGTGGAAGAGAATTTCAGTAGGAATGGAAATAAGCAGTTTTGAAGGGACTTAAATGTCCAGCTATTAGTTTATATTTTAAACTAGAGGCAGATGAGCCACTAAAGGACTTTTGAAAGAGAGAATCATAATCAGACCTGTGGTTTAGGCAAAATATTTTGACAATTATGTCAGTGGTGGATTAGAAAGGAAGAGACCAGGGCAAGGAATCCAGGTAGGAGTCTATACAAAAATCCAGATAAGTGGTGATGACAAACTGAATTAGGTAGATGAAGGGATGTAGTTCAGTATTGTGGAGGTGGCAGTCAGAAGAGTTGCCCATCAATTTTCTATGGAGCTGGTAAAGAAGATTGAGAGGGAATGGCCGAGATAATGCTAAGCTTTGGAGTCACTCTATAAACACAAAGAGGTTTGGAGAAGAGATGAATTAAGGGGTAGAGATGAATTCAGAGATAAAGAAATCAACTTTGGATACAATGAGTTTGAGACATTGCCTTTTGGCAATTTGAGTCAATATGTACCAGAGGCCACTGGAAATGAAAATTGTAGTTCAGGTTAGAGAACTGGAATGGCTAGATAGATTTGGGAACCGTCTGCATATGTGTAATGATCAAACATTTGTCCATGTCACGTTCTTCTGTCTTCTTCAGGGCATTTAAAGCTTTAAGTCTGTCATTCACTGTAAAAACAAAGCCATGCCACCAATAAGAAATAAATAATCTTTATTGTCATATATATATATGTATATATATATATGTATATATATATATATATATATGTATATACTCTTTTTGTCATTCTTTTTCATCCTTTACAGCTATGAGCCTGTTGACATTTTGTTTGTGCTATCGGGGGGCGCTTTCTACTGCATTAGAAAAAAAAATCATTAAGTGAACATTAACATGAGACTCAAAACATCTCTCACTAGAAAATGGCCAAGAAATTCAGATAACAATCAGTCAAGAATTTATTAAGAACGTATTGCCACGTGGTATGCTAGGCACAACTATACATGTGTTCTCTTTTTCTATTCAGATGATAGACGAAGTATTCACTAATAAGAAGAAAAGCAAGGTGTTGGGCTTGATTAATCATCATTGAAGGAGTGGAGTTTTAAATCTGTTGCTATGAAAAGTGAGATCTAGCTGTTATTGATTTGACTTGAGCACTAGTCCAGAGTTTAATAACTACAGCAATTAGAGAACAGCATCATTTTAGGTATTCAATAATTATTAGCTGGGGGTAAAATTAATTATTGTGGTTAATTTTGCTGTCGTTGATTTTTTTAGATTCAAGCCAAAGAAAAAGAAGCCCAGAGGAGCAAAGCCATGAACCAGGAATTCAGCCAAAAAATTCAGGGGATAGCAAAAGAACTCACAACTATTTTGACTAAACTGAAAGCAAAAACAAATGATTTAGTTCAAGCTAAAATTGACCAGAAGGTAAGTAAAGAACAGTACCCAGAGTTGGTACTTATAAAAACAGAGACTGAAAGAGTGAAAATAAAATTAGGGGAGGGTGATTATTGTACTGATAACATAACATGATGTCCCACTCCCTCGTTAGCACACTATAGGAAAGAAATAAAAATCATTCAGGAAATACATCCTGTTATTGGGAATTGTTATCCTTTAGCACAGTACAATTTGTAATTATGAAGGAATTATACTTAGAAAATTTTAAGTGAAATTAACTTATTAACTTAGGAAAGAAGCTCAGGATACTTAGTACAAATTTAAAATTTTAAAGAATTCCAGTGTGGACTGTATCATACAAAGTAGCTTAATTTCACATCTCTTCTTCTTTGTCCTGGAAATGAATATGAATATTCAAGGTGACTACTGTGAAGAACTAAATGAGTAATAATGTAGAAATTCTGGAAGTTTATACATATATGTATATATAAATGTAAAATAAATCATGTAGGAGATAGTTTGAAAAAATAATAAAATACTTCTTAAATATTGTATACAATAAATATATAGTATTAAAAATGTTTCTCTATAGCTGATTAGATTCCTTCTAGGATGCAAATATGTGGTACTTAGCTTAGAGTAACAGCCATTTTGACCTTGGTTCTTTACTCACATGTAGTCCTATCTATAATACTTCTCATCTCTCCTACTTCCTGTAGGACATTTGGACGACAATAGCACGCTAAATATTTGGTAGCTTCAGCACGTAATGAAATTGGCATAATGTTTTGCTTCTAATATGAGCAAATAGTAAAATCAGCTCCTTAGTTTAAAGATGAACAGGATTTGTGGAGTTGTTACTCACTGATTCATCTTGGGTGGAGCAAAAAGAAGGCAGGAAAGGAAAATGTTACCCACCTAACTTAGGCTGATAGGAAATAAACATCAAGATGATGTCACATCCTTTCAGTCTTTCCATCCAGAGAAGTAGAAATGAACCATAGTCAGAGAAGTACTATTCCTAACATATATATATATATATATATATATATATATATATAATAGAAATGTAAATTTTAAAACCACACTCTTTTTGAATCTGGACAACTGGGAGGGCTGGATTTGGAGAAGTATAATGTTTTCTGACTTTGATATTTACTCTAGGCCCTTGGAGAGGAATTAGATGGTTGTAATATAAAGCTAATGGAACTAGATGCAGCTGTACAAGATTTCACTGAGCAGAACAGCCAACTGGCTAAGCAGCTGGCCAAGAGGATTGGGAAACTAACTGAACTTCACCAGCAGACCATTAGGCAGGCTGAATACAGGCTCTCCAAACTGAATCAGGTAGGCTTTCAGATAAACCAATCAATATCTCTTAGGTCCTTTAAGATTTCTGTTTTTCTTTTCTTTTTAAAGATAATAGTACAAATTGTGATTATTTCATATAAGACTTGTGATAGAAGGGTTCTTGAAAAATCATATGTAAATTAATTGGTTTTAGGTCAAATTACATTTCATAAGCAAAGCAACTATTTGATGAATCCTTTTGTGCAGTGGATAAGTAGCCTAAGAATACGCTAGAGTTCTCTTGTTTTCTGATCACAAGATCATAGATATTGTAATAGGCAGAAATTATATAACACTTTTAGATTTGCAGAGCACTTTTCATTTTAAAGATGAGGAAACTGATTCTCACAATGTGCTTACAAGACTTACTCAGGGTCACACAGATACTAAGGGACAGATACTAAAATTCTCCTTACTCCAAAGTTCAATGTTTATTCCATTGCACTTTGGTGAATACCAGTGCTTAAGGAAGGAGCAGCATAGATAATACTATAGAATTACGTACACATATATTTTCCAAGACCCTCTGCACTTTAGTTCACTCACTAAGGAGCATATTGTTAGATCATAAGCAATTTTTTTCCCAGAAAGCTTTGCCAAGACTATCTTAATAACCTTTTACACCAATGAAATGTCAGTCAGTAAACATTTATTACATTCCTGTTATGTGCCAGGCACTGTGCTAAGTACTAAGGATACAAAGAAAAGCAAAAGACAGCCCCTCTCCTCAAGGGTCTTACAAGCTAAGGGAGGAGAAAAACATGCAAAAAGCTATGCATAAACAAGGTATAGAAAGAATAAATAGAAAATAATCAGTAGAAAGAAGGTTGTTGTTATTCATACTTCACTCTGGAAGAGGACCAATTACATCATAAAATATGTCCAGAAGTGATTTAAAAAGTATGTGTCTTCACATTTACCACTTATCATCTTAGAAGGAAAGTATAAGAATTAAAGAGACTGAGAAAGGCTTCCTGCAGAAGGTAAAATTTTAGCTGACACTTCAAGGAAGCCAGGGAAGTCAGGAGGCAGAGATAAGGAAGGATTCCATTCCACAAATGAGGGTCAGCCAGGGAAAATGCCTGGACTCAGGAGATGGATTTCTTTTTTGAGGAACAGTAAGAACATTATCATTGTATTAAAGAATAGATGGTGGGGAAGAAGGTGTAAGAAAACTGGAACAATGTGGACAGTGGGCTAGATTATGGACTGTATGTCAAGCAAAGGATTTTATATCTGATCTTGGAAGTGATAGGAAGCTTACTGAGTATAAGGGTGACATGGTCAGCCCTGAGATTTAGAAAAAATCATTTTGGTAGCTGAAGAGAGGATGGCCTGGAATGGGGAATGACTTGTGACAAGCAGATAACCAACAGGCTCTTGCAATAGTCTGAGTGTAGAAATAAGACCTGTAAAAAAAAAAAAGGAAAGAAAGAAATAAGACCTGTACCAGGGTGGTGTGTAGCAGTATCAGAGGGAGAGAAGGGGACATATTTGATAGAATCCAACATATATGGGGCATGAGGAAGATACTCAAGCTTATGACCTATGTGGTGAGCTTGGGGTTTTAGGAGGATAGTGGAGCCTGAGATAGTAATAAGGAAGTTCAAGTTTGAAAAGGAAGAGGACTTAAAGGGAAAATTAATGAATTACATCATTGATATGTTGTGTTTAGGATCTCTAGAGGACATGTAGTTTGAGATATCTAATAGGTAGTTGGAGATGTTTGACTGGATATTGGCAGAGAGATTAAGTCTGAAAAGGTAGATTTGGGAATCTTCCGCATAGAGATGATAATTGAATCCATGGAGCTGATGACATATATCACCAAGTGAAATAATAGAGTAGAGAAGAAGGTCCAGAGCAGAGACTGTTTTGAGAAGTTGTTTTGTTTCTGTTTTTTCTTGTTCAACAACACTGATATGTCTATACAAATTGTTGTACCCCAATAAAAGCGAGACAGAAGATCCCTGAGATTAAATTTAAAAAGTGGATTTTATTACCGAGGGACTGTCGGGGTACATGCCCAAATCAGACAGTCCTTTGGCACAGACATTGTGCTGTTTTTATAGAGGTTCTATAACCAGGTTATGTAAACTGAAATTACAGTGATGTAAGCTGAAACTACAGTGATTGGTCAGTGTACATTTGAATTTCCCGCCAGTGAGAAACCCTAGGCTGGGACTTCCGCCCACAGATCAATCAAGGGAAAGCAAGGGGTGGGGGTCCTGCCTGTTTACAGATCAATTAAGGGAGAGGAAGGTGGAGTTGTCTGCTTTACAAATCAGTGAAGGGAAGGGCAAAGTGGAGTAGTGTCCAACACAAATAATATCACATCTTAATTCACATAGAGTAGGATTATTTGCTCCAGTTTTAATTATCTTGATTTAAAATTATTCTGCTTAAAGTATTAAAATTTTGCATACAGAATCACAATAGACTAAAAATAGATCTTGATATGTGCTATAATACTTATTATATATTTCCCTCTCTAATGGAACAATGATTTATATATAGCAGGACTTCATGTTGATTGACATAGCATATTTATACCCTCTAGTTATTAAAACTTTTAGTAAGCAAGATTTTGTACATTTGTTTCTGAGTTCTTCAACAAGTTAGCAATCAGGGAAATCAAGTCAGTCTAGGTCAACTGGTCTACATCTATCTATAAAACCTAATAGTCCTTAATAACAAAGGAGGTTATATGAAATTGCATGAGAAGGAAGGGAGTAGTAGCCCTAACTACAGAGGAACTTTAATGTAACAAATATAAAATATTCAAAAGATCACTAAAGTCATATATATTTTTTTCTTTATGGTAGAATTAATTTAAAAAAGAACATCAACTTAATTATTTCTTACTCTGCTTCATTTAATCATAAAGTAATTTATTTATCAACATTTATAAACATTTGTTTTATGGAAAGTTAATTACTGAGGTAGATATTGAATTCATGTAAGGCATGTCTATGTCCTCAGAGAAATTATAATTTATGAGATCATTTCAAAATGAGAAATTATAGTAACTTTACAATGACAGTGTAGAAGACTTTGATTTCTTAATTCTTATAGTTTAACCAAAAAGTCTTAATTCATGTTGATTTTTTTTTTCAGGCAGCTGCACATTTAGAAGAATATAATGAGATGTTGGAATTCGTAATGAAATGGGTAGAGAAAGCTAAGGTCCTGGTACATGGAAATATTGCTTGGACTTCTGCTAGCCAGCTTAGAGAACAATTCATTTCCTATCAGGTAACTTTGAGCATTAGTTTTCAAATAGTACCTGAGGATATAAATTGATATAAAGTTGCCTTATTGTGTCAAATACTATAGACACTTGCTGGGAAAGTATTTCTAGTTGTTTAGTAAAAAGGAGATTAGGTAGAACCTAGAAGTTTGTTTCTAACTATTATTCCTCTATGAAATTCCAACTTACTTGATTTGTTGCATTCCCCATCATGATTTGGGAGTAATTTGAGAATCATGATTTTGGCAGCCAATAGAATATCTATCCCCTCCAGATTCCTGCTATGTATAAATTTGTCAAGTATGATCTATCTCTCTTTATCCAAGTCACTGATAAGAATGTTGAAAAGAATATGTCCAAAGACAGAATTATACAATGTGCAGCTAGAAACTTTTCTCCAAGAAGAATGAGCCATTAACCAATATTCTTTGATTCTTATCATTTAATCAATTTTAAATCCACCCAACTGTGTTATATTTTAACTCATTGCTCCCCAATTTATCCATAGGGATCTCATTAAAGAGTATGTTAGCTACAGAGGTGAAAATCCAATATATCATATATTGTGGGGTGTTTTTTTTTTTTACCTGTGTTATAGAAGAGGCATTAAGGTGTAGTAGAGAGAGAGCTTGCTGCAAAACCGTTAAGACTTAAGTTCAAGTTCTGCCCCTAACATTTATTGGCTGTGGTATTCTTGGACAAATCATTTAATCTCTTGGTGCTTGAGGCAAATTCCTAAGGCTCTAAGTCTTAGAATACATTGGTAGAGGAAGTTAGCTCAATTGGAATTTCCTCTGAAATCATAGGTCCATTCTTTTTTTTTTTTTATTTAAAAAGTAGATTTTATTACCGAGGGACTGTCGGGGTACATGCCCAAATCAGACAGTGCTTTGGCACAGACATTGTGCCGATTTTATAGAGGTTCCATAGCCAGGTTAGGTAAGCTGAAATTACAGTGATGTAAGCTGAAACTACAGTGATTGGTCAATGTACATTTGAATTTCCTGCCAGCAAGAAACCCTAGGCTGGAACTCCCACCCACAGATCAGTCATGGGAAAGGAAGGGGGTAGAGGTCCTGCCTGTTTACAGATCAATTAAGGGAGAGGAAGGTTGAGTTGTCTGCTTTACAAATCAATGAAGGGAAGGGCAAAGTGGAGTAGTGTCCAACATTCCCTGCTCTTCCTTGTAGGTATGTCAAACCTTTGACATGGCTGGGTTCACATCTAGGAGTCACATCTAGATTACCCAATTCTGTTCCTAAAGGATGGTAGCTGATGGGGGGGGGGGGTCCCTGATAATTAACATTTTAACAGAGTTAACACGGGACTTGACAAAGTGTAAAAAGCAATTAATGAGATAGGGTCCTACAATTAGGGCTATGATCAGGAAGAGGAGAGGCTAATACCAATAGTAATACCGAGGCTGATATCAATTTAGTGAGTTAGGGGGATGGCCCAGGAGAACAGGGACTGATACCCATTCTCAGAATTTTCCAGCCCCTTCTGTTTAATAGCAATATTCTGGCATACCAACTTCAGACTCTCCCTCACCACTCCAGAGTTGTTCGCATAGAAGCAACAAGCCTCACCAAGGACTGCACACAGGCCACCCTGTTTAAGGTCAAGGCCTCTGCGGTTCTGAAGAACCACCTCGGCCAGAGAGTCCACCTGTCTTTCCAGGGCTGAGATGGACTGCTCTCTGTAGGAGAGATCAATATTTAACAGGTCCATTCTTTATCCTTAATTCCTGTGTTGTATCTTGTAGTTATCAGGGTCTTGAGGGGGGAGGAGGAAACTATTAGGTATGATTTAATTTTCACGAAAAGTTCTAGTTCCTAGTGATCATACTTCCTTTTTTTAATGTTCACAGTTCATTCTCTTAATTAAAAAAAAAAAAAACGTTTAGGGACTTGATTTCCTGTTTAATGTATCTGTAACTTCTGTATCTATTTTTTTTTCTCAGCTGATAGACAGCTAGACAATTTGAAAGACTGAATTTAATATCACAGACAATTTCTTTTCATTCCAGACCATGCTAGAGGAGTCTGGAGAAATTCACACTGATCTTGAGGCCATGAAAGAAAAGATAGAATATCTGAGCAGTGTTTATTGTACAGAAGGCATGTCTCAGCAAGTGTCAGAATTGGGAAGAGAGACAGAGGGATTACAGCAACTTATCAGATCACGTTTGCAGAGTCTCCAAGATGCTACTAAGGTAAATTAAGGAGCCACCATTCCAATAGTTGTGATGCCATAGTCAATCCAATATTCAACTCTGACATGAGTTTCTTGGCTGTCTGACATTTATGAAACTTCATTCTTCAAAACACTCATAATTTATATTATATTGTGGTTGCTCTAACTTTTGGTTTTCTAGGACATGAAAAAATTTGAAGCTGAGCTTAAAGTCCTACAAGCTGCTCTGGAACAAGCTCAAAAAACTCTTACTTCTCCAGAGTTAGGACGTCTAAGTCTGAAAGAACAGCTTTCTCATCGACAGGTAAAAAAATTAAAAAGTAAAAATAATGATGTGATTGAACTCATAGATACTGTTTCAAGAATGCAGCCCTTGCAAAGAATGATGATTGACTTGAATTATAGTCCTATAGTATATAATCATATAAATATAATATGGAATTTGTTATAAATATCAAAATATTATTATTAATAATAAAATAATATAGAATTATAAATATAATAAAGAATTATAGTATATAAATTATTTTGAAAACTTTTTATCTTGGGAATAAAATCTCATAACCCATCTACCTATTCTATGATATTTTAAAAAAATTTTTTTTTAGGAAATGAGATAGAATGTTAATTCTCTTCAAAAATGTTTTACTTTATAATGATTTTTAAAAATGTTTTATTTTTCTATTTGGTTTGTTTGTTGACATGAGTCTGATACACATATGAGAAATTTTGTGATGTTTTATATTGTTTTGTTTTTAGGTCTACTATTCTATAGATTGCAGTTTCTAGGGCCTGGGACTTAGATTGATAATCTTAGCTATTAAAAGGAGATTAGCTCTTTGAAGTCAAAATTCATCTAAAGGAAAGACCTAGATTTCAGGAGCCCTAAAACAGGACTTTAAACTAATTTCTTGCCACAGTTGGATATGCCAGCCTGATGGGCAAATTTTTTTTTTTTACATAAAAGAAACAAATGCCTGGAAATAAGATACCAGTACTGGTAGTATATATATATTTTTTAAATCATAGTGGCTCTTTACAGAATCAAAAATATTCATATATGGAATTCATTAAGCCCTTTGGGATTTATTGATTTATATGCTTAATGATGCATATTAATGCTATTTAATGATAATCCTGGGTATTACAGGACCCAGTTTAGATTAATTTAAAGTTAAAAATTAGAGTAACCGGGGTAGCTAGGTGGTGCAGTGAGTAAAAGCACTCGCCCCAGACAGAGTCAGGATGACCTGGGATATCTGTTCCAGCCTCAGATACTTAACACCCACACAAAAATAACCAGCCATGTAACCTTGAGCAACTTACTTAACCCCAATTGCTTTTAAAAAAAAAATAGAGTAACAAAACTAGATAACTGACTTATCTGGAGTTAAAAACAAAGAGTGTGGGTATGGATTGAACAAATCTCAGAAAGCTAATTTTTTTTTTCTATACCGGCGAAATTCCATTTAATTTTTAGAAAATTTGACCTACCTGGGCAACAAATAAGGAGACCGTGGCATGATTTCCTTCTCTTTGTGTCTGACTGGTTAATCACCTCTTACATTATTTCAGTTTGTTTATGTTTTAGATCTTGTTCACAACTCCATAAAATGTGACTTTTCTTTCCAGCATCTGCTGTCTGAGATGGCATCACTGAAGCCAAAGGTGGGGGCTGTGCAAATTTGTCAGAGTGCCCTGAGAATCCCTGAAGAGGTGGTCACTAACCTCCCTCTATGCCATCTGGCTCTCAGGCTCCAGGAGGAGGCCAGCCGCTTACAACACACAGCCATCCAGCAGTGCAACATAATGCAGGCGAGTGTCACAAGCACGGAGGCCCTTCTCTGTTAAACTCTATTGCATGACATGGAACACAAAAGAATAATTCACATGTTTTTTCTCAGATCTGTGAATTCTTAGCAACCCAAATACACCCACCATGTTCAATTTGGTAGGCTGTGTCACGTAAAATACAAAGATGAAGCTTTGACTTAATCTTCAATCATTTGGATCAACTGAAATAAACTAGAGAAAGTATTGGAGTAAATAGCATAAAAATTGAAAAATTGTGATGTTTAGATAAACAGGGGCATGAAAAAGTAAATTTTGCATGGCATTATCTCTGAGAAGTCAAAATATCTTAAAATAACACTGGAACAGATACACTTCTGTACAACATAATATTTTTTCTTTAACTTTTTAAAATATTAGTAAGCTTTCTTATACAAACCTTAATGTTAGTTTCTATGTAAAATAAACATAAATCCCATTTTGAATCTTTTTTTTTTTGCTTTCTGGAGGGCAGTAGGGGTTAAGTAACTTGCCCAAGGTCACAGGGCTAGGTTTTTTTTTGTTGTTGTTTGTTTGTGTGTGTGTGTGTTAAGTGTCTGAGGCCAGATCC
This sequence comes from Gymnobelideus leadbeateri, assembly GCA_011680675.1. Classification (NCBI taxonomy): domain Eukaryota; kingdom Metazoa; phylum Chordata; class Mammalia; order Diprotodontia; family Petauridae; genus Gymnobelideus; species Gymnobelideus leadbeateri. The sequence goes on from WOXC01000903.1 coordinate 89,530, forward strand.
AAACTCAGGTCCTTCTGACTCCAGGGCCAGTGCTCTACTCACTGCGCCACCTAGCTGCCCCCCATTTTGAATCTTTACCAACTCATACACAAGTCCTCTTCAAAACCAGAAGGTTACTCTGTTATATTTTCCGTTCTACTTTCTTTTTCTCCTTCTTTATTTTTCTAATTATTATTTAAATAATCAGTCAAACAATCAATTAGCAAACATTTCTTAAGCACATACTACATGCTAGGTATTAATCAAAGAAAAAGAGAAAATGGTCCATGCCTTTAAGAAACTTACTTTCTAATGAGAGACGGCACATGGAACATAAATGGATGCATATTTGTATATGGAGACATACACTTGAGATAGAGATTACATATGTGTTTGTATACTCATACATGTGTGTATTCACTCCTATGCTTTATATGTCATTGAAAAAATGAAATATTAAATAAATTTTAAAATACAAATAAAGTATTAAAAACAGACATAATAAATCTTGCTTTGCCTTCTCAGAAAAGTTTTATGATTTTAAAAAATAACTATAAGCTTGACCCTAGCTCACAGTTTAATTCTAGAGAAAATTTCTAAAACAAAGCTTAGTTTTGACTCATGATCTTTCCTAGAAACTTGCTCAATAAACAAATTACATCAGGCAGAGGGCAGCAATTTATTTCCTTTACCACAAAAGAAATACTTAGGATACAAAAGACTATGAGAAATACTTAAATCACATGCAATAACCTATCGCTCCTATTACATTCTCATACATTGATTCCTAAACAAAAAATTAAAACATGCAACACTTTGTGGACCTAGTGAACAGGCATTTCACTTTCACCTCTGATCTTTATTGTTCAAGCAAATTACTAAAGGTCCCTTTAATTATATTGATACATAATATATATTGTATATTATATTATATTATATTATATCTGTATATATTTACATATTATATATATTTGTATAACAATTATATAATAAAATAAAGGACCTTAGGGTCCCTATCTTCTGTCAAGTCAGGGTATGGCTTGGGCTTATTATCTTGTCAGCATATATATTCTCCTGTGAGAAGTGTTTCAGAATTTAGTTCCTCCTGGGCAACAGGCACTGGGACTCAGGAAGTCCTAACTGGCTAAACTCACTCATAAAATTAACACCAATGTTGAAAAATATCCCTCTTAGTAGCATTAGTTACTTACATCCTCAGGGGGTAAAAAAAGAACCAAAATAAAATTAAAAGAGGCTGTTAGAGACTTGTGGTTCTGTCTTAAGTTCACATAAAGAGCAAGAACTCTGTATACTGTGAGATAGTAGTTTCCAGAGATGCTTGAGGAATGGAGATATCGCTCCCTTCCCTTGCTTTGGAAGTCTTCAGGAAAGTTATAAAAGTCGAAGCATGCTCAAGAAATGAGATGAGAGAGCATAAACACCAAAGTTTTCTATCTCTTTAAAATCCCTGAGTTGGCAGTTCTTCCTGTTCCATAGCTATTTCTCTTTGAATCACACCCCCACCCCCTCCCCCCAGCTGTCATAGTGGGAACTAAAACTGATTGCCTCTTCATCCTGCAATGCAAGTCCACAGTGACCAATAGGGAATTGCGGTAGGGTCCCAAAGCACAAATTCTTCAGTGCTGATCCAAAGCCCATGTCTCTGTGGAAGTGGTCCAGGGTGCAGCAGAGCTCCCTCAATGATACCCATTACATTTACAAAATGTATTACAAATAAGCTAAAATTTTAAATAAGGAATACTAAATGTAGGTCATGTCATACACACTCACACAAAAACATACACATAGAAATAAATACACATGCACACACACAAAGTTTTGTTTTGTTTTGTTTCTTCAGCTCAAGAAGCTTCACTTGAAGCCTCCTTCTTCACACCTAGTTGTTAATGTTCTTTCTAGCTGTTATTATTAATATTGTTAATAATATTCTTTTATTCCTCAAATCATATTGTGTTCACTTCCAGATGTTAATACTCTTTCACTCTTCAAATCATATTATCTTTGTGTACATGGTCTTTTCCTCTAGTAGAAGGTAAACTCTTTTGAGGGTAAGGGCTATTTAATATCGTTTGTAGTCGTATCCTCAGTACTTTGCACATAGTAGGTTTTAATGATTTTTTGAAGAAAAGGGAAATCTGAAATATCCCCTTGTATGACATTAAAGCTTAGAATAACAATGTTATCTTTGTCCCTATTTTCCAGTATTTAATTCAGTTTCATCATGCATTTCTTGATTTTATATAGTAATTGGAAAAAAAAATGAGACTTTTTTTTTATATATAGGAAGCAGTAGTCCAGTATGAACAATATGAACAAGAAATGAAGCATCTACAGCAATTAATAGAAGGAGCTCATAGAGAGATCCAGGATAAACCAGTGGCCACCAGTAACATCCAGGAGCTGCAAGCCCAGATTTCTCGTCATGAGGTAAAAACAGCAATGAAGTTCAAATGCCATATACAATATACTGCATTTATCTTAAAATTGTTTTTCTTTAACTGTTCTTTTGAGTTATTTTATAGGAGGAGAATAGGCATAGATTACAGTGTATAGAATATGAAACTAGTTAAGAATAAGTAAATATATTCAAAACGTATTTTATAAATCAACATTCAACTCCTATGTGGTATTTCTGATATTTGCATGCAAAAATATAATACTTATGAGTATGGGAAGCATAGGAAATAATGTTTGGAAATTATGAAGTTGTTAGTTTTAAGTTTAATGTAAGGAAAACCTTTCTAACAGTTAGAGGTGTCTAAATGTAGAATGAATTACCTAGAGAGGTAATAGGTTCTCACTCACTAAATCTTCTTGTTAGGTATATTGTATCAGGGATTTCTTTCATGTAGGAATTAAATTAGTCCTCTGAGGTTCTAACCATGATGATGATGATAATGATGATGATGATGATAGCCATCATCATCCTGTACATATAGTGCTTACTATATGCCAAGCACTGTGCTAAATGCTTTAAAAATGATCTCATTTGATCCTTACAACTACCCTGGGAAGTAGGTACTGTTATTATCCACATTTTACAAATGAGGAAACTGAGACAAACAGAGGTTAAGTGATTTACCTAGGGTCATCCAGTTACTAAGTGTCTGAGGTCAGATTATATGACTTTTGATTGGTATAATCATGGTTTTGGCTGAATGATATTGTTTGACACATTGGTACTGTTTAATGCAGTTTGTAAGATGTTGATTTTTTTCTCTAGAGATCTTCAAACAATTTAATTAAATTTTATTTATTTTTATTTTATTATTTATTATTATTTTATCTAAAAAACCTTCAAAGTTAAGAGAATGACCATGTGTTATATACATCCATACTTTCATATACATTACATATATGTATTGTTAAAAGTAAAGTCTTTCCCACTTTATATAAACTTACAGTGCCTCATTGTGGCATTGAGAAGTGACTAAATTCTTGAATTTATACCAGTGCAACCTGAGCTCTGATAGAAGCTATGAAGCTGGGAAGGTTTCAAGTTCAATCCTATCCAACATACTAAGATCAAACTAGCTAATTTAGCATGATGAGGCTGATTCCAAGGATGTTGGCCCCTATGTGATGATTTTTTTGGCCATCTCTTACTAATTAAACAGGTGAAAATTAAAAACTAATTTTGGTATTAAACAGATCTTTCATTTTTGCAGTGTTTGTGGGAGGAAAGGGAGTTTAGGACACTAAACACTTCATTATGAGACTATCAACAAACGTTAGCTAAACTGATTAAATTCTTAATACATGAGCTTTGTCCAGCAATCAAGAAGTTGGCACTACTGTATTAAGAATCCTTGCTCTAAGTTAAACCAGAAGACTTAAATAAATTGAAACTAAATGGAAAGAAGAGTCCTTGAAAAAAAAACATTGACATAATTTCATTGGTTTAATTGTATCTCCAAAGCCAACAAGAAACATCATTTCTGGGGACATTCAGTCATCTGTCTTTAAATTACTTTTTTTAAGTATGTAAGCAAGCACAGTTCTATTACAATAATTACAGCTTATATGCCATCATCAATTGCAGAGGATGAAGAAGTAAGAAAAATCTGTATACAACTTGACAAGATACAAGTCAACATAGACCTTGATACTTGGTAATTTTAATGTGAAAGTGGGTATCAAGAAGTTATCAAAAATAAGTATTTTCCATGGAAGTGTGTGTGTATGTGTTAAAATATAGTTCAGAATCAAGAAATTTTAAAGTCAAAATTAGATTCCCATCAAGTGGGGAATAGTTAAGCCAAATGTGGTGCATAAATGCTGTGGAATATTAGTTCACTAAAAGGCACAATGCGTGAAAAGAATTCAGAGAAGAATGGAAGACTAGAACTGAGGCAGAATAAAATTAGCAGAACCTAGGGAAAAAATGTATATATGTATATATTACACACACACATATATACCAACACATGTGTGTGTTGTATGTGTATCTGTGTATGTATGTGTGTGTTTGTATATATATATATATATATATATATATGTATATGAACTTTAATTAGTAAACAAACAAAAAGAAGAAACTTCACATTGTGCAATTATAATGAACTACTAGTCCTAGAGAAGAACTGAGAAAAATAGACCTCCCTCCCTTCGAAATAGAGTTATAGGGATGAAATGTTGTACATATAATTGCATGGGGTTGTTGTGTTGGGTATTTTAAGGAACTCTTCTTTTTTGTTCTCTTCTTTTCCCCAAATTTTTGTTGTAGGGGATAGCTTACTAAGTGAGGGAGAAGAGGGTTATATATTCAGAAATCAAGGTGACTTAAGAACAGGAAATAATAGAAAATGTTTTTCAAAAAAGAAAATTTTGGGGCGGCTAGGTGGCGCAGTGAATAGAGCGCCGGCCCTGGAATCAGAAGGACCTGAGTTCGGAGCCGGCCTCCGACACTTAATCCGCACAAACAAAAACCTAGCCGTGTAACCTTGGGCAAGTTACTTAACCCCAATTGCCCTAAAGGGGCGGCTAGGTGGCGCAGTGAGTAAGAGCACCGGCCTCGGAGTTTGGATGACCTGAGATCAGATCCGGCCTCAGAAAATGAGCACCCACGCATAAATCAAATGACTAGCCGTGTAACCTTGAGCAAGTTACTTAACCCCAATTGCTTAAAAAAAAAAAAAAAGAAAATTTGGTGGCAAAAACCTAACATTATTGCATCGTAGGTATAGGAATGGAAGAGGGAGGAAGGGAGGGAGGGAGAGAGGAAGGGGGAAAGAAAGAGAGGGAGGGAGAGAGAGAAAGAGAGAGAGAGAGAGAGAGAGAGAGAGAGAGAGAGAGAGAGAGAGAGAGAGAGAACATTTATTAAGGAATTACTATGTTCCAGGGACTATGCTAAGCTCTAATGATTGTCTTGTCTGTCAAATTGCCTTGTCAAATTGTCTTGTCTGTCCCTTACTTTCCTTTGTCCTCAGATCTAATTAGGGAAAATAATACATGAAGAGGAGATGGGAAGTAGTAATGGGAGGAGAAAAGGTACCTGTATAGGGGCAGCCAATAAAACAGAGTTATGAGAGTTTGGCAATTTGTAAGGTGAAGCATGGCTGACACTCTTAATAAAATGGTGGTCCCAAAGAAAGTCACTGATGAGGAGAGCGAGGGTCCCAGTGTGATGATTTCTCAGGGTGGCCAATTTGGTAGGCAAGGAGTACAGAGAAAAACTAGGTATGAACTAAATATATCAGGAATACTTTTCCTAAGAAGAAAGTTAGAACTATATCACACACCACACATACAGTAACACTCATGCATGCACACATGTACACATACACATACAATGTATTTGACCATATCTTAATTAGCAAGAGATAACTTGTTTCATTTCTGAAATCAGTTCTCCCCAATTCAGTTAGATCACTAAGTAGAGCAAAGATCAAAACAATTCCCAAATTAAAAGAGAGGAGAAGTAGTTACCACCCAAAATTATAGCAACACCATCCTGACTTGCTCAATCACGCTGTGGACACCCAGTGTGGAAAAGGTACAAAAGTAAAGCCCTTGGCTCTGATTATTACCATTTTAGAGAAACTTTATTCATGCAAAACAGATTCTAAGAGGCACTCAAAACAACAAAGACTACACTTCAGCAATCAAACATTTAACTGTTTTTTAAAGAAAACATTCATACATATATGTGTGTGTTTCTATATACATATATAAAGATATGTATACATGGGTCTGTGTGTGTGTATGTGTATGGTGGTGAGTCAATAGAGAATTGGTCTTGGAATTTTTATGGATTTTATGGATTCAGATTTGGCCTCAGAAACTTTCTAGTTATAGGCAAGTTACTTAACCCTATTTTCCTCAGTTCCTTCTCTAAAAATAAGCTGAGAAAGGAAAAGTCAAATCACTCCAATAACTTTGCCAAGAAAACCTCAAATGGGGTCATAAAATTAGACATTCTTTGTTCATTTTCTTTCTTATGCCCCCCCCCCATATATATGTATCTTTGTATATATTCCGTTTAATCCAGATTTGAATTGGAAGAGATAAGGTTGGATTGTGTGTGGGGAACGGTACAGTGATTTCAATGATCTTAATCTGTTTACTGCTTTTAAAATTACATCTTTTTAATACTACTGTTTTCCCATTGAGGGTATGCGACTATACATAATTGAATGTGATCACATGTAGCACCAAAACAATATTCACAGTTCCTACAGCAGTTAAGAATATGCCAGTGTAATTCTGAATTGAAAAATATAACAGACTCTCCACATAAAAGACAGAAATAAAAAAGTTATTCAAACACCAGAATTTGAATCACAACACCAGAAAGTCAAATCCATCATAGCAACAATGAAATCTATACATAATAACCATGCAGGGGGCACTGCCATCCCCCAGCCTTCCCCTTGGTAGGGCCATCTAACAAATGAACACTCACAGCTTGTTGCCTGCTTCCTCTCTCTCTCCCTCATCTCTAACTGCTCTGACCAACTTCCTCTCAGCTCTGCTCCACTCTTCCTGCTCCACCCGTTCAACAAGCTTCTTTCCTTCGGGCTTTATGTGACTCATATTCATGTGTCTTAGGCTTTCATGTGACTTAAGCAGGTCACATGGATCTATTAATGGATGGGAAAGGTCTTCCCATTTACATTACCAATACATCACAGTATAATAAAAATTATTGGTAACTGAAAAGATAATGGAAAGATATTTATAGTGGAGAGAGGGAGACTCTAGCGCCTAACTAATGAATAATTTTGCAAAAAAAGATGCATAAAATGCCTCTCAGAGACATATATATGAAGAAAGATGAAAGTGAGCTGATTTGATTTATAATGGTGAAGGGAATCTTAACACTGAACAGGTCATAGATTCATTGAAATATTAAAAATACACACAAAATCCCTGTTGGCAGTAAAGTTTAGATATAGTTTTTCTATATCAAGGGAATTTTTATTCAAATATAAGAAGTGAACTAAATTGGGGAGGCTAGGTGGCACAGTTAATAGAGCACTGGCCCTGGAGTCAGGAGGACCTGAGTTCAAGTCCAGCCTCAGGCACTTAACACTTACTAGCTGTGTGACCTTGGGGAAGTCACTTAACCCCAATTACCCTGCCTTCCCCCCTCCAAAAAGCAAAAGCAAAAAAAAAAAAAAAGTGAACTAAATTTGTAGAAACTAATAAAAATATTTTTCACCCAATGAAACTATGATCCTATTGCTTTCTCTTTCTTTTTTTTTCTTTTTATTTATTTATTTTTAATTAAACAAATGCTTTATTAACTTCTGGTTTACATCATTCATTTCCACCAGATTATGAGGTATATTTTTCCCGCATTTTTTCCCTACCCACCACCCCAGAATAGCAGTCCCACTAGATATCCCCTCATCCAATCTGCTCTCTCCCATATCTTCTCCCATACCCCCTTCGACTTTGCCATTGGGGCAAGGTGAATCTCTGAGCCCCACTGCCTGGACATCTTATGAAACATTTAATTTTAAAACTTCGATTTTCAGATCCATTCCCCTTCTCCCTTGTCACCTACTCCCTCTGAGAAGATAAGCAATTCAGTATGTGTTGTACATGCATATCTATGCAAAACATTACCATAGTAGATATATTGTAAAAGACTGCTTATATTTCCCTCCCACCTGTCTCACCTCCCACCTGGTCCATTCCCTACTTTGATCCTGTCCCTCTTGGATAGTGGGTACTTCTAACCTCCCCTCTCCCCAGAATGCCCTCCCCTCCATCATCTCCCCTCTCAACCCCCTTTCTCCTACTCAGGAGAGTGAGTGAGGGTAAGATATTCCATTTAGTATGTATGTGATTCTCTCCTTGAGCCAACTTCAATGAGAATATGCTTTTGCCTTTTTGCCTTCCTGTTCTCCCCCTCCCCTGCAACTGCTTCCCCTTGCCTCTTCTACATGAGATAGTTTGCCCTACCCTGTCTCTCTCCATCTCCTCTTGCCACTTTCCTCTCTCACCTCTTGACTTCACCCCTTAAGAATCGTCCCTTCCTTGGGGTGGCTAGGTGGCGCAGTGAGCAGAGAGCCAGCCCTGGAGCCAGAAGGACCCGAGCTCGGATCTGGCCCCAGACACCCAACACACAAACAAAAACCCAGCCACGTGAACCTGGGCAAGTCACCCAACCCCAATTGCCCTCCAAAAAAAAATAAATAATCATCCCTTCCCATCAAATTCAACCTGTGCCCTCTATCCATGTATACCTGTGAACATATGCCATGTTCTCTTCTTCAATTATTTTCATAATGAGAAAGGTTTCATCAAACATAGTTATTGTTTTTCCATGTAGGACTATAAATAGTCCAACTTTGATAAGTTCCTTTTGATTTCTTTTCCTTGATTACTTTCTCAAGCATCTCTTGCTTCTCGTGTCTGAATGTCAAATTTTCTATTCAACTCTGGTTTTTTCATCAAGAATGCTTGAAAGTCCTCTATTCCACTGAATGACCATATTTTCCCCTGAAACAAGATACTCAGTTTTGCTGGGTAGGTGACCCTTGGGTTCAGTCCCAGCTCTTTTGCCCTCTGGAATATCATATTCCATGCCCTTCGATCCCTCAGTGTAGAAGCTGCCAGGTCCTGTGCTATTCTGATTGTGTTTCCACAATATTGAAATTGTTTCTTCCTGGCTGCTTGTAGTATTTTCTCCTTGATCTGGGGATTCTGGAACCTGGCTATAATATTCCTGGGAGTTTTCTTTTGGGGATCTTTTTCAGGAGGTGATCTGTGGATTCTTTCAACCTCTATTTTGCCCTCTGGGTCTAAAACATCAGGGCAATTTTCCTTGAGAATTTCTTGAAGGGTGATTTCTAGGTTCTTTCTTTGATCATGGCTTTCAGGTAGTCCAATAATTTTTAAATTGTCTCTCCTGGATCTATTTTCCAGGTCAGTGGTTTTTCCCATGAGATATTTCACATTGCCTTCTATTCTTTCATTTGTTTGGATCTGCTTAACAGCATCTTGATTTCTCATAAAGTCATTAGCTTCCATTTGCTCCAGTCTAACTCAGAAGGAATGAATCTCCTCAGTGAGCTTTTGAGATTCTTTTTTCATCTGGCAAATTCGACTTTTTAAGGCATTCTTCTCCTCATTGCCTTTCTGAGCCTCTTTTGCCATTTGAGTTAGTCTATTTTTTAAGGTGTTATTTTCCTCAGTCAGGCTGTTGACTGTCATTTCATACTTTTCTTGCATCTTTTTCATTTCTCTTCCCAAATTTTCCCCACTTCTCTTATCTGCTTCTTAAGGTCCTCTATGGCCTGTAGCCAGCTTGTATTTTCATTTGGGGCTTTTGGTGCAGGAGTTCTGACCTCACAGTCCTCCTCCATGCTTTGAGCCTCTTTGCCCCTAAAATAGGAGTCCAATGTTGAACTTTTCTGTTTATTTTGTTTCATTTGCCTAGGCATATTGCCACTTAATTACTTGATTTTGGGGCTTGTTGCCACAGTAGGACTCTGCCACCAGACAGGGGAGCTTCCGCCCAATCGTGGGGTCTTCACAACTTCCGCCAGTTGGGTGGCCTCTGTAAAGCCTCCACCCACTCTGGCAAGTTGGATACCCACCCCAAACTTCCCCCCCAGACCACAATCCAGATCCAGGCAGTTTAAAGCAAAAGTGATTAACCCCCAGACTGATTGCTGGATCTTCCTACAGTTCGCAGACCAGGAGCTAGAGCCACTGCTGACGCTGCAAAATGGCTTCTGTGCAGCTGTTTCTTCAGCAGCTTTTTGCCCCCAGGGGAGGAAGCCACGTGTTTCCCAAATACTGGTCCCAAAGTCCATAGGGCACTAACCTCTCACTTTGTCCTAGGCATATCTGTGCTGATAATTCTGGAATCACCACAATTGCTGGTGTTCTGGGGTTCCATCAGCTGGCTGAAGGCCCGGTCGCCCTGGGGCTAAAACCTCGGACCTGGGCTCAGCTCTGTGGGCTGCGCTGTCAGTTCCCAGCGTGCTGTGCTGCCTGCTCTCAGAGCGCTGGGCTGGCTGCTCCCTGCAGGGCTGCTGGGGTGTCCTCAGCAGGAGGTTAGCTTCTCTGTGCCGTTCTGTGGGTGCTGTGGCTCCAGAAGTTGTTCAGAGCTCCCTTTCACATTGTTTGAAATTTGTGTGGGGAAGAGCACACTGGAAATGCTGTTTCTACTCCGCCATCTTTGCTTTCTCTTTCTTATGAAACAAAAACTTTTAGAAATCTGAATCATATTAATAAAAAAGTAATTTTAATAAAATTAACTACTAAGAACTTAAGTATTGGTAATGCTAATTGCCATTATATTCTGCATGATGTAAATGATGGCTATTATATTTGAGTACTGATTAGCTAAGTTTCAGTGGCTCATCACAAGATTTTCTTCTGGGTATCTTCTAAGATACAGAAGTCTTGGAGTGCACATAGTAAAAGAATTACAGTAGATCAGTGAAGTTATGAAGAAATAAAAGTATTATTCAAATAATATTATCATTACTAAAGAAAAGCTTCAAATTGTGAATTTAATGAATCATGTTTTTAAATGATCATTTTAACTAATACTTTCATAGAAATAATCTACCACATCATAAAATTTATCCTACATATAACTCCTAGTTGACATTTCCTAGTCAGTGACATTATCACTAAATTTTGTTGGTAGTAGGACCTGCATCAAAGTCATTATGTGATCATCATTACTTCATTCATCAGTATGCTAAATTACTTTAGTTGTAAATGAATGGGGGGAAAAACATTTATTAAGCATTTTTGTTGTTTTTCAGTATGTGTCTGACTTTACCTGACCCCATGGATTTTTGTTTATGGGGTTTGTTTTGGTAAAGATATTGTATTGGTTTGACATTTCCTTCTCCAGTGTGTCCCCATTTTATAGATGAGAAATTGAGGCAACTAGGTATTAAGCGACTTCCCTAGGTCACACAGCTAGTAAATGTCTGAGGGTGGATTTGAACTCGTCTTCCTGATTCCAAGCCAATCTAGCTCCCCCATTATTAAATATTTACTATGTGCCAACTACTAGGGATATAAATGATAAAACAAAGCTTCAAAAACGTATGTTCTAATGGGGGAGAAACAAATAAAAGGGAACAAGCTAGGGCATTCTTGTCCTAGAGGTCATTAGATGGTGAGAGGGAAGCAATTTGGGAAGTAGATTGACATGCCCCACATAGTAACAATGGCAGGGCTAATTTGATCATGTTAATTGTTCCAGAGCAAACAGAGTAGCAGACCACTGGGACAGAAGTTCCTCAAGGTCGTGGTCTCTCACATGTGCTACTAAAACGTTGTCAAAGGTTAAGGAGGAGGTAGGGACTCAAGAGGAGTGAAGAGGGAGTTATAATGAATATATTTTCATTTCTTAGGTATTAGTGGTTGTTTGTTGTTGTTTAATTATTATAGTCAAGTCTCAATCTTCATGGCCTGATTTGGGGATTTCTTGGCAAAGATACTGAAGTGGTTTGCCATTTCCTTTTCCACTTCATTTTACAGATGAGAAAACTAAGGCAGACAGAGCCAAGTGATTTGCCTAGCATCACCTAGTTTGTAAGTATCTGAGGTCAAATTTGAACTCAGGGCTTCCTGACTCCAGACCAGGTGCTTTATTCACTGGGCCACCTAGATGTTGTTACTAGCCTACAAGATGAGTTCATGCCAAAACTGAAATCTGTTAGCTATCAGTAACTTCACAAAAAAAGAGGTATGTGTTTTGAAGTATGCCGAATTCAAGATAAGAAGAAAACTCCGATGGTCAGCAGTCAACATACATTTATTAAGTACAAGACTATATATGTATGTGTATGCGTATACACACGCGTGCACACACACGCACACACGGACACATTATGCTAATTAGTAGGGTTGCAAAAACAAAACAAAGGAAAATGTAAAACTAGCCCCTCCCCTCAAAGAGTTACAGTCTAATGTGCAGATAACAGATCAACAACTATGTATAAACAAGAAATATACAGGATAAATTGGAGGTAATTTCACAGGGAAAGCACTAGCCCTATAGGGAACCAAGAAAGGCTTGCTGCAGAAGACAGGGTTTTAGCTAAGCCCAGAAGGAAGCCAGGGAAGTGAGGAGGCAGAGATGGAAAAAAAAAGGAGAGAGAATTCCAAGCATAGAGAGACAGGCAGTGAAAATGCATGGAGTCAGGAAATCGTGTGTCTTGTGTGGGAAATAGCAAGGAAGGCAATGTCACTGAATCATGGGGTATATGGAGGGAAGTAAGATATAAGGAGACTGGAAAGGGAGGAGTGGGTCAGGTTATGAAGGATTTTAAAAGGCAGAGGATTTAAGTTTGATGCTGGAGGTAATAGGGGACCACTGAAGTTGATTGAATGGAGGAGGGAGAGAGTGACATAAGATATGTGCTTTAGGAAGATCATTGAATAATGAGTGGATTCAGTGGAGGGAAACTTGAAGCAGGAAGACAAACCACAGGTATGTTGTGATGGTTGGATCAATAGGACTTGGCAAAAGATTAGATGTGGGGGCTGAGAGTGAAGTGTCTGTGTGACTTGGAGAACGGTAGTGCTGTTGACAGTAATAGAGAAATTAGGAAAAGGGGGGGCTTTGGGGGGAAATAGAATGAGTTCAGTTTTGAATATGTTGAGTTTAAGATGTCTATGGGACTTCAAGTTTGAGATGACCAAGAAGCAACTGGAGATTCAAGACTGGACTTGATTAGTCACACACACACAAACACACACATTGTGTTTGTGTGTGTGTGACTAATCAAGTATGTGTGTGTGTGTGTGTGTGTGTATAAATATATTACTATATAATATTACCACAACTCTCTCTTTTCCAAAGAATCAATGGAAGCAGTCAGTGGGTTAAATGAGAGAATACGAAGATTAATAATTGTATTAAAGTCAATGAGAAAGAATTATAACTGTAACCCAAACTTTGCTGTTTCATTGAAGATCTTAAAAAGAACAAGGAAATGTTTTATCAGTAATTGTTCTTACCTCACATCCTTTTTATTTTGCCATATAATGAATCAAAATTTCAGAATCTTTTTGGTAATGTATCAGGACTTTATCACTTATGTCACCAGAAATCCTGGTTCAATTAGTTTTCATTACTTTTTTCCACTGTTTCTTACCAGTCTCCTTCCTTTTACTCTGGCTTTACCTCTTAGAACCTCTGGCCTTCATTATCATTTGGACTGATATAGGATAGCATTCTTAAGCCATCAAAATATCTAGCTGTTTGCATTTATTGGCTCATAACAATTAATTTGTCTTCATGACCTGTCAGCTTCTACTTAGGTCACATTAACTCTGGATATGGCTTGAGGTGGGTCATGTCTGTGATAAATCCAAAAGAAGTGATTACATGATGTATTGTTTTTAAACACGTAGAAGAGTTTGAAGGTCATTTATGTCTTTTCAGAGAATGGCAGGAGAATTAGCTAGAAAAGCCAATGACAAGTCTGTGTGTGATTTCATCAAGTTAATAAAACTACAAAAGTATTGCCAAAAATATGTATCTAAGTTGTTAGCAAATCATATTTGTGAAAAATAAATATCATTCCTGCTTATCTGAATATGCAAGAGATCTAATTAGTGCCAAGACTGTAAAAGGAATAGCAGATGGCATTTGGTTGCTTTTTAAGGAAAGCAATTACTTTGCCTTTTGTTGGAAAATGGGGAGTAGCTCATGAGAATGCATTTCTGGAATTTCCTGATCCTTCTAATTTCTTGGCCATTTAATGGTTTGCAAATACTTGAACTGGAATAAAATTTAAAACTCCCTGTTAAATTAATGCTATTCCTATCACCATTTCTACTATTTATATCAATAACTTTTATTTTGTTTAGTTGTTTCAGTCATGTCCAACTCCTTTTGACCCTATCTGGAGCTTTCTCAGCAAAGATATTAGAGTGATTTAGCATTTCCTTCTCTAGCTCATTTTACAGATGAAGAAACTGAAGCAAATAGGGTTAAGTGACTTCCCCAGCTAGTAAATGTCTGAGGCAGGATTTAAACTCAAGTCTTCCTGACTCCAGACCTGCCACTCTATCCATTGTGCACTTAGATCACCTTTTAAAATCATGGGGCCAATTTATATAAATACCTCTGCCCCTATATAAATACCTCATATAGCATGGCAAACTAGTAAAGACTTGAACTCTATATTTCATCTTTCCATCTCTATGTAATGCTTGACCCAAATTCCCTTCTCAAAAATCTTTAAGAATCCTTAATCTTTAAGTATCCTTTTCTTCTTTCAAGGCTTACCTCCTGGAAGCCTTTTTTGATTTCCTAGTTATTAGTACTTTCTTCCTCCTTAAATTGCCTTCCATTTACTTATGTACATTTATCTTCTCAATAAAATGAAAGCTCATTAAGGTCAAAGGTTGTTTCATTTTCATCTCTATCCTCTACACTGCTTAGCACAGCAACTTGCATATCATAGATAATTAATATATACCTGTTGAATTTAAGCTATGATATATAAAATTATTTAAAAGAATGGTTAAATAATTCATAATTTTCTCTTTAGCTTCTGCTAGATATTTTTATTATGAATGAATGAGGAGGAGGGAGGAAGTATTTGTTAATCACTTGCTATGTTCCAAGAAGTATGCTGAGTGAAATAAAATCGAAAAAGCTAGAAAGTCCCTGCTTTTAGGCACTTTATACCCTATTTGGAGGACATAATATACAAAAGAAAGCTCAGATGCAGGGAGGAGGGAAAGACCTGGAATTCAGGGTCTGTAGTGCATGTCCACAGGGTAAATGTAAACCCAGAAGGACATTAAGAGGAAGTAGCAGGACTGATGGTCGATGGTCGTCCTCCATTTCTCCAGAAGAAACAGAGTTGATGAGTATCCCTACATCCAAGAACATTCAAGAATCCAGAATGGATTTTGGGTATTCCAATCTGGAAGAGAGCAGGATGACAGAAATGGAGAAATAGTGTCCCTGGTGGTGGCATGTCTTCCCAATACTTGGGTTTAATTAATGTTATTCATGGTCTTACTGTTTAGCTGGACCTGAAAGGTAGATCAGGTGATATCTGCCTTTCTCTGTTCATTAGAGAATATGAACAATTCCTATACTTGTTGATAGTCTGGTTAAAGGAGACAAATAAGCTAGGTGATATGTAAATCCATATTGTTTATTCCCTTAAAGCTAGATGAAACTAGCAAGCTTGTATGTACAAGGAGCCAAAACCTAAGTTCTGACTGCCTGATACAAGATTGAGAAAGTTTTTATGTGTTTTTGGATAATTCCACGATGTTTGTGTCCCTCAGATTTATGGTCTCCATATGTTTTCTATCCATACCATGAATAAGGGAGTTTCTTAATTGTAAATACAAGACAACTGATAAGGTGGTTTCATTGGAATTTACAATCTCTGGGTGTTTCCATTTTCCTCTGTCTGGAGTATGTCCCCATGTAATAGTAATGGAGTTTAAAGATCCCTCTGTATAGGCTTGGTTTTTGGGTTGAGTGTTAAAACCCAGAGTTTGTGAATCCCACTTGTGGGATCAACTTGTTGATGTGAAAAGAGAGGACTGAACTGGGAGGAGCTGGTGCCATGGACATGGAGAGGCACAAGCAGAAGAAGAGAGGCAGAGGAATTTTTGGAAGCAGCATCATGGAGTCAGAGAGAGAGAGAGAGAGAGAGAGAGAGAGAGAGAGAGAGAGAGAGAGAGAGAGAGAGAGAGAGGATTGCTGAGGGCCAGTTTGAGCTGCCAGGACTTTTGAGAGCTGCCACCTAGAGCTGCTAAGGACTGAGGATACATGGCTGTGATGCTGGTACTTTGTATGTCTGTTTTGATGTTGTTTTGCCAGATTTGTCTGCTGGTGAAGGACAGTGCTGTTGTTGCAGATGTCTTGAGACTGTTCTGTAGACAGAGAGTGAATTATATCCACTGGTGAAGGATGGTGCTCTTGTTGCAGAGGTCCTGGAAATTTGCTATTGTTTCAGAAGCCCTGAAAAATAATTTTCTTGTTGTATGTTTACAGAAATCCTGGAAGAGGGTCTTGCTAATATATTCAGGGGTCCTAGGACTGTTCTGCATACAGAGAATGAATGAATGAGGACACTGGCCATGTATCTCGTGGCCTTGTTAAGCTTTGTCTCCCCAGGAACAGAGATTGATGAGAACTTGCCTTGTTAAGATGAAGAAAAGACCTCTCTTTGGGTATTAAATGCTGTGATGATATCATAACCTTGTTGTAACTCAGGGGTAGATGGCCTTTGTGCTCTCCACTGCCCATTTTGAGAAGGTGCTTGGCATTAACTGATGATAATTATAATTCACTTGTGATCCAGGGGTGGGAAACTTTTGACTTTTTTTGTGCTTTGTGACTGACCAAGTGAATGTACTTTGTTTATGATTGAAACTAATCTCCATTTGAGAAAAGGGACTTTGTGATTGACTAAATGAATGTACTGCCCAGGGATGGAGTCGTGCTTGGAAATCATCGAATTACATTTGGTGAATGCTGTATTTTGATTTTCTCTGTTCTTAATTTGTCACTGAATACAATGGAGAGTGGCTGTGCTGATATTTTGAACCTTGGGAAGTTGCCTTTGCTTGGCATTACACCCCAAGACAAGAGAAATTCCAATATTTCTGAATTTCCAAGGATCCTGTCACAAAGGGGAGAATACCCATGGCCGACCTCATCTGGTCTTTCAAGTTACAGACACAAGAAAGGGCACTTTTAAAGCAGAGCAAAGCAGTCTGAATGATTAGTTCAGGCCCTGATCCTTATTGAGATTACTAAATTGATATTGAATTATTATTATGTGTTTGTTTTTATTATTGTAAAAGTAATTTAAAACATTCCCATATAGAAGTTGTTACATGGAGAAAATCAGAAGGGAAAAATAGCCAAAGAGAGCTGTGGAGTAGAGCTCCAAGTCAAGGGGGAAAGAAAGCATAATCAAGAAAATAATGTAGAGTTTGTATGGCAAGGCTAACAGAATATTGCCTGAAGTAAACAGAATTTAATATCAGCAATCATTGAATCCTCTCACTTTAAATTTCTTTTTCTTTTTTTTTTGGAAGGCAGTTGGGATTAAGTGACTTGGTTAGTCACACACGGCTAGTTTTTTGTGTTAAGTGTCTGAAGCTGGATTTGAACTCAGTTCCTCCTGACTCCAGGGCTGGTGCTCTATTCACTGAGCAACCTAGCTGTCCCTTTACTTTAAATTTCTTATCTGGCTAATCTCTATGTTTCTGAATTGCCTTCAGCCTTTGAATGACCTGGAACTTCTACTCAGTACCTTTTTCCTGAGTCTTATTCTTTTTGAAATCTTTAATGTTTTAACTTAGAAAAGAAGCATCATATTTTCATTTCAAAAGACCCAGAATTTAGATAGTGTTAGATTTTCAGCCTTGTACAGGAAATATTAGATAAATTTTCTTTAGAATCTAAAATTATAGAATTTGAAGAGGTCTTAAAGATTGTATGGTATAGCCCTATAGTCTATTCATTTTTCAGATTTCTCTGTGACTGAAAGAGATGACAAGATCTGACCAAAATCAAACACTTAACGGCCTAGCACAGACTCAAAACACAGAATAAAACATACATATTTGGAAGTGGCTAATGTAGGAATTTGTTTTGCTCAACAATGATGTTTGTTCACACAATTTTTTTTTAATTTCAGGGAGAATTTTGGGTTCTTTGAAAGATCTATGCCGTTTCCCATATGTAGTCTGACCTCTTCTCTTAGCCCCACTCATAGAATAACAATAGATGGTTTTGTTGGAGGAAGATCAGTTACTCCTGATCCCTCCTAGAATCATGGAATTTCAATTAGAAGGGACTTCAAAGACTGTCTCATGGATTATAGGATCATAGCTTTATATCTTCAAAGGAAATTTGTAAGCCATAAAGCCAAACCACCTCATTTTAGAGATGAAGACATCAAATGATTAAGTGATATATGTGTGTATATGTGTGTATGTGTATATATATCTCTGTGTTTGTATATATATGTATGGATATATGGGAATACACACATAACATTTATAACACAAAGTTAATTTACATTATATTTTATGTAGTTTATATATGTTCATATACATATACATGCATACACACATACACATATACACACCACATTGAGAATTGGAAGTTAGAAAAATTTGACTTCGATCACACAGATAGGGGGCGGCAGAGTCTTGAGTATAATCTAGGTTCTCTATTCAAGAGCATTGGTTTCTTTCATACAACAATGAGTTGCTTTCCCCCTTTTCCATCCTTCTTTTCCTACATATGACAGGACTGTCCTGTAAATGTGCTGCTTGATGCCTCTGTGGGAAGATAGAAGAAAGAATTTTTTATTTTCCATTCACAAACTCTTTGGTTAACCAGTCTGACAGGTGCCTGAAAACCCCTATCATTGCTGTTATTCCATTGGATTAATTCATTATTTCCACCAAAGTCTACCTGAAATAGAACTGTGTTGCCTAGGAAGTATACCACTTGGTTAGCCTATTAGCACACATTTTCTTTTTTTAAATTTTTTTATTTTTAGTTTTCAACATTCATTTCCACAAGATTTTGAGTTACAAATTTTCTCCCCATCTTTCCCCTACCCACCACCCCCAACATAGCGATCCTACTGAATACCCCTTCCCCAGCACACATTTTCATGGATTAGCTTATTTCATTACCCACTCAATTATCATTTCTTTGTTTGATGTTTCTGATGTTTCTCAGATCTATTTATCTAGCAGTAACCTCTCTTTTAACTTCCAGACTCTCATCTCCAGCTGACCCTTGCATATTTCACACTAGATTACTCCAGTGTATCCTAAACTGAATTCATTGTTTACCAAGGCCTATCAATTCTACTGTGTAACATCTCTTGTATAAGGTCCCTTCTCTGCCCTGACACTGCCACCACTGTCTCTGATGTGTGGACTTCATAATAGCCTGCTCATTGGTCCTCCTGCCTCAAGTTTCTTACCCCTCCAGTCCATACTCCATTCAACTGTCAAAGTAGTATTCCTAAAGCTGTTCTGACCTTGTCATTCCCTCTTCAATAAATACCAGTGACTCCTTATCATCCCCAGGATCAAATATAAACTCCTCTGGTATTTGAAGTTCCCCCTGCCTTTCCAATCTTCTTATAATTTACTCACTCTTGCATATTCTGCAGTCTGCTGACAGTAACCTCCTTTGCTTTTCCTCCAACAAGACAATCCCCATACTCTGTTCACTTTCCTGACTGTGCCCCGTACCAAGAATTGTCTCTCTCCCTGTCTTTGCCTCCTGGTGTCCTTCATGTCCCAGATAAAATCCCAACTTCCACGGGAATCCTTTCCTGATCACCATTAATGCTAGTGCCTTTCCTCTGTTTATTATCTTTATTATATCTTATTAGTCCCTGAGCTTCCTAATAGCAGCAACTGATTTGGAGGGGTTTTTTTGTTGTTGTTGTCTTTCTCTGTATCCTTATTGCTTAGCACATACAGTTCTTGTAGTTGTTTAATGCATGCTTGTTGACAGACTGAACAACTAATTCTGTATATTGAAGAATGGAGCACAGGAGAATAATGTTTTCATGAAAGGGAGAGGTTTGAATCTTAGTATATATATTCTCTCAGAAATCTTGTCTATAAATACATGGTGGGATGGTGACCAAACACTAGGCACTAGACATTTGGCAGAGGTCATCAAAAGAAGAGAGGAGATCCATTCCTAGAAGGGTTGAGATTCCAGTGAAGTTGAATACCAACTCGAGGCTTCAGAGGGCAAGCTAATATAAAGAAATATGCCAAGTTTATTATGAATGATCCCACATGAGACAAAAAATTAAGTTCTCATTCACATGAAACAGATATTTTATGATCATCCACATTGCTATATTAAATAAACTACTCCTGCCCTGCAGAGGCTCTAGATAAAGGTTACAACTGATCTAACCATGTTTGCTCCATAGACTCAGCCTCATGAGTCCTGAAAAGCTGTACAGTTGTAAACAAACTTCCTCTGCCTGCTAGACTGACTGTCTCCACTTCATTTAGTCAGTAGTATGAGTAGAAATGAGAATATATACTGTATTCATTCTTTTGTTAATGTGATTGGTCAGTTTCACTTCTGAGTTCACAAAACAGGAACTGAGGGAAGCCTGACAGGGAGTTCTGCTTGTTCTTAAGTCAAGTGAACCAAGGTAAAGGGTGACAGTTCATATTCTGTACTCCACTTGACTATTCAAGACTTCTACTCAATGTATAGAGTGAGTGGAATTGGCAGATTGATTTGGTATTGCTTAGCTTTCCAAATATGTTTTTCCCAAAATTTTGATGAGGCAGTATAGTATAGTAAAAATACAAATAGAAATGTAGTAGAAATACATATGGTTCTGGACTGTAAAAAACTGGGTTCTTCTATCTGCATGATCTTGGGCATACTATATCATGCTCTCTGGGTCAGTTTTCCTACCTATAAAGTAGCAAGAAAAAACTGGGAATATACTAGATAATTTCGAAGGTCCCTTCCAACTGTTCATTGAATCTGTTTGGTAGTTATAGTTTTTTACTTCTTTTATATACACATATCTTTTAAGAGAATATCATACATGTATTTGGGGTTTATTATCTTGATATTGACTCTGAGGTGTTTTCTAAACGCCATGTGATTCCCAGAAAGCAAATATTTTAAGTTTGCATTTAGTGTTAAGTCCATTTTCCCTTTAAAGTAAAATGTGTGCAGTTACTGAAAACAAATTAATTTAAATGCCCAAAAGTTTGAACCCAAGCTAAATTTGTAAATACTAGCTGTCGGGAGTGGTAAAAAGAAGAATTCTGCTTGCTCTCTGAAATATATATGGGATTTAAAAAAATAAACGTTTTCTGTAACTTAAGAGCTTTTATGAAATCCAAATGATTGGTTGAGCTTACATAAGAAAAGTAAAAATAGGCCTGCCTTCAGGCAATGTTTGTCACACAGTTTACCTTGCTACAGTGAATGGCTCTTTTCTCTGTTGTTTTCAATATGGTGAGAGCTGAGTTGCATTTTTTGTAGTTTTAGTCATCACATGACCTAATTTCCGT
Source organism: Gymnobelideus leadbeateri (assembly GCA_011680675.1). NCBI lineage: Eukaryota > Metazoa > Chordata > Mammalia > Diprotodontia > Petauridae > Gymnobelideus > Gymnobelideus leadbeateri. The sequence goes on from WOXC01000903.1 coordinate 111,046, forward strand.
GGTATGAACCATCGGAGAAATTTCGGCGTCTTTGGGCATTTGCAAAGAGTTGCTGTTTCTCAAGGACAGTACGAGTTCAAGCTTCTGTGGCTTCTGTGCAGCCCTCCCAGCAAGCAATCAGTGATCAGGCAGCATTCTCTTTCTTTTTGCCACCGAATGTAGCTTTCACAGCAGTTTTTCCGGGTTCACTGCATCGCTCTTTGCTTTGTGGTTTAGCTGTGCTGTGAGATGCAGCCTGACTTGTTCTCTTCCACAGTCCACATCCTGCCTTTCAGCTACTGCTGCTGATGATGTCTGGCTTCTGAGACTCAGAGCTGTGATTTTATTGGCTGGCCCTGGAGAAGGCTAGCCTGCCTGCCTAAAGGAACATGAATGCTATTAGTTCTGTTTCCTTTTGATGCTGCTCTGACACACAGAAAAAAAAAATGTTTTCTCAGGAGCTGGCTCAGAAAATCAAGGGATACCAGGAACAGATTGCCTCTTTGAATTCCAAGTGCAAGATGTTAACAATGAAAGCTAAGCATGCCACCATGCTGTTGACAGTGACAGAAGTAGAAGCTCTTTCAGAAGGAATGGAGGACCTGGACACTGAGCTCCTCCCAACGCATTCCACACATCCCTCAGTGGTTATGGTAAGGAGTAAGCTGGTATCATTGCCCTCTTCTGTTAGCAATACTCCAGTCTCTCTGTTGCTTTGCTTGGGTAGAGCCAATGCCTACATTTTCCCTCTCTGTGTCTGGCTTCACCGCTCTACCTTGGATGTTGCAGATTAGAATGGACTGAGAGTTCTTCATTAACTTTCTGTGGCTCCACTTGTGTTATGACTGAGCTTTTACACTGCAACTAGGGGGCTTGCAACAAAGCTATATAATAGAGAAAGGGATCAGTGTGATTTGAGACTGCTCAATTAACAATATTGACAAGCAACACTTAGGATGTTCAGTGTCTGTCTCTAATTATGCATGTTGACTTTGATGTAAATTTTAAAATAATGTTTTGCATGTTGGCTGGTTTATCTGGGGGAGGAAATCTGGTGACTTTTTCTTCTGGTGACTGTATTCCCTCTGATGTAAATCATATTGATAATTTCTGTACATTTTTTGGTTGTGATAAACAATTTTATTAAGAATTAGAAGAAATTGTTATTATAAGGAGAGATATAATACAGAAGATGAAGAGAAATAAACTCCATTAAGTTCTGTTCTGCAACATTCAATATCTCACACTCACCCCAGTACAAAATTACTGGCAGTAATTTAATTAGCTATTGTGACTTTTGACATTGTTAAAAAAAATAACAATAGTTATCATTTAACATTTGGCCTTAACTTTTTTTTGTGTGATATATTGCTTTTGAATACCCTTCAATTTCCTAAATTATTGTTAGAATTATGAGATGATCCAGAAAAATTGGATTCTTTTTCACAGATCTCTATAGTTGTATGGAACAAGGTAATTCCAGCCTTTATAAAAAAGAAGTTTAAAAAATTAGAAAATATTTACTTAGCTTAAAAATTTAATAGTGTAATATCCAACATCTTTGTTGATTCAACTAGTGGCCATTTGCACCATATCAATCATAAAATTGAATTTTCCAAATTCTTAATACAAAATGGATCCCCAAAACTGTATCTCAGGAATTCTAACATTAACTGTAATTTCACATGTTTTGATTTGCACCTAATTAGCCTTTTTTGTTGACATGTTCCTGTCCTTTGGGCTTGCATTTCCTGTGACAGATGACTGCGGGTCGCTGTCACACGCTGCTTTCACCTGTCACTGAGGAGTCTGGGGAGGAGGGAACCAACAGTGAGATTTCCTCTCCACCTGCCTGTCGCTCTCCTTCACCTGTGGCTAATACAGATGCTTCTGTTAACCAGGTACCTCCTACTTGGCACTCACTCTGGACAGATGCAGGACCCCATCCTGGGTATTTTGCAAGCTATTTCTATGCTTGTGGATTGATTGATTTGGATATCATTATATTTTTTGTTGATGGGCACACTATTATTTTTTAATGCAAAGCATGACTGCCTTGTGGAATTCATTACATAATTTGGCCAATCACCTTACCTCTCTTTGAAAGTGAGGTGGAGAAAAGCTCCATTCCTGGAATTGAAAGGACTGTGAAAAGCTGCACAGGAGCTATATCATTTTATATTATATACATATTGTAATTTTTTTTTATTTTTATAGAGTCCTATATGAAGGCCTCACTTTCTATTTATCTATATATAATGGGTATTGTATCCTAACAGAAAATGAAGTGGTGTGACACACATATTATTTATTTCTGATTTAACTACCACTGTGACTGCCATTGTTTTCCTCACAAGCATTTTAAAAATTATAATTATAATTAATTGAAATTTAAATTATAATTAATTATAATAATATTGGTTTGAGATTTTATACATTCCAAGTATAACCAAAGTAAGAATGATAACCCACAATTCTCTAATGCTTTAAGGTTTACAAATCACTCTGCTTACAACATCCCTGTGGGGTAGGTGGTTCAAGTATTCTTTTATACATTGAGGAAGTTTGGGCTGATAAAGACTGACTTCTTCATGTTAGAGATCGTGATCAAATCATCATATCATGACTCTTAGGCCAATTCCCTTTCTACTACAAGACTCCTTTTTTATAACACATGCTAATATTATGTGATCATGATTTGGAACCTTCACAAAAATTTCTAATTTTTTTTATGGGGGCAGGGTCCACTTCTGGTGTGGAAATTAATTCAGATCACCCATTCATCTGCAACTTTGAGTCTTAGATTGTTGCTGAGAGATCAAGTGACTTGGACATATTCCTAAACTAGTATGTTCAAGAGGAAGGACGTGAACGCAGGGCTTCCTTATTCCAGTACTGACTCTCTTATCTTAAAATTGACAAGAGCTTGCATTCCATTGTCTTAGCCTTTTAGAATCCAAGGCCACCTCTATGATAATAAAAGATTGTGGAAAGACTTTAGTGAAAGATGGAGAATTTATACTTTTTCTAAAAATATTGCATTTGACACACAGTCTGCCTCTATTTTAAATCTCTTGGTATTCATTTTTCTTTTATTTTTATCTCTGTTCTAGTTTTCATAAAGTTTCATGGACCTAGGGCTTCCTAAGTGTACAATTATATGGTAGAACTAAATGATCTCCAAACTTCCTTCCAGCTTTAAGTATTAAGATCCTCTGAGCTGTTTAAAATAAAGAGTATTTTTATTCTCAAGTACTTCTTGAGTTTTATGGAGTGCAGTAGATTGTACTTATCTAGAGTCCAAAATGATGACCATCTGATTGTTTTCATGTAGTATGTAAATTAAAAATTAATACAATCAAAGTTTGGATTATACTAGTGGAAAAAATAGGACTGCTTGGTTAAATCTATATAGTCTCAAATATCCAGAATAAATCCAAAAATAAATTTACTTTAACAATTAGGTTTTTTCCTATGCATCTGAATATTTGGACAGATCCAAATAATTGGCTGGAATCTTTGGTTTTCATCTATACTAGGAAATATGTAGATAGCACCTTGTAGTGTTTCACAAGCTTTTCCATGATATATTAGCTAAACCATTTTTCCTCAGTTATGTTAATATAAATTGTACATAATTTAAAATAGTTACATATTTAAATCATTAAATAATGTAGAACAGTAAAAAGAGCATTCATTCTGGAGTCAGAGGACCTGGGTTCAGATTTAACCTCTGACATGTTACCTGTGTGACTGTAGGGAAATTATTTAACTTTTCTGTACCTTAGTTTCCTCATCTGTAAAATGAGAAGATTGGATAAAAGCCCCTCTGTAAAGTTCCTTCTAGTCCTATGATTCTATGATCTTATTAACTTATCCACATTCTGTGGTGATTGGCAAAAATAAATCCATTTTCTTCCTTACTGATAAGTAGCATTACTATTTAATTTCTTTTTATATCTTCAGTGCCTAGTAGAATGCCATGCATATGACAGATACCTAACACATGTTATAAACAACAATGCCTTATCACTGTGAATACGTATTAGACTGTGTTTGAAACTGAAAACTATTTTAGATATGGTGAATGAGGGAGCCCGGGATAAAATTGTGAGACAGGAAAAAAAATTCTCTTGATCTTAATCAGTATTCCACTCCATCCGCCACCCCCATTATCTACTCCTACCTGGAGAATTTCCCACCAGTCACCCTCTACCATTTCTTCTCCTTAATTTTTCAAAACTTATTTTCATACTTTTTATTCTAGAGTACAAATAACTAATAATGTAATAAAATATTATTCACAATACAGTATTTATATTTCAGTAAGGATAAAATATCTAAATTAAACAGGTTCAAGTTCTATTTTAAGCATCAGTCCATATATGTGTGGGTGATGATGGTTGTCAGTAAGTTGAAAAGTATTTATTGCTATATATGAAAATTATGCTAATTATTAGGAATACAAAAAAGACAAACCATGGTCCTTGCCCTCAGGGAGCTCACATTCTAATGGCAAAGACAACATGCAAACATCTGCATGCAGACAAGATGTATAGATATGCAGGGTAAATTGAAGGTAATTTCAGAGGGAAGTTATACATTCACACAGAAACGTGGGGGTGTGAAATGGGAAAAACCTCTTGAAAATTGTGGGATTTGAGCTGAATCTTGAAGGAATCCAGGGAAGCTAGTAGGCAGATCCTAGGAAGAAAAAAATCCAGACTCCCAGAGTTGGAACTTAGATTTTCCAGTATAAGAGACACTAAGAATGCCAGGCCAGTGACACTGGAACATAGAGTATGTGGAGGAGAGTAAAGAGGAAGAAGACTGGGAAGGTAGGAAGGGGCCAGGGTATGACCACTTTTAAAAAACGAAACAGAGGAATTTAAAAAATTTGGTCCAGGATAAAACAGGGAGCCTCTGGGGATTTTGAAGAGGGGAGTAAAATGACTAGAGGTCTACTACTTTCAGTAAATCAGAGGAGATAAAGGGATTTATATGAGAGATGGAAATGAGAGGACATAGCAGCAAACAGAATATGTGGGGTGAGATTGAAGCATCCAAGATGACACCTATATTGTGACCTCAGTGGTGCATGATATATTTGTTGATATGGTGGGGTTGGAGGAAGTTTGCCTATAAGAACTCATTTGCTTACTTGGTTGGCCCATCCTCTAAACTCAGTTTATCCTCTTCCTCTCCTTCTCCCGTCCTTACTAGTCAGGTTTCTTTTGTTTTCTTTCCTTTTCTTTTCTCTTCTCTTTTTTCTTTTCTTCTTTTCCCTCCCTCCCTTCCTTCTTTCCTTCCTTCCTTCTACCCATTTCACTCTGCAGCTGAAAGATTGGACCACAATAGGTCTCTGCCCAAGCTTCACTTAATGGCTATATTTTGGGTGCTCCTGGCTTAGAGTGAATGTCAATGGTAACTTTCTCTTTGTAACAGCAACCCTGAGGGTCTTCACCTCCCTGTTTGATTTTTTTTCTTCTTCTTTTCTAATGAAACGGGCCCTCCCTTGACTCACTTCTTAAAAGGACCCTATTCACTGAATGGGCATTACCTCACTCAAAGTGAGAATCTGAAGGCCTTAGCCTAAAAGAGCCAGGATCTCTCCTTGCATCTGGGGCCATCTCCAGTTGTCCTGATGAATATCTGGTCACTGGATCCTGATGGCTCTGGAGAGTGGTGACCTTGCATAGCCCTCCCTCACTCAGATCAAAGTCAACTGCAAGTCATGTCATTGTTTTCCTGATGGCATAGTCCTCTTTGAAAATGAAGGACAAAGACAAAGACAACCTGTGTGTATGTGTGTCACACACTCACATGTACACACATCCCATTATGAGACAACCCAATGCCTAGAATGACTTAAGTTTTTTTTTAGATGGGTTGTGAAACTTAGCATACCTTTGGAGCCTTCAGGAGGAAGAAGAGATAGAAATGGTCATTCATTCACTAATTCATTTATTCACTAATGAATTAACCTTCTACCGCACAGTATAATATATTATTCACTGAGAGCAAAAAAACCCAAAAATATTATTCACTGAATGTGATATAAATTTTAAACCATGCACCAGCAACTAGAAGAGATCTATTAACTTCTCTCTTCCTGTTTCTACTCATCTTACCCTTGAGTAGAAGAGTTATTGATATTTCCCACATTCCGCAGCACATGGTAATGTACTGTGTATATATTTTAACAAAAGAAAAACATAATGCCATTCTGTATAAGAGAGGAACTATAAAGTGGTGGAGACAGTGCCAACCTCAGAGCCAGGAAGAACTGAGTCAGACATTACTCATATCTGCTGGCTGTATAATCCAGGCCAGGGGTAAAGAACCTGTGGTCAAGGCCACATGTGACCTTCTAGGTCCTCAGGTGTGGCCTTTTGACTGAGTCCAAGTTTTACAGAACAAATCCTTTTATTAAGAGGGTTTGTCCTGTGAAGTTTGCATTCAGTCAAAGGGTCACACTTGAGGTCCTAGAAGGCCACATGTGTCCTCGAGGCTGCAGGTTCCCTACCCCTGCCGTAGGCTTAACTTTTCATGCTTTGGATAACTCTCTAAAATTGTAAGCTTTTGAGATGATAGCTTGCTTTGGTGAGGAAGGTAGTCATTCTAGGAATTCTATATAACAGTAAAATCACAGGTCAAGTCCCTGTGCACCAGGACATTAATTAACATCACCAACATTATGAGTGATATTGTGATTTTGTTCCAAAGCTAAGAATGAGACATAAAAATTTCAGCTTTCCAGCTGACATGTCTATAATATAAAGCATTTGACATAAATTATTTCATATTATCCCTTTTAATCTTTTTTTTTTTTAGAGGGCAATTGGGGTTAAGTAACTTGCCCAAGTCCACACGGCTAGGTTTTTGTTTGTGTGTGCGTTGTCTGAGGTCGGATCCGAACTCAGGTCCTTCTGACTCCAGGGCCAACGCTCTACTCACTGCGCCACCTAGGCGCCACCTAGCCGCGCCCCTTTTAATCTTCATAACAGCCTCGTAAGATAGGTGTTACAGATATTAGTCCCATTTTACAGGAACTGAGATTTATAGAGTGAGTGACTTGCCAGTGGTTACATAGCTAGTAGATGTCAGTAGCAAGATGTAAACCTAGTAATCATGCTACTAAATACTATATCTGTGCATCTGAAATTTTTCAAACCTTTTTATCAACTAAAATGTACATTCTTATCCTAAAATAATTTTTCTGCAAGTGTTGAGTTTGGAAAAATATCGTAGAAGCAACTGTTCTGAAAATTAGGAAATACTCTATATCTATAAAAACCCACAGAAAATTTTACTTAAGCATTACTTTCATCTAAATAGAAAAAAAAAGTTTAGAAATTTATTCACTTAACTCCAATTGCCCTCCAAAAAGCAAAAAAAAGAAAAGAAAAGAAAAAACAAAGAAATTTAATTATATAGTCACTATAGCTTCTGAATTCATATGTCAAAACCAAACAAATCATAAAATCCTCCATGATTGTGAGCAAATTATATTCTTGTAGAGAAGTATGAGCTAGTGGGAAAAGGGTACAGAAATATTACATTACATCTATTGCATGATGCTTATTGAATTTCAGGTTGAAACTACAGAGAGCATTTTCATAGGAATTTATCTTAGCATAATATTCAGGCTGAAAATACTTTAAAAACCACCCAGAGCTGAAGTTCATTATTCTAAGCCCAAAATAGCATTTTTTTAATAGTTGCATCTGTTATAAAGGAAAGGGGGTTGGTATACTTGATCTAAGTAAACTTAAATTAAATAACCAACCCATCCCCACTCACAAGTCAAATTAACTGTAGCTATTAGCCAATATATAACAATGACAAGGTTTATTCTCATATAGAGGTGACCTGACAAAAGCAGAAATTGCAGCAAATACCTGGCTTTCTTTTGAAACACAACTTGGGTTCTGTCTTAACCAAAAAGTAACATAGAGGATTAAGAAAAGGATGTCTGGGGCTTGAATTTCTGAAACTTTTCTCCCCTTGACAATCCAGCAAGCTTTGTAATTATCCATTCTCCTAATTCAAGAATATGCAGGTGTCATGGTATATTTCTTAGTGATAGGTGTTAAGGACCTTCAGTACATAGCATAATGAAACTGCTTAGGAACTCTGCGCTGTTGACCTATGTCTATGAACTCTGTCCCCAAGTGCCCCCAAATAAGTTATTTTTAAAAAAAAGGATCAGAAAACAATTTTGACATTTAAAATTGTGTGCATCTCTAGACTAGAACCTTCACGGCAAAATGCTACATTCTGACACAAGATCAAAGACTTTGAGAAAACATATTTGGGAAAACAGGTATTATAAGGGTCCTGCTAGCTACCCTTAAATTTGCTCTTCTACTTTGCATTACACAGAAGTATATCAGGGCTCCAGCAAAAACAATGTCAGAAAAATATTTTATTGAATATGTTTTTAAGGATATTTATGAGCCTTTTAATATGTAATATTTTATGTAAAGTAATTGGCTATATTGCCTTAGTTAACAACATTTAAATGTGATTAAATTAAATCCTACTTATTTGTACCTCAGGCTAAAGTTTAAGCATAGATTAAAAAATTTATCGTATACAACAGCTTGAACATTTATGAATTTGCAATATATGCCAAAAGAGGAAGACTTAAATTTTTCTCTATTTTGAGATTTCCTTTGAGCTTTTGCCATTATATCCATGTTGCACAGAATTTATTCATAAATATTAGCAAATTCACAAATTATGTTCATATATGTGATTCTATTATCAATGATAAATATGTTTTATTAAACTGAAATCAGTTAGTTTATTAGTATCATTTATAAGACAGAATTAACATCCTGGAATAAATACTGCTTTTATAAATTTTACATGAACTGCATTTCCTAGCAAAGAAAGATTTACACAATTTTGCACAGAATGGCCATTCTCAATAAAGATAGTCTTTTAGACCAACAAATGGTCATCCTCCACAATAGAACTAAGAAATAAGGCAATTCTTAAGGAATTTTCCAATGCATATTTTTTCTAGTGACATTAGCCCAAATTTGATTTTATCTGTGACACATTTTTTCTGTCAATATGAGCAGTCATCAACATTCCCATGTTATCTGTCTACTTACAGTTAACTTTCATTTTTAGCATCAATGAAGGTCCATGGCATTAGTCATTCAAAAAGTTCCAGTACATTTGGCTTTATCGTGTATTATTATGTTACTGGATTTACTAAAGAGCTTTCTTCCAGTTTCCTTTTGTCTGGTACTAACTCTTTCTTTGAAAAGGTGAAAGATATAGAGCTTACATGACCTGGAAGGTCCTATTACCAATTGAACCAGCTGAGTGTTACCTATTATTTAGCTCTTCCAGATCAGAAACTTTAACCTTTAGTTCATTTCTCAGAATGAACATGTGTTATAAGAGCTAATCAAAGGTTGGAAGGGATTTGGGAGGAAGAAGTCACTCTAAAAAGTCACCATTCTTAATTGAGAGATTAGAGCTTATAAATTACAAATTTAGAGCTGGAGGAGACTTTAGAAGCCACCTAATCCAAATTCTTCATTTTACTCTTTTTTTTTCCTTTTTGGAGGGCAATTGGGGTTAAGTGACCTGCCCAAGCTCACACAGCTAGTTTTGTGTTGTGTCTGAGGCCAGATCATTTTACTCTTGAAACAGTTAAAACCCAGAGAAATTAATGATTTGATGGAGGTCACAAAGGTAGTCAGAAGAAAAGTTGGGATTTGACCTCTGACTTTCTACTTCTAAATGCAACATACTTTTTTGCTGTATCAGATCCTAGGATTTTCCCTAAAACCCAGGAAAAGGTGACTAGAACAAATAGATATTACAAAATGAATTCTGTCATATTGTTTCTAGATTTTTTTGGTTAATTTTTTTCATTAATAAGTAAATAAGGAGATAACCTATGAACACCAGGACAGTTAGATTTGTTTTTTTTGTCATCTGAAAAAAAAAGATGATGGATTCAAGAAATATGTTGACTTAGTCAGTGAAAAGACCAACTACAACAAGGAGTACAAAACCAACAAGATTTAAAATCCCTGTAAGATTACTTCCAGGTTTTCCTAATCCAGTCTCCCCAGGTTCTTTCCTATATCTCATCAAGCTTGATGCCTCCATAGGTATTTCCAAGGCTGGATTGAGAGAATATGCACAAAATGCTTTTTCAGGGTTGGGGAACCTGCAGCCTCAAGGCCACATGTGGCCCTCTAGGTCCTTAAGTGCAGCCCTTCAACTGAACCCAAACTTAACAGAACAAATCTCTTTAATAAAAGGATTTGTTCTGTGAAACTTGGATTCAGTCAAAAGGCCACACATGTGGCTTTGAGGCCACAGGTTCCCCACCCCTGCCTGCTGTAGCATATTTTGCTTTTTTTATCAAATGTTAAAACATTTCAACTAATTTTGTCACTTCTGAGTACACAGAGTAAGCAATGAACTTGGTGACCTAGTCTGTTGCTTATTCTGTGTACTTACGTATCAGAGAGAAATTAACTTTTTTATTGTTAAGTCATTTAGTCGTGTCCAACTTTTTGTGACCCTGTTTTTATAGGGTTTTCTTGTCAAAGGTACTGGAGTGGTTTGCCATTTTCTTTTCCAGAGTTCCCATTTTACAGTTGAGGAAACTGAGGTAAACAGAGGTTAAGTGACTTGCCCAGGGTCACATAGCTAGTAAGTGTCTGAGGCTGGGTTTGAACTCAGATCTAACTGACTCCAGGCCCAGCACTCTATGTACTGCACCACCTAGCTGCCTGGAAGTTATCTCAGGAAATACAAATTTTGTCAAGGATAATTAGGATAGAAATTATCTATCATTGATTGAATCTGAAAAAAAAATTACCCTGGATTTAATAGTATCTGAGAAGAGGGAGAAATCCTTTTCACAAATATATTTCTTCAGTAGAGGAAGCATGATGGTATAATGGATAGTGTACTGCTTTGAAGCCAGGAATAACCAGGCTCATGCCTGGCTTCTGATGTCTGCAAGCCCTGAGACCTGGAGAAAGTCATTTAGCTCCCCAATGCCTTTGGCAACTTTAAAACTCTTAAATTACAGAAAAGGTGCCAACCTGTATTGATAGTGGTAGTTCCCTCTACCTATTCTCTTAAATGAAGCAAATTTTGACATGATTTAAGTCATAATCTAGTAAATAAAATAAAATAATAAACAAAGAGAATTTTAGTTCCGTCTTCTGCTGCTCTAATTCAACTCAGCAAATGTTTATTTATCACCTATAATAGACAAAGGACTGTGCTAGATGCTATAAAACAGGGTGGCATGATGGTTTAGATACAAAAATGATGACCTTCAAGGATCGTATTCTTTAGACATGAAAGAGACCTGAGATAGCAGTCTGGTTCAATACTTTAATTTTGTATACAGTCCATTAGTCATTACAAAAGTAAGCAAATCACTTGGATTCTCCATGATTTCATTTTATCAAATACTAAATGAAGATTTCTGCTGCAAGATGGGATGTTGTTAAAAACAAACAATACTTGGAGACTCTCTTTACAGAGTTATATAGACCTGGTCTTATTGAATAATTATATATGGTACCATAAAAGAACAGCAACTCATTACTTATCTTGTCATTGTAAAAGTGCAGGATCCATTACCTCCTATGATAGCATATAGGGTATGTTCACAAAGTGCTCCACCTTTCTTTTGAATGAAATATTGTGCTTCACAATCGTAGGACATTGCTTATTACCAAGCCTTATCTGCTGAACAGTTGCAGAATGATGCTGCCAGAATTCAAGCCAGCACATCATCAACCCAGGAGTTCTATGAACCAGGGCTAGAGTCATCTACCAGTGCTAAACTGGATGATTTGCAGCGCTCATGGGAAACTCTGAAGAATGTGGTAAGTCATTGTGCTTATTGAATTATGGATACACATCAACTTGGCAATTATATTGTGAAACAAATGTATATACTTTCTACACCAGATGCACAGCATTGGGTTTCAGAGGGTAAAAGAAAGTGAAGAAATAAATGTTGTAATCAGGATGATAAGGGCTTGTGGAAATATTTAGTAATATCCCTTTTCTTGCTTAGATCAGTGAAAAGCAGCGTACTCTCTATGAAGCTCTGGAACGCCAGCAGAAATACCAAGACTCTCTTCAGTCTATTTCTACAAAAATGGAGGCTATTGAGGTGAAACTGAATGAAAGTCTAGAACCTGGCAAGAGCCCAGAAAGCCAGATGGCTGAACATCAGGTAAAAAAATAAAGCTGAAAATTTTGTTTTCTAAATGATTGAGTAGGTACATAGTTATTGTTTGTCTTAACAGGTTCAGGACATGAGACTGAATTTTTTCTCAGCATATCACTTCTTTGTAGAGTAAGAAAGTATTCTATAGTATATTTCTTACCTCTCAAGCTATGAGGTAAGAACAAAGACAGGGAGGAAAGGCAAGTGTAATCTCTGATAAAAACTCTACTTATAGGTATTTAGAGCTCTTTTTTAAAGCCCTACTTAATTTTGTCTTTTACTTAATCACCAAACTAAACTTTTCCCTAATGTTACTCAGGTATTTATTTTAGATTTTAATATATTACAATATTGACCCTGGGCTCTACTCTACCAACCCTTGCTTGAGCTGACAGTTTGGGACTTCAGAGTGAGAATAGCTACATCTCTCCTCAGTGTTCTAGGATTATTACCAAGGGGACAGGATTGTCTTCTAATGCTAGTTCTCTTGAGCCCTCATCTGCTGTATTTCCCCCTAATATCTTCAATATCACCTAACAAGTGATTAGCAAATGTTACTTAACCACTTGATAATTTCTTAACATCATTAATAATCAATTAACATCACTTATCTTTTACAAACAGACAAGTATTGAGAAAATATAGTAAGGACAGAAATACAAACACATCCCCTTGAATTGTCATATATTCTCCCCTTTAAAGCACAGGGAAGAATGGGTTTTCAGTAAAGTATACACTACAAATACTTCCTCCCATGAAGTATACTTCTGAGTAAGGCATAGCCAATGGACAAATCACTCTCTTGCTTTCAATAATTGATTTCTCAGTTGCAGAGTCAGTCTGCTGCTGGGCTGGATTAAGCAGGTTACTTATTGGAGCCTTGCTGGCTTCTCACCCAGCTTGACCATGGCAGTTATTGGCCAACTCTGTCATGCACTCCAGTTTCTTGACCTCTGATGGTTCTTCTGAGCTTTTGAAGCTCATGAAGATGTTATATCTTTAATGCTCATCTACATGGGATCTGGGAAGAATAATTATATTAGAAATAGAATAGAATTGCCTTGTGTTTGTGTCTACTTGGAGGCCTAGATGGGAGGAGTGAGCATCTGGGCCCAATTGACCAGTTCCCCATTGCATTCAAAAATGCACAAAATTCAGTCTTTTGTCTCTGGCTTTTATCAGGCCACCTGCCTCTCATGCTTTTCATGCACTTCCTTCTCATCTCTACTTCTTAGAATTCCTAGCTTCCATCAAATCTTAGATCAAGCTTTGCCTCCAACATGAGGCCTTACCTGATCCTCCCAGTTGCCAATGATTTCCTTTCAGAATCACCTTACAGTTACTTTGTGTGTGTTTATACATGTATAAGCCTGACACTGTTTAATAAATGCATATTGATTGATTGAATTAACGTATGTAATGCAACATTAGAGTCAAACTAAAGATTGTTTTCCCATAGATATTTACTTATAACATAGTGGTTATGAGAGTGTTGCCCTCAAAACTACGTTTTAACCAGAGACATTTGTCTAACAAATTAAAACAGGAGGCATAAGGTAAAGAGATATCTCTCAGAATGAGTTAAGTTATAGAAAAGATTAGGAATAATGTAACAGTATAACTGAGATCAGGGGATATTTCTTAGATTTAGAAATAAAACTCTATTTGTCTTCCATTTGAGTGTTTACGCTATATTTATATGTCACATCTTCATTACCTTCTATAAATATAAGAAAATATTATATTCTGATCATTCATAGGCAGCAAAATAGTATATATTATGCAGATAATAATGCACACATATATGTATATATACATATATACATATATAACATATATATATATTGTGTTGACTTAGAATTCAGAAGATCTGATTTAAAATCTTGCCTATGTCATTTACTAGCTGTCTGACCCTGCATAAGTTACTTAACTTCTCTCCGACTCAGTTTCCTAATCTGTAAAATGAGAAGGTTCTACTTTATGGACTCTAAGTCCCTTCTATCATCCATGATCTAGGACAGGATCATTTCAGTTTAGCATAAAACCAGGTCATAGTAAGCACTGGGAAACACTGGCTTCAATTCCATCATGCTCATATTGTTCCTTAAGGTAAGAGGCAAATTTCTGTAGCCGGAGAATTTCATCACCCTGGCACCCAGCCAGTCTCCCTGACCTTTGCAAGATTGGTCTTCAGATAGCAGCCACACAGTCACATCTCCCTGTACTTGAAGGCTTTTCAACTTCAAAGGGCCTGCCAGAACTTTTTTTAACCTTTCCTGGCCTTCAGGAACCCAAGATCACCTCCCTGTCACAGTGAGAGTCTAGCTTAGGGTGGGTGGGGAACCTGTGGCCTCAAAACCTCTTGTGGCCCCTAGGTCCTCAAGTACAATCCTTTGACTGAATCTAAACTTACAAACGATTGTATGTAAAGAGGTGGCTGTGGAAATTTCTTAAAAATTAATTAACAATGAAGTTTGCTGACTCTTCCTTTCACTTGAACACTTAGAGATCATTGTAGGGCTATTAACTGTTGTAATTTAAATATTTTTGTGTCTTGGGGATGGTGAAGCCCAAGAGAGGGAGAGAGATAGGGCAAAGTGGATTGGTGGAGTAGTCAGAACACACATGTATCGGTTAAGTTTACCATGTTAGTTTTCTGATTTTTCCCCTACCTCTCTTATTGGAAAAGAAATGACAGTGATGCAGGAAAATCATGAAAAAAAGAGTCTATAGCTAGATAAAGGAGGCACAGAAAATACTGAAAAAAAAATAAGGAAAGCAAGGGATTATGGAACTGAATGTGGTAAACTAAAAGTAAATAAATAAAAAAAAAACTTCTAAGGGAAAAATAGGTCAAATGGTAAAAGAGGCATGAAAATGCAATGAAAGAAAAATGCCTTCTAAAATCAAGGGATTGGTCACCATGGACTCTAGATTTCCTTTCAGCTTTGTCTTTGAGCCTATGATTCATTATCCCTCAAAGCAAAATGAGAGAATTGACTCACTGGCCTCAGAGTTTCCTTTTAGCTCTAAATCTGTGATCCTATTATCAATTTAAAAAGCTGTCTTGTTTCCAGTGTTACATACTCATCTGCTGCTGACTGAATAACAGAACATAGTAGCAATGTAAGTGGCAGCTACATGGTGCAGTATTTAAGGTGTTGGAATTCAGTCAGGAAGACCTGAGTTCTAATCCTAAAATACTAGCTGTGTGACCCTTAACTTTTCTCAGCCTCAGTTTCCCAGTCCATATAATGGGGATAATAATAGCTCCTATCTCAGAGGGTGGTTATTGGAAAATGTATATAAAGCACTTCACAGTATGGATATTAGATACTGGATAATGTATATAAAGTTCTAGACTTCAGGGCTTTTGTAAATACATGATAGCATCAACATCTTTCATCACATAAGGATGATGACCTTGACAGCTGTCAAATTATGCTTTATTTCAACCTGTGTTCATTGACCCTCAGCTTTTAAGGTTAAGACTTGGTGACACTAGCGTAAGGGTGATGGGCTCCACATTTGCAAAAATCAAATACAGTCAATATTTTCATCCATCTATCTATATCACATTTATGAACAGGCCCTAACAACTTTCCTCTATGACTGTGGAATGAACACAAGTGTCAATAACCTACATTTCTTTTTTTTTCCTCCTTCATTTCTTTTCAACAACACCTTTGGCTTCACAAACAGGAATAACACAAGAATAATGGTCACTGGCACATTAGATCAAATAATAAAGGATAAAATCATAACTGCTCAAAACATGTAAAATTAGACACAGCTCCTTTTGAGTGTCATCATAGAGGAGGCATCTTGATCCTAAAATGCCCCAAGCAGAATTCATTATCTTTTTTTCCAGAAGCCAGGTCACTTACTGAATTTCCCTATTGTTGACAACAGCATCGCCATCTTTCTGGGCAATTTAGGTTCCCGGCCTCAGCTCCTTACTCTTATTCACCCTACATGTCTATCTGGTTGACAAATCTTGTCATTTCTATCTTGAAAGTATCCCTCACATACAGCACCTTGTCTTCATTCACACAGCCATCATTATGCTTCAGGCCCTCACCACCTTTTTTCTGGACTATTACAATAGTCTCATATTTATTTATTCTCCCCTGCCTTAGTTCTCTCCTATATCCAGTGCATCCTATACGCAGT
Source organism: Gymnobelideus leadbeateri (assembly GCA_011680675.1). Lineage (NCBI taxonomy): Eukaryota > Metazoa > Chordata > Mammalia > Diprotodontia > Petauridae > Gymnobelideus > Gymnobelideus leadbeateri. The sequence goes on from WOXC01000903.1 coordinate 127,436, forward strand.
CTCTGAAACTGTTTTCTTAAAGTGTGGGCCTGAACATGTTACCTTCCTCCTCAATAAACTACATTCAATCCTGTCATCTCTAGAAGCAGATATGAACTCCTCTTTGGCATTTAATCATTGTTTGTTGTTCAGTCATTTTCAGTTGTGTCCATTCTTTGTGACCCCATTTGGAGTTTTCTTGGCAAAAATACTGGAATGGTTTGCCATTTTCTTTCCCAGCTCTAGGAAACTGAGGCAAACAGTGTTAAGTAACTTGCCCTGAGTCACACAACTAATAAGGGTCTGAGGCCAGATCCAAATTCCGGAGGAGGAGTCTTCCAGATCCTATCCACTGCTTCACCTAGCTGCCCTCTTCACTAACTATTCCATGCCTACCTTTCCAGCCTCCTCACACTTCACTCTCCCCATGTATTCTTTTGTCTTGCTGTTTGCCATACATGACACTCCCATCTCCCTGCCTAGCACCAGTTGTCCCCATATTGTCTACAGTGCACACCTACCTCCCTCACCTCCCTCAGGCCTACAGTTCTCTCACTACTAATATCTACCTTTTGAATTCCTTGGATTATTTCAAGTTACAGCGAAAACCCAGCCTTCTATAAGAAGCCCTCCCTGATCCCTCTTACCTTTCTTCTCTTGATTATGTCTAATTTATCCTACATCTATCTTGTTTGTGAAAGTTGTTGCTATGTTGTTTCCCCATTAGACTGTGAGCTCCTTAAGGGAAAAGACTGTTTTCATTTTATTTTTTTGCCTTTCTTTGTATCCTCAACACTGCATAATACCTGGCACTTAATATAGCAGGCACTTAATAAATGCTTGTTGACTTGATCCCTACCTTTTGTAATATCTGATTTCTTTCAAGTCAGAGAACATATCTTATTTTGGGTTTCTTTTTTTTGCGGGGGGTGATCATCAGGTTTAAGTGACTTGTCCAGGGTCGCACACCTAGTAAGTGTCAAGCGTCTGAGGCTGGATTTGAATTTCAGTCCTCCTGACTCTAAGGCCAGTGCTCTATCCACTACATCACCCAGCTGTCCCTAAATATACCTCACCTTACATAAAACCTTATTGATTCCTCCAACTGCTATTGCCTTTTCTCCCCAAACTTCTATGTTGTGTGTGTGTGTATGTAGATAGATATAGATATTGCCTACCTTCTTTAAAATATAAGCACCTGAGGACAAAGAGTTTCATTTTTGTATTTAAGTGAATGAATGAGTGAGTGAATGAATGAATGAACTATTAAACCCTTACAATGTCTCAAGCACAGAATTGGGGCTGAAAATACACAAAGAAAAGGCAGATCCATCCCTCAGAAGGCACTTACATTCTAATGAAGGAGACAACACACAAAAGGGAACTGTGGCCAGGTAGGGACATTCTGAACTGGCAAGTTACAGAAATGTTGAGTGGTGGGCCATAGGGAAGAAGACTGGCATACCTCATCAAGAAACAGTGACAGAGTTAACTTCATTATGTTTCCAGAAAGGAGATAGAGGGAGGACAGAAGTTTACAGGTGAGGCTATTATAGAGGAAATGCCTGGAGAGTCAGTCAAGTGAAGTAATTTATTCTCTAATTCAGAAATCTCCATTCTCCTCTTTGCTTTTTGGACATCATATCCACTGCTAGTACACTCCTCCCACAACCTATCCCCCCAGGGCTCATCAGAGTCCTTGGAACATAGTAAGCAATTAAAAAAATGCTTGTCCTATAATTCAAATGATTAATAGTCTAGATTTCTGATCTCATACAATTTATAATTCAGTCTGAGGCACTGACTATTGAAGAATGTAATACAAGGTCAGTATTATACTCTATGCACTGTCGAGGCTTCAGTAGAAGATATAGTTTCTTTATCAAGGAGTGTATTGGATAGGTAAGACATTTGCTGAAGTGCAATCAGGTGGAAAACAAGAAAGTATTCTGGTATTAAGTATTTAATTAAATTAGAATGGAGAGAAGGGCAGCTAGGTGGCCCAGGCTGTACCTGAAGTCAGAAAAACTCATCTTTCTGAGCTCAAATCTGGCCTCAGAAACTTACTGGCAATGTGACCCTGAGCAAGTCACTAAACACTTCTTGCCTCAGTTTCCTCATTTGTAAAATGAGCTGGAGAAAAAAAATGGCAAACCAATACAGTGTCTTTGCCATGGAAGCCCTAAATGAGGTCACAAAGAGTCAGGCATGACTGAAACCACTAAAGAGCAACAACAAAGAATAGGGAGAGACTTCAAAGTCATTGTAACCAGTCATAAGGCAAATGTAGCAATCTAGTATTAAGCAATTGGGAAGGGAAGGAAGGACAGACACAAAGGATCATTTCAAAGACCTGATTGATGACCATGATGACCATTTGGATATGCAGGATGAAGAAGCCTGGATTTAAAATTTATTTTAATTGCTTGGATGTCTAAGAGAATTAAGAGTATCATGTATCAAAATGGAGATGGTGAATAAGTTTAGTCAAGTCAACACAATAAACTTAACTATGTGCCAGACACATGAGAAGTCATCTCTGATGGAAGATGATGAGTTTGATTCAGAGTATGTTGAGTTCGTGGCAATGAACAGTCAATGAACTGTTTTCAATAAAGTTCTGTAGAGCTAGCATTTGGGATATTACTTCTCAGTAAAGATGAATTTGTGATGACCATTTTATCACTTTTACCATAGGCCTTGATGGATGAGATCCTCATGCTTCAGGATGAAATTAGTGAACTGCAGACATCTCTAGCAGAAGAGCTGGTGTCAGAATCCTTGGAAGCAGATGCTGCTGAACAGCTGGCCCTGCAATCCACCCTTATTGTCTTAGCTGAGAGAATGTCTACAATCAAGATGAAAGCTTCAGGAAAACGACAGTTGTTAGAGGTAACAAGCTGCTACGTTACCATCAACATTCTGAATTGAATATCAAAATTTATGACATGTTATATGGATTTCTTTTTTTTTCAGAAACAGTTTTTCTTTCATTCCACTGATTAAATGTCAGTATCAATTCCAAGTATAATCTTGTACACTGAGCAATGAATCAGTGTTTCTCCTTAATGGAATTATTTTGCCCTTCTTATCACCATTTTTTTGGTTTATAAAATATGGGTTTTAGTTGTTAATACCTACAGAACATATAGAAATTAATTGCATAAGAGGCCAATTACTATCTCCGTTTTGATCACCGCAACTACTAGAGTAACTAAATGAGGTATCATCAAAGAAATTTGAGTGAAGGAATAATATGATGACATCACTTTTAGCCATTTCAGACATTTTTTATTCATGAAAATATTATTTATATGGGGCGGCTAGGTGGCGCAGTGAGTAGAGTGCTGGCCCTGGAGTCAGAAGGACCTGGGTTCGGATCCAGCCTCAGACACTTAACGCACACACAAACAAAAACCTAGCCGTGTGACCTTGGGCAAGTTACTTAACCCCAATTGCCCTCCAAAAAGCAAAAAAAAAAATATTATTTATATTTCCAACATTTGCTGTTTTATACCTTACTAATGACTAATTCATCATGCTTAACCGAAGTCTCCAACCAAATATGCCTCCTGTTGTTTAGCCTTACTTGGTTTTAATTGTTGATTCATTGATTGTCTCCCTTTGCACTGGGAATCCCTTGGACTTTCCAAATTGAATGGCATTTTTATTCTATAAGTCAATATGCTATGGCCTAACTCGTTCAAATTGAAGAGATATGTGGACAGTAGCAAATATGGAATGCAATAATGAGATGCATATTATATTACAGTATTTATTTTATTGCCATAGAGCAGTGCGCTACAGTAGACCTGAAATGGTTTCTGCTGCCAAGAAAATATCCCTAGGGACAGTTTTGACTGACGTAAAACTTTGTCTTCTATACAATGTTGTATTTAAAACACAGCTATTGTTTCACTAATTGTTGCACATTTAACCGAATACCATTTTACTTAATTGATTAGGAAAAGTTAAATGAGCAACTTGAAGAACAGAGGCAAGAACAAGCTCTGAAGAGATATTGCTGTGAAGCTGATGAACTTGACCACTGGTTATTGAATACTAAAGCTACTTTGGACAGTACATTGGTATCACCCACGGAACCAATGGACATGGAAGATCAGTTGGTTGACTGTCAGGTAAAAAATAATAATAATACATATATGACTTCAGAATTAGCAAATATATGTATGCATGTGTGTGCTGTATTTATACCCCTAAGAACTGAACCTCACAATTATTTAGTAGAAAATAATACATTCCAAAAAGTCAATATTTTAAATAATCTTTTGAAAAATTTCCCATAAATTAAAATTGAGACTGAAGGAATTTTTTTTTCTATTTTGGAAACTCATATCAAGAAGGTGAAATTTAAAATTGAGGCTTTTGACATATTATAAATTTATTTATTCATCATTTTTTTGACCAAAAACAAATATAAGCACAATGGAAGAAATAAACTGTGATAGTTAACCAGACTAATACAATAGTAAGAACAAAAAATTTTTCACAGGTCTAAGAATATTATAATTCTCTTCCACATTTATCTGTGTGTATATGTATGTATGTATATATGTATTGCTATATATATGCGTGTGTGTGTGCGTGTGTGTATGTGTTTACTATATAAATTTGGAAAATTTGCAGACTGGCAGATGAACTGGGCTGAGGAAGTTCAAATATACTCTATGACAAAGGGCTTACTTATTACCATTTATACAAGTACCTGAAACTTTTATAAGTTAAAATTAAGGTTTACTGATGTTTACACTAAATATTATTACTATGATATATGCCCTAATGTTTCTCTTGGTTTTGAAGTAGCTTTTATAAAGCATTTTGGAAATGTTTATTAGTTCTTGTAAGTTGAGCAACTCTGTTTCTTTGAAAGGGCTTGTATTTCATGTGACTTGCAGGACCAGTTGACTGTAGTATAATCTGAGCATTTCTAGGTTGGGTTTATGAACTAATATTTCTGCTATTTGGACCTTGACAAATAGGTGAGAAAAAAGCTAAGCTTGAACAGGGTGAAATTTGTATTTTTTTCTTAAAAAGTAGATTTGTTAATTAATTGTTATTAATCTTATTGTGTTTGATATTGTGAGTATACCCAGGAGATTATTTTATACTTTCTGATAACCTAATCAGATGATTTTTAATATCGCATGTTTTAAAAAATGTTTCCAGAAAGTTAACTCTGTAACTTAAAGCTATTATTAAACTTGGCATTGATATTTCAGAATAATTACAGAAGGTTACGTGGGGGTGTTTTGTATTCTCTGTATCATCTTTTCCACCTCTTCTTTGAGGAGGCATCTATTTTTAGGACTCTCTTTTAGCACTTGAAATAACAAAATTAATCTGTTTTCCCTAAACTCGCTAGTATTTCAAAATCATCTTGCATTATTGGTCTTTCATTTCCCCTTTGGTTTTATATATCATGCCATCAATACACAAAAAAATCTCATTCAAGTAAGGAAATACATTTCATTGAAGTATTTTTGAAAATAAACATAATAATTGAGTCTTTTTTAAGACTGATCACATCTCTACAGCAAGAAAATCAAAGAAGCAAACAAACTTAATTCAATTAAAAAGCACATTTTAAAATCAATTCTAAACCAGGATTGTAGGGAAAATTGCATTTCACAGGGACCACACATTATTTGCTAAAAGAATTCTGGTTTAGTAATAGTTCTATAGTTTAATGAATACAACTTTGAAAGGTTAATTTTAAATTTTATTTAAAATCTATAGCAAAATATCTGTTTTCCTATTTTTGTAATAAAGAAACAAACTCTTTAAAGTAAATGTTTCTTATAATGTATGCATTATAAAAATGCAGTTCTTTCTTTAGGTGAATATTAGTGTCCTCGTGTGTTTTTGGTGGTGGTAGGGAAGGAATTTGTGGGGAAAGGGTTAGTTTTGTTTGTTTTCATCATACTTCCTTGGAAGCAGTAAAGTTGCCATTGGAAAGTAAACTAATTTCTTTTTAAAACTGATCTTTGAGCTAAAAGTCTATAATTTTTACAGTGCTTTATTCAAGAAGCAGGGATCTATTCATTGAAGGATAACTTGGGGGAAAAAAAAACAAGGCGAAGGATTTATCCTAGGAACTTGTCTTCAGACTAAAGAGGATTATTCAGAGCTTCTTAGTGCTATTTAGACACCAATAAAAAAGAGCAAGAAGAAAAGCTTATCAAAACAAATTATACAATGTGAATATCTTTGTCTCTTTGAATAGATGGGAAAGAAAAGAATAGTTATAACTACTTTTGCTGTAGACAATTGTCATTAGCTACAAGTGTCACACTCAGACTCTGACAAGGAATAATAAATAACTAAATCACTGGACTCTTAGCAACACCCCCACTCATGTAGATTATCCTTCTGTCCTCTGTGTGTGTGTGTGTGTGTGTGTGTGTGTGTGTGTGTACATGTGTGTGTGTTCAGTTTTTTTGAAATTTCGATAAGGTGATTCCTAAACTTGTTGCCAAATTAAGAAATGCTGAGGAGCTAAATGAGAACTTCATTCTTCCTAAGCTTTTGGAAAGAAAGTAAATAGAGGAATGGAAGCTGAAAGAGGCGTTGGGTCTCCATGCTGGGAGACTACCTAGATGCTGAAGATATGTATGAATTTGCCTCATTATTCTTGCTACTACAGAACATGTTGGTGGAAATAGAACAAAAGGTAGTGGCCTTATCAGAGCTCTCCATTCACAATGAAAACCTGCTTATGGAAGGAAAGGCTCACACCAAGGATGAGGCAGAACAGCTGGCAATCAAGCTGAGAACCCTAAAAGGAAGTCTCCTGGAACTGCAGAGAGTGCTACATGATAAGCAGATCAATATTCAAGTAAGCGTTTTTCTAGACTTTTCTTTAAAATAATCTTATATGCTTGGTTGATTATCTTCTGGTTCTTTGATATAAAGAGGGGCATGGAAATGTAGGTTTCTATCATTTTTACCAGTTTATATCATAGAAAAATCACTGCATTTGGAATCAGTCAGTTTAGATTCTGATCTCACCTTTGCTGTTTCCTACCTATATGCCCATGAGCTATTCTCCTCACCTGTGGGTTTTGGTTCCTCAAATGTAAAATAAAAAAAAAACTGGACAAGATGAATCTCTAATATCCTTTCCAGCTCTTGCAATTACAATAATAAATTTGAAATTGATTGCCACAAAGCCAGGGAGAACATTATTTATAATATGTCCCTTCAGCTTAAATAAGGAATATATTTGGTCCTGAGGCCTCCAACAACATAAAGTATTCGAAGATAATTTGCTAAAAATGGCAAATACCCCAATTATTTCAGTTAAAACCTAACTGTGGGTTGGCAAAATACACTTCACCAAAAGCATTCTATTTTTTCCCAGTCTCTTTTTCCACTTACTAAAATCTAATCCATATCCAAGAGAACCTTGTTTTGCCACCAGACTTTGTATATGCATTAGGCTGACTTAATGCAAAAATAGCAAGGGAAGGAAGAATGTGTTCTTACATAAAAATAGAAAGCCTAATTTGTTATATGGATTTTTTTTCTGAAATGTGAATATTTTATAAATATGTATTCTTTTCCATTTTAAAAGAAATGCATTTTAAAGTTTTAAAATAACATTATGTGAGGGCATACATTTTATTCTACAGTGTAGAAATGACTATAAAAGTTAATCTATAAACACATCTATAAGTAATTAACACACAATTTAATTCCAGGTACTGTAATCATATAAGAGAAGGGGAAAATGCTGGTTTTCAAACTAAAAGTAGGAATCTATAGTAAGATCACTGGTGGTCATTCCTGATCAAGGAATCAATGGTAGAATATATAATTTAAACATTTTTCATATGACATGATAATATCAAAGAACAGCCTAGTTCAGATAAAGGAAATACTCCTTTAACTACTTGAGGAGAAAAGTAGCACAGAAAAATCTAAAAGTGCAAAACCTAAATTTACATATAGTTTCAAATATATTCTATGTATCTATATTTACATATGTGTATATATTGAGTGCTAAAATACACTAATAGGCACATACACCTAAATGACACATATGTGTAAATTCCATTTGTAACACATTCATATGTTTGTACCTCTGTGTTATATAACATAATCCTAGGTTGCCTTTGGGAGATGTTAAACTTAGACTACCTAGCAATATTATCTGGAATCACTAGTGTTTCATAAGATCAAATATATGTACATACATAACTACATCCATCTATATATGTACATGTGTATGTGTAGATGTGTTATATGGTATCTGATTTATCTTCCTAAGTATATTTTACTTGAGCTATTATTATCCATTAACTACATTATGTATTTATTTATTTGTTTATTTATTTATTTATTTTTGGAGGGCAATTGGGGTTAAGTGACTTGCTCAAAGTCACAGGGCTAGTAAGTGTGTCAAGTGTCTGAGGCCATATTTGAACTCATGTCCTCCTGATTTCAGGGCCAGTGCTCTATTCACTGTGCCAAATAGCTGTCCCTATTAACTACATTATTAACTATTGAATATTAAGAGTATTAAAATGAATTATCAGTTGATGTTTCTTTAATGACTTAGATGTAGCCAACAAAATGATTAGGTTACATCAGCCTGAGTTGGTTAAAACATTTTCTAGTGATAATGGGTATCAGGATAATAAATCTAGAACAGCTGGAAGGAACTGACAGCTAGAATCCCTTTTCCAACAAACATTATGAAATGTATGCCTGTAGGAAAATCTAGACAGCATTGAGTCCAAATCCTTCATTTTATAGATAAGGAAATAGGTCCAGGAAAGTAAAGGTAGAACCTTTATCAGAGTTTATGGGAAATGACCATAAATTTGAAACTTATTCAATGTCCCCTCAATCCAGAAGCAGAGGGATTTAGATTGGTTTTTGTTTTGTTTGTTTATTATCATAATTATCATATTATAATTTTCATATTATATTTTAGTAATTATAAAAACTATTATAATTTTCTGATCCTTGTAGTCCCAATAATCACAATTAGTCCTATAATTATCAAAACTAGGGAAAAATTCAACAGTTTGAGAAAGAATGAATCACATAGATGATAACATACTGTTTTGGTTACTATTTAAGGGCTCTGTACTTAATGTTAGTGCTTCAAGATTTACTTCTTTGGTTGCCAATCCTGGAGCATGGCTCAGCACATGTTAAAGTGGTATGAATTTATTTGGGATATACCTTTCTTCATTACCTAAGACAGGATTTTAATTGTACTTTGAAAGGCATTAAACAAGTATGTGACACATAAATGGGACATATTTAGAGTGAGTTATTATGACCAAGCTATTACTGTTCACAGGGAGTTATTTCATAAGGAACTACAAAGGAAGCCTTTGAGAATCTTATAATCCAGTAGGAAATGGAGATAATATTAACACTTAGAAACATACATGTAATATATACATATATAATTTTAAATCTACCTCATTGGAATATAACCCATTAACAACTATTAAAATTATTAGTTTTGATCACAGAGTTCAAATAATTAGGTCAAATAAACTCCTGCCTTAATGTGTATTAATTCTTTTGCCTTTCTGATTCATCAAAGTAAAAGGTTCAGAGTCTAAATGTCTCATAAGCACCATAACATTAATAATAATAATAATAATGGCATTCATTTGTATGTCATAAAATCTTTTAAAAGAGTTCTTTCACATACTAATTAATGTGGTGCAACTAGTCCTCGTCTTATTAGGAGGCAGAGAGAGAAGTAATGATAGGAAGATTATAGCCAGAGAGGGGAATTTTAAGGTTTCTAATTTAGGGAAGTAGAACACTTGCAGACAATTATAAGATTTAGTGTTTTAACTGTTCCTATGTGTGACTAAGAGAGAGAGAAGGGATAGGTCATAGGTTTTAAGGAGATTGGGGAAATGAGAGGTTAAAGAATTTGAGAAAGCATCTCTAAGAATATTAATGCCCCATAGTATAAGTGCAAAAGTTAGGGAGGAGATACTGAACTCTTTGAGAAAGAAGGAAGAAATGACTTCAGGATCAGTATATACTACAACTTTTATTTTGATTGGATGGAAAATTTTAATTATATGGACTTCAAAGGAGGAAAGATTACTGAATGAAATACACAAAGGAAGAATCTGAAAGTGACAATGAGGAAAAAAAAAGAGAATATTCTAATTCCCCTTTCAGGACCAGTGTGAGAGAAAGGATTGCTAGTGCTGGAGAGGATAACAAGGGGTTTGGTGTCGTCAGAGGGGAGCCAGGGTATTAGACGGAAAGACTATGAGAGAAAGAGTTCTAGGATGAAGAGGAGTTTCTTCTCCATGGAACAAGAATTCCAAAGAGCACGTTGTAAAACATAGATTTGGACATAGGTGAGGTCAAGCTGACACGTCAGAATCATGCCAGCATATACACGATTAAGGGAGATTCACCAATGTTTACAGAATCCCCAGAATAACTAAAATCTTTGGATACAGGTAAAGCCAATCTGGATGACTTCTTTTTGAGAGGATATTTGATGATGTTTGTGAGTTTCTAAAGGATTCCCTGTTCTTAAACTCCTATGCTCTTCACTTAATGCCCCTCCCCAAAATGGGGTCATCTTTACATGTTCAGCAGGTCTTCTGGGAGACTGATGGCTATAGGAATTGAGTTGCTTATGATCCATAAGATCATATAAACTTGAGCTTAAGAATGCAGTTTGAACAATAGAGTAAGTGAAAGAAAAAATAGCAGTTATAGAAAAAGTGCCTTAGGGGATCTTTTAGTTGGGAGGTTCTTAATATGGGTTCCATGGACACCCAAGGGATCTGTGAATAGATTTCACAGATTTGTATGGGAGAAAAGTACATCTTAATTTTTACTAACCACTAACTAAAATTTAGCATTTACATCATTTAAAAAATCCGTAGATTTTGTCAGATTACCAAATGGGCCCATAACCTCAAAAAAGCCTAAGTATCCCTGATTTATTCTAACCCCTTCATTTTTCATTGAAGAAACTGAGACCAAAGACATGAAGTGATTTGCTTGAAGCCATATAATTAGTAGCAAAGCTGGCACTGAGAACCCAGGTCACTTGATTCTTAATTCATCTTTTCTTATGTTCAAGACCCTGGTTGTTATGGTCAAAAAAGCAAATCCACAGATGCTGGTTTGTTAATATGATGGAAACCTTAAATAGAAGGAAGTTCTAAGCATTTACAAGTGTAACCATTCACTTGATTCTTGTCCCTTCTGGCTATATGTCTTATTTTCAATGTATTTGTATAAGCAAAGGGAGTCACTCTGGTGTCATTTATGGAAACGACACAGAAATGTTTTGAATCTCATTTAGGCCTTGGGTAAAATGATCATTGGATTTCTCTTGATAAAAAGCAGGCTACATCTCAAGAGAAGGAGGAGTGTGAAGCTGACCTCACAGCCACCCAGAGCCCCAGTGTCCAGGAATGGTTGGTACAAGCCCGAACCACGAGAACCCAGCAGCAACAAAGCAGCCTCCAACAACAAAAAGTAAGCTAGTGAAATATTACTTTAGCTTGCAACCGCTGGCCTCAGAGAGAATGTGCTTGTGGAATGTCTATTTTTCTGTATTGTTTACTTCTTAGCATATGGATACTTTCAGAGAAATTTTTGTTCCCCAAATCCTCCTGGTTCCATTGTCACTTTTCCCCACACTAAAGTCTATTTCTTATCTCGTACAAATGAATTAATGATATTGTCTTTGTGAACTGATAAATTATCTTTTTCAGGTCAAAAAGGATATTTAGTAAAATATAGTCAATAAAACCACTGACCATAACTATAGTAATTTGGAGGAAGGGCACTGTGAATTAATGAAAATTTGTGATTATGGAATAATCTATTATTTAAGTCCATAATTTCCTGAGCCATGGGGAATAACCCTTCCCATGACTTGGTAGATAAATCCTAAGAAGTTGCCTGAAGTACATAGGGTTTCAATGACTTCTTCAGGGTCCTAGCTGACAAGTGTCAGAAGCTGAATTTGAACAGAGGTCTTCCTTGCTCCAAGTCTAGCATTCTCTTTGCTGCCTCTCTAAAGAAATGCAGGGGCAACTAGGTGGCACAGTGAATAGAGTACCAGACCTGAAGTCAGAAGGACCTGAGTTCAAATTCAGCCTCAGACACTTAACACTTACTAGCTGTGTGACCTTGGGCATGTCACTTAACCCCAATTGCCCTGCCTTCCCCCCTCCAAAAAAAAAAAAAAAGAAGAAATACAACTATATTGCTTTCAGGTATATGCTGTGTTACTTAAAGTAGGTTTAAAAATTTGCTCAATAGAAGCCCTTGGAGAGGCTGCTTTAATAAATAAATAATGAACATTTCTAACTGTCCACATTTTTGTCTGTAAATAGGTTTTCAAAAAAAACCAAACCTTCTAAGTTATATAAACGTATCTCCATGTGTAAATTCCTCCACAGCATAAAAATAAAATTTTAGCAAGATTCTAGACAATTGTAGATTTCAAAGGAGTAGGGCCAGAATTAAAGAAGTTTTGTGGTATTAGAATTCAAAGGGCAGGATATCTTCTATCAGAAGCTGTCATTCATATGTCATAGGTTATTTTTACATTGATTTATAAAGTCTATTTTTCAGCCACTTGGGGGCACTATAGCCCTGCAAGATTCTTTTTATATTATTAAAAGAACTGTTTTGGGTTTTCATAGTCATTTTTTATCAAAGCTAAAAAAATGATATTAATTAATATTACCATAGAGATTTAGTTTTTGCTCTGTGTGTTTTCATATTTTATACAGATGAGTAGTGAAAACAGAACAATCATGGGTTCTCTAGAACATGGTAGATGATTTGATTAAACTCACAAATATTTTGACCTTTTTTTCCCCCTTTACTTGACTAGGAGCTAGAACAAGAGTTAGCAGAACAGAAAAGCCTTCTTCGATCAGTAGCAAGTCGTGGAGAAGAAATTCTAACCCAGCATTCATCTGGAGAAAGTGTTGGCATTAGGTATGTGTTCTTTCTTTCTTTTTTTTTTTTTGTGTGTGTAAGGAAAGAGGGAAGGACAGTTGTGATTTCACTGCTCTAGGGAACTCCCAGAGAGAAATTTCCCTCTACCAATGCAGTTCAGCATCTCCTCTACAACTTAAAGTCTTAGGGAGTTTCCTAGGGCACTGAGAGGTTAAGAAACTTGTCCAGGGTCACACAATTAGTATATGTCAATGTTTGAACTTAAACCCCCCTTTTTAATATTGAGACCAAATTTTTATCCACCACAGCATCCTGCCAAGTATGTTTTAAGACAATTTACCTTCCTTTCCTCTTTCTTCCACTTTTCAACTATTTGGAGAAAATTTTATTTTCTCACATTATATTCTAAATGTTACTTAATTTTGTTTCATTTCTCTTCATAATATTAAATGTATTCAGAGTGCATAGGGAACTTTTTGGGGTAGGTTAAACCTATCTCATATTTATAATAAGTATCATATCTATATCCTCCTAGATAATGAAGCAGCTGGGAAGGAAGGGGATGATTCTTTTTTTTTTAAAATAAAATGAGAACTCCAATCCTAAGTTATACCTTTGATCCGTCCAGACCCATATTCTGTCAATAACATCAAGAAACATTTTGTGGATAAGCATTAAAACATCATCCCTAAAGGGCATAGCATTTAGAAATATAGACCTTAGAGATTCTCCATCCATCTTGTTCAAGCACCTCATTTCATATATGAACAAACAGAAGCTTTAGAGAGGGTAACTTGCTAGGGGTCACATAGGTAGCAAATAAGCATCATATTGTTAATAAAATTCAATTTATATAATACTTTAAGTTTTATGAAACTTTACATTTATTATCTCATTTGATCAGTATAGAAAGCAGAAATGTAAAAGAATTTGTCTTTTGATAGCATAATATAATGGGAGAAAAAGACTGAATTTAGAGTAAGGAGACCTAACTGGCTTTATGACTTTGAGAATTCATTTTATGTCTCTAGGTCTTCATCTGCAAAAAAAAAAAAAAAGAGCAGATTACAGAGATTGATATTTTGGGTTATTTCAGCCCTGGGATTTATGATTCTTTGACTGCTTCTGGGATAGCTCTAAATCAAAATATCTTGGTAAACATTTAATAAATATTTATTGGACTGAGAATTATGAAGTAGGCAAAAGCTTTTTAAATTCCCTTTTCAGAGACCAACTTTTTACAATTTTCTCTTGTGCCTCCTATTGCTTTTGCTACCTTTTTATTTCCTATCAGAGAAGGGGCTACTCTGTCTAATAATTCTTCCCTCTTTGGATTTTTCCTCTTCCTTTACTTATTTACCACTCCCCCTACCCCATTCCAGTCAAAGCTTACCTTTCCTTCAGTGCCCTACTGCAGGACTTAATCTAATCTTTGAACAACTAGTTAGTGACAAGCAACATATTAATAATGTGTTTCTCCATTTCCTATCTCTGTATCAAACATACTGTTTTCCATATACTATGGCAAAGTGGGAGCATTTTGGCAGCCCTTAAGTGACAGCAAAGAGGCAGCTGCCTATTTTAGCTTTTCATAAGACAGGCCTTTGCCTATCTCACCTCAACAACTGTTTCAACTCTGTCATTGTAATATTTCAGTAACCCGAACATATCTCACTACTGCCTAAGCAGTGGATTGAATTGGAAATTAGGTGGAGTTTTATATAAGTGAGATGCCGAAATAGGAAAATATAAGAGAAAGAAATGGAAGGAAGATATAAGGAAATAAAAGAGAAAGATAGAGGAGAAAATTTCCATTGCAGTTTATTATACACCTACAACGTGTAAGTCACATAGAGGCACTTAGACACTAAGAAGGATAGAAGACCGAGGAAGAAGTGAGAAGGAAAATAGCTAGCGAGAAAGCAAATAGGTAGAAAACATTATTTGGGAAAATAAGTGAAAGAAAACAGGCCACATTTACAGTTATAAATAGCTAATTAAGTCATCATCTGTCTGTATATCATACCAAATAAGACATGCTTATCAATAAGAAGCCTAATTTTCACCTTCAGAATTCTTCACAAATGGCTTCATTATTGTTCTGTTATAAACACAAGCTCATTAAACCAAGGATAACAGACAGTGTTGAATGTGTCTTGTTAAGTCACCAGAACAGTAAGGTACTCTTGAGACTTTAAGAGATCTTTGCTTTTATCAACATGCTGCCTTTAGTGCAGACTGTGGACATTTCATGCCTGTTTCATCCTAGTTTATGTTTTACCATAAATCTTCCACAGAGAACCTAAAGCTAGTACAGTAGAAAATAAGTGCTAAGAAAAACATGCAAATAAAAATGCAAGTACAACACATTCTACTACCCAATCCTAGGTCTAGCCTTCCTTACTAAAATGAAGACTTCAGTTTGGTATTAAGAAAGGTATAGGAGTGGCTAGGTGGCACAGTGAATAGAGCACTGGCCCTGGATTCAGGAGGACCTGAGTTCAAATCTGGCCTCAAACACTTAATACTTACTAGCTGTGTGACCTTGGGCAAGTCACTTAACCCCAATTGCTCTGCCTTCCCCCTCCAAAAAAGCAAAAAAAAAGGTATAGCTTCCAAGAATACGGAAGTGATGGACCCTTTGTACTCTGCCTATGTCAGCCCATATCTGGGATATTAGGTTTACATTTTAAGCAGGACATCTAGAAGAAAGAAATAAAAATTGTAAAAGATTTTCAAGTCCATGTAAGATGAAGATTGGTTGAAGGAAGTGAGAATGTTTAATATAAAGTATGAGAAGAGATATGATTGTTCTTGAAAGTACTTGGCTGGATTATCATGTGAAACAGAGATTAGACTTCATCTGTTCAGTCCCAGAGGATAGAACTAGGAGCAGTGAGTGGAAATTGTGCAAAGTCAAATCTATGCTTGCTGTAAAGTGAACATCTATCTCTAGGACTACTTTCACCTTAAGCCCAGTTTGCACATTGGGTATGGTGAGGTGAGTACTAACTCCAATTCCAAATATTCTATGCATCTGAATTCCTATAGATATAGATCACAAGCCCACACTAGTGCGTTTTCATTTAACAACCAAAAACCACAGCTCAAAGAAGAGACATGTATTGATAAAATAAGAACAGTAGCTACAAAGCCTTCTACCATAAACCTGTAGAACTCAGAATGCACATAGCTTCAATGGTAATAGTGAGCACATATATACAATATCTGATAAAGAAGAAGCTAGGGAACTGAGAAAACGTACATCTCAAGGACTTCAGGGCCTTAATGTTCTTTCTCTTCTAATGGTGTCAACACACTGTTTCACCCACCTTATGTCTAACTGTCGTGTCATTGCTGGACAGGTTGATAAGCTGAGCTCCCTTGTCTTGTTTCTCCCTGCAGTTCAACTCCCAAATGGCAAGTCTAATTCTCTCTTGAATAGCTAGCTGGTTCTCTTCTCTGTTGCCATCAAGATGATTTTTTTTGCCTCTCTTTTATTTCTCTATTCTGGGTATGGTACCTCCAGCTGGTTGAGGAATGCTGTCCAAAAGATATACTCAATGGATAGGAGGAGGAGGGTAGGAAATAGCAGTTCCCTCCTATCTTGCTGTTGTCTGACAGAGGCACAAGAGGAAAGGGCAGAAAGTGACAGCCTCTCAAGAACTGAGTTGTTCTTCCCTAGCTGGTTCTCTTACAGACTACCAAAGAGCTGTCTCAAATGATTTCACTGTAGTTAAGAAATTACTTGATAAATCTTAAAGCACTACACAAATATTCACTATCATTACCATTGTCTATTCATCACCCTAATTAAACTAAACTATTAATAAAATAATTCTGTAAATCAGATCCTAGAAGGTAATCAGAAAAATAAACTAGAACATTTACAACTAGAAAAAAATGAAAAGGGAGAATTTTAGCTAGCATAGAATAAAGACTAGTATGGAAATGTAGTGAAGAAATCATTGCTGTGATGTCCACAGATAAGAGAAGGGAAAAAATGTATTAAACATTCCCAGTGCCAAAAGAAATAGTGAAAAGTGGTTAAGGATAATGTATTAGATCATCATCTTTCATGCTTTATGGTATTGGGGAAGCCATTAAGTATTTTCAAATGTAGCTAATAGGTAAAAGAAATGTGGTGCAAAGTATCTTCCCCAATGACTACAAGTAAGGTTTATTTTATACATTTCAGATAATATCTCCTTGGTAATTCTTTCAATTTACACTTTACTGAAAATCATTGTTAAAATCCCTCCTTCCTTCCTCTTCCCCTCCCCTTCTTTGTCCCCCCTCTCATTTAGACACAAGCAAAAAATGGATTCCTCTAGCTACCTCTTATTGATTTTTTTTCCACACTTTTTTTATTTTCCACGTCTTACATACTCTTGATTTGGAAGTTACCCAAAGGAAAGGCAAGCAACTCTAAATTACATTCTCAGACATTAAAAATAACGCTCCTCTAAAGAACTCAGTGGTCAAGCACTCCTCATTTTAAGGGGTGGCTTACAAGGAATTTTTAAATTTATTGTGCTCATACCTTATTTTAAAAAAATTATGTACCTAGTTATGCACCCACTACCCACAAGCCTTTGGGCACATTTATAGGCAATACCGATCCCTTCCTTTACTCACAAATGTCACAATTAATATATCCAGTAATTAGAGACTAAATAACTCATACAAAGAGAAAGAGTTTTATTAGCAAGCACTTCTATTCAGCCTCTAAATTCACCATTTTATAACACTATCAAATTTTCAAATGTGCATTTATTTATGTAAGAAAAAATTTGACCCTCTCCTTTTGTTAGGATTCATCACCCAAAGGCTGTGTGTTTTTGTGCGTGTGTGTGTGTGTGTGTGTGTGTGTGTGTGTGTGTGTGTGTGTAATATAATGTACATGTTTTTGGGGGTTTTTTTAATTAAACATAATGTACATGTTATATGTTTAATAATGATATATAAATGTATAATGTATACTATACATATGTCTCTATTCATTTATACATGTATATATACACATAGATAGTGATAAGGGAGTGTTGTGAGAATTCTCCAAAGGTTATTAGGGAAAATTAAATGAAAAAACAGTATAATATGAATATCTTAAGAGCAAAAATATAATTTCCATGGACATCTGGAAAAGCATACCATATAATCTCCTTTCCAGCTGATACTCACCTTTGAATATGTTGTTATGTCTAAATAACTGAACAAAATAAGATTCAAATAAAATATATCTTTTTGGGACACTAAAATACTGTGCAAACACTGAAGGAGATAAATATATGTATGACATGCTATAGATTGTCAACAAGGAAAGAGAAAATATATTAAATGCATCTGTTTTTATAGCAAAATAAAATATTTCTCTTTAATTTCACTGCTGTTTAGTCAAAGCAGAGATACCTATAGGACAGCTAGGAAATAATCAAAGATAGATCTCTTACAGTTTTAACATGGTTTCAGTTACATGGACATATGTCTCTTATCTGGCTGTGTACATGCTGTACCCATTAATGAAATGTAAGCTCCTCAAGGACAAGAACTGTTTCATTTTTGTCTAAGTTCCCAGTGTCTAATATGTACGGTTTAAGAAATTCTCATTGATTGATCAGCTGATCTTTGTATCTTTAATGTTTGTACCTTGTACATTGTACCTTGCATTCAATAAGCATATAAAAAAAATGTTGAGTTGAATTGAGTAGAATTATATGTCCAACAATCTAGCCCATGAAAATTCTAGAAAAATAAAAAAATAAAGGTTTATTTCTAATTTTGAAACTCATCTATCCATCCATCCATGAACAAGCATTTATACTGTGCCCTCTGTATAAGTATTAAGGTTACAAATAAAACAATCCCTACTTGCAAGGTGATTACATTGTAATGAGGAAGACAGCAAGGATATGGATAAGGATTTTAATCAGGGTAAGATCATTTATTGAGTATTAGCTATGTAAAGAGCTCTGAATGCTGTATAGACATTTCATCTGAATTTAATTTTATTTAATCCTTAAATGTTATCTTAAAATATTAATTTGCTGATATCAAAAAAACATGGAAAAGGACTTATTGTAATATATATATACATATATATATGTATAGCAGATTTCTTTATGGGAGCTAAGAATTGGAAATTGAGGGGATGCCTATCAAGTGGTGAATGGCTGAATAAGTTGTGATATATAATTGTGATGAAAAATTTTTGTGTTCTAAGAAATGACAAAGCAGGGTGCTTTCAGGAAAACGTGGAAAGACTTATGTGAACTGATGCAAAGTGAAGTAAACAGAACCAGGAGAACGTTGTGCATAGTCAAAGCAATGTTGTGCAGTGAGAACTGTGAATGACTTAGCTATTTTCAGCAATACGGTGATCCAAGACAATGCTAAAGGACTAATGATGAAGTATGCTATCCACTTCCACAGAAAGAACTGACATTGTCTGAATATAGACTGAATCGTGCTATTTTTCACTCTCTTTCATTCCTTTTTTAAAAATCGGAACCTTCTTATACAAAATTACTAATATGGAAGTGTTATACATAAAAAAAAGTAATTTGCTAGTTGTGTGATAGTAATGTGAATTAGAATATTGCTGAATGTCTGTTCTTTTCTGAATGTTTGTCTTTACTTATTCTTTCGAAAATTGCCTAGCCTGCCACATAATAAACCCTTAATAAATATAAATGTTTATATAATTATATATATAAATTAATAGCCAGAAATGCCCAGAACCCAATAGTATATTTAAAAGTTAACTTTTGTTCTTTGTAATCTTTACCTTTGGTTATTGTTTTTATTTTAAAAATTGTAAGCTGAAATTATCTGCTCTTCTAATAGTGAGAAGCCTGATGAAATATCCCAGGAGTTGGCATTTGAAGGAGAGAAAGCCTCAGCGGAAGGCCACATGCGTATGAAATGGGAAAGTCTTCATCAAGAATTTAGTACCAAGCAGAGACTGTTGCAGAATGCTCTGGAGCAGGAACAAGAGCAGATGGTATCTTTGTTTGCTTTTTGGTTATGGATTGTTGGAAGTATGTCATAATGTAGCTATTTATAATTTCATTGTAGCAGTCCAAGAGAAATAATGGAACATATCATATTTCTGTCAGAGTTTTTATAAGATTTGTGTTAGTTATTAATTATAAGAATATTGTTGGAGAGGAAAGAAAAACATTCACATGATAATCTTGTACAATTTGAAAAAAATAGCAAGTTGTACATAGTAGATTTGCAGTTTCATGAACATCGTCTCTTTTATTGTACTGTATTATAAAAAAGCTTGTTTTAGTACGTAAATTGAAGAAAAGAATATTATTATATGATATGTCCCCCAAAAAATGTCATTTTTTTTTCTTTTTGGAGGGCAATTGGGGTTAAGTAACTTGCCCAAGGTCACACGGCTAGGTTTTTGTTTGTGTGTGCGTTAAGTGTCTGAGGCCGGATCCGAACTCAGGTCCTTCTGACTCCAGGGCCGATGCTCTACTCACTGTGCCACCTAGCCGCCCCAAAAATGTCATTTTTCAAAAATAAATTTGTCTGACTGCTAGATTTTCAAAATATTTATTGGTTTTTTTTTTCCTTCTGCTTTAGTCCAGGGCATAAATATGAAAAACAGAACAAGGGATAGAGTTCTCTGCATCATCTTAATTATTAAATATAGTTAACAAAATGATGATCAAGTTAGGATCTGTGAGTTAAATGTATATTTTTATTATTTTTAAGTGATAAATTTTGAAATGAACATTACACTTTGAGAAGGGTTGTGAACTCTTATTACCAAAGGAATCTTGGTCTGGAAAAGCTTATGGACCAGTCATATTTTTCCTTGAAATATCATCTTCAATGAGTTCTTTTTCTTTTCCCCTTCCTCCCCCACACCAACATATCCCCCCAAATTTTGTCCACTACTTTTTGAAGACAAAATTTGGTGGGAATGCTGGAAGCATAATTTGGCAATTAGGTGGCTATGATAATGACTATTAGATATTTCAGAAAGCACAATTTTATAATATAAACTACAGTAAATTTTAAAAACTTGCCTTCCCAATACATATTCATTTATTCATCTTTTTATTCAACAAACATTTGTTGAGTGCCTTTATTTGCAGCACCCAGCCTTTGGTATGGTAGAGGGGTAATTTGTAGAAGTATAATCTGTGACCCCACCATGCAGGGGCTTATAGTCAAGGTAAGGACACAAAATATATGCATTGAGAAGGTAGAAAGTGACATAAAATAAAAGGAAATTTATTACTTCCTTGAATTTTTATACAAAAGAACTATAAAATGAAGTACATGATGGATGGTAAATAAATGCTAGAGGGGTTTAAATGAGGGAAATTTGAGAGAAATGAACTCAAATGAACAACCATTTTTGGTAGTTCTTGTGAAGGAATAGTTTCATGGTAGATATGACACTTGAATTAGGTTGAATTTGAGGCAGGAGAGACTGAAGGTAGAACAATAAGGAACTTCCTATATTAGGAAGATACTGGGTTTTTGTTGTTGTTGTTGTTCTTTATCAGTGAAAGTATTGTCATTCATAAATGTAAAACACGAAAGTTTGTATATTCTGCGCTCTAGAAATTATTTTTTGCCTGAATAGTTATATAAGGACTGTTTTCTCAATATTTTTCCCATGTGTATTTCTAACACAGTACTATAGAATTGTCCTAAACAACTGTCTTTATTCCTATAAAGCTTTACAGCAGGCCCAATAGACTGCTAAGTGGTGTGCCACTGTACAAAGGGGAAGGACAGGCTCAAATGAAATCTTCAGTTACATCTTTGCTGGATGGTTTGAACCAGGCTTTTGAAGAAGTTTCATCTCAGGTATTGTATTCTTGGTTTACTTGAAAATTCTATTTTTAAAAATGTATGTTATTTTTAAAATGTGGATTTCACCCACTGTTTCTCATACTTAGCAGCCAGCCAACAAAGGTCACTAAAGTGAATATTAACAGCTCAGTATGGTTATATTATGGACCCTTCTTCTGAATATCATATCTCTACCCTCCTGCCCACACTAGAAACAAAAGTCAGAAGAATCATATTTCATATTTTGTAGTGCTTACAAAAAATTGTATCTAAATTGGAACTATTTACTGAGAACACTTTTTTTTTCCAAATCCAATAGCACTTAAATGTATTGGAAGACTGACCTTTTTCTTTCCTTTTGAATTTCTTTTCCCAGAGTGGAAGGATAGGGAAGCAAAATTTTCACTTGGAACAGAAATTATATGATGGAGTTTCAGCTACCTCTACTTGGCTAGATGATGTGGAAGAACATTTATTTGTTGCTACAGCCCTTTTACCAGAAGAAACAGAAACATGTCTCTATAATCAGGAAGTAAGTTTGGTAACACACCTCCATGATTACATGCCATTAAAAAATAATTTGATTCTGCTTAATTTATCTTAAATATAAGCATGAGATATTTAAAAAAAAAAGAAAGTAGAAAATTAGAGATTTTTTCAAAGAAAATGATGAAGATTAATTAGGAACATAAACTTGACAGAAACCTTTATATTCTGAATTCACATTCTCGAAAGAGAAAAGAACATTGAAGGACTCCCTATGAAAATGTTGGTACATATATCTCAAACCCACATAAGGAATAAAAATTAAAAATTAATTACTGAATTTCTAAATACTATTTTATATTTTTTCAGTACTTAACAGAGAGCATTGCTAGTAGGGAATGTTTACTAAGAAAATTACACCTAGCAAACTCCAATGTATCTTAAAGGTCATTGAAGTCAAGTAAAATTTT
The DNA here is from genome assembly GCA_011680675.1 of Gymnobelideus leadbeateri. Lineage (NCBI taxonomy): Eukaryota > Metazoa > Chordata > Mammalia > Diprotodontia > Petauridae > Gymnobelideus > Gymnobelideus leadbeateri. Next base: position 150,148 of record WOXC01000903.1, read on the forward strand.
TAAAATGTTTGAAAACTTGAATTAATTGTTTGAGTGACAACAGTAGTCCATTGTCTTTTCAATGAGATGATGAGTTGATAATGAGTGTGTTAATGTATTTGGTTTCTTAAATGTGATTTCCCATTTTTTGACTCCAGACTCTTGCCAAAGATATTAAAGAGATGTCTGAGGAGATGGACAAGAACAAGAACTTGTTTTCCCAAACATTTCCTGAAAATGGTGATAACCGAGATGTTATTGAAGACATTTTGGGCTGTCTTTTGGGGAGGCTATCCTTGTTAGATTCTGTAGTAAATCAACGATGTCATCAGATGAAAGAAAGACTGCAGCAAATACTAAATTTCCAGGTAGGGTCAATCTTAAATTTTATTCTACAAAGTTATTTGTAGTTCCATGGTCATATTTAATCGTCACTAAACAAGCTATTTAATTGAGCGATGTTACTTAATGTTTGATGCAAAGCCCAAATCATTACTGATAATTAGTATTTTAGGAATATAACCAAGTGATTAACTTGTGGAATTAGAAAATTTGAAATGCCATGCTCTTATGGAGATATGGGAAAATCACATGATAATTAGAATTGCTTGAGAGCTTAGAACATTAAATTGTATTGGAACTCATGAAATTTTCTAATATAAAGGTTGACTATTACAGATTTAAAAATGCATTACAAAATTATGCAGAAAATAATTTAGAGACCCTAAATATCCTTTGAAAGAGCTACTTACATAGTCTCTTCACCACTATTTGAAAGATTATTACATTTTTAAAAATTACAGATCTTAAGGTTTGTCATATTTTTTTTACTTTGAGTCAAGATTTCCAATGTACAACAAATAAACATGCTTGGACACTTTCCATGACTCTGGGTGAATAGGGGGAAATGATGCTTATATAATGGCTGATGATATAATTTGAGCTTTAACTTTCATTGAAAATTAAGCCACCTTTTACAAATAAAATTCACCTTCTTAAAATATTTAAGTGTCTAATCTGAGGATGTTGTCATAAAGATAGAAGTACTTTATAATAGATATAATTTAGATAGTATTATTGGAAGTAGGCTTGATGTAGTTTGAATTATAATTGTGATCATCGTCAAGTATGCTCTTGGAACATGTTATTTTCTGAATAATAAAAAAGAGAAAGAAGTAAATAATTGTTGACTTCATTTAAGCTTTAGTACTTTGCTTCCTAAAGTCTAAAAGAAACAGCAGGGATATTTTATATTGTTTTATTACCCTGAGAAATTTGGTTAGAACACATGAAGTGAATGGTGAAATTATTTGCAAATGTATAGTCTGGTTCACCATATATTTAGAACATTTTAAAGAATTAATGTAATTTAAGATACTGCTAAAATGTGAAGATTGTAAAAATATTGGGAAATACTTAACAACCTCATCTTTAGTGAAAATAAGACGTATTTTCTGGCACCTCGGTAATTGTTGTGTAGCATTATGACAGTGTACTTTCCTCTTGTATTTTTGCATAAAGCCTCCCAGAGCACTGCTGTATAGGAAAATGTGGCTGAAAAGGGAAGTATACATGGGGTATCCTAAAACTAAAGATGAATGGACCTGCCATAAATTCAATTAGCACAGCAGAATGGCCCTGCCCAGTTATTAGAAATATCTACAGAAAAGGGTCTTAGACTATATAGAAAACATGCTACATGAGCTTGCGATGTTTTTTGTTTTTGTTAACTCTGTTATTTCTGAAACATATAGTTTTTGAGATATAACATTAAAGGGTTGATGATGGAGGCAAAATGATAGCTCTGTGGTGGGTAAGGGACTGGTTATCAATGAGGATTAAGGAACTGTGTCCAATCTGTTAACTAAGGGATATAATGTCAGCTTAGTTAACTCAGTAATGAGGATCTAAGGGCAAGAGCAGCAAAGTATACAGGTTCAGAGGTATAGAAAGTAAATAACGCTTTTGAAAGTAGATTTTCAGGCTCTCATAAAATTTTAGCTGTGTATAGTAATGTTTGGCAATTGTATCGTGTGTGTATGTGTATATACATAAATATATGTGTGTATACATATATATATACACACATGTACACACACACACACATATATATATACACACATGTACACACCTAAACATTAAAATAGAATATAAGAATAAAATTAGGAATATCAAATAATGAGCTTGATCCATATGACTTACAGAAATCTACTTCATTTAATGTTTTTTTTTAAATTAGAAACCTAACAAATGCCATGAAGTTAAAACTTCATTAAGACTTTTGGGACATGTTTTGTGTAATAGAATCAGAAAAGTTATGTTATAATTGAAATGGCAAAACTCTATTTTTAAGGTTTTTGTTTTTTCTTTTCTTTTTCTTAATTATATGTAAAAAAGTTTTTTAAAAGTATTTTTAATTTTGAGTTCTAAATTTTCTCTCCTTCCATGCCTTCCTCCCACCCTTGAGAAGGGAAGCAATTTGATATAGATAATACATGTGAAGTGATGCAAAACATACTTCCATATTAGCCATGTTACAAAACAAAACACAGACCCCTCCCCCCAAAATAAAAGACAAATAGAGAAAGTTTTACAAAAAGTATGTGTTGATCTATATTCAGATTCCATCAGTTCTTTCTCTGGGAGTAGATAGCATTTTTCATCATAAGTTATTCAGAATTGTCTTGGATCATTATATTCCTTAGAGGAGTTAAATAATTTACAGTAGATCATCATATAATATCACTGTTCCTATGTACAATGTTTGCTTGGTTCTGCTTACTTCCATTTGCATCAATTCATGAAAGGCTCCCAGGTTTTTCTGAAACCATCCTACTCTTCATTTCTCATAGTGCAGTATTATTCCATCACAATCATATATGCCACAACTTGTTCAGTCATATACCCAATTGAGGGGCATCCTCCCAATTTCGAATTTGTGGATCTCTGTTATGTACAAACTTAACTTTTCATTTAACATATATAATAAAGTCAATATATAACTTTCAAGCATATCCTGCTTGCAGTTGATTCCTTCTATTCTCTTCCAAGAATTATTTTTAAATGCTTTAATGACCCCTTCTTCCTTTTTTTTTTTTTCACAAGCCTATACTTAGGCCCTTTCTTCTTCCCATCTCCTCCCTCCCAAATTTAAAAAAAGAAAAAGAAGCTTTATAGTTGTGAACATTCACATTAAATAAATTCCCATGTTGGCTATGCCTAAAAATACATATCTTATTCTGCATCTTGAGTCCATCACCCCTCTCTATGGAGGAAGTGGGGAGCACATGTTTCATCATCAGTCCTCTCAAATTGTAGTTGATCATTGCACTGATCAATGTCTCTTTGCTTTATAGCAACATCTTATATGCAGTAGGTTATAATTGGATTCTAGTATAATAGTCAAGGAGGAGGTTAACACTGTGTATTTGTTAAATGCCAAAGGTCAGTCTCTTTTGGGAGTCCTATAATATATATTTTTCTGGTATCTTTTTCTTTAGGTAATAGCTAGAGCTAGTAATAAAATAACCCTAATAATTTTTATTCATTATATTATGAAACTAAATGGAAAGCATGCATTTTCATTCTTTAAAACAGATTGTGTTTTTAATATGTGGGATTTTTTCTTGTTTTTTGTTTCTTATTTTTCGGGTTTGGTTTTTTGGGTTTTTTTTTGCCAAATATTCCCTACTTAGGAACATATTTTAGGTAATCAGTTACACAGTGGCCAGCTCATGTACAAAAACTATGGCATTTCAAAATGCTTTATTCTCATTTACTTGGAGGAAATAGTTACAATATGAATATGATTTAAAGGTCAAGCCACAAGCATTTTTATCCTCCTTAAGTACCAAATACCTGCTTTGTCGGCAGAACTCAGTGCCTATGGGAATGATATGTCTTCATTTTTCGTTTCCCTACTAAGAATTTATAGCCACAATAGGTCTGGTTTTTTACCAGACCAATAATAACTAAAATGAATTCTTGGAAAAATGCAAATAAGCAATAGAGATAGTGGATAGACTGAATATGCAGACATGCATTATCTGTATTCAAACAGTTACCTGTGAGTTACAATTAACTATAAATAAATCAGTTGATATTTTAGCATTGTCTGCTCCTGTAATTCTCCCAAAGTAAGTTTCCTGGTAATGCTATCCAATATTTTTTAGCTATTATTTGAAAATGAAAACAAAAACTTCAAGTGTGTATTTATTTAATGGATGAGTTAGCACATTAATTTTAAAAGTTGGAACGGTCTTCAAGTTTGTTTCTCATTGTGGCATAAAATTATATTCATGATTTTTTTCATATGCTATTTATTCTTTCCTCCCTACTGCCCACTGCATAAATATCCATTGACTGGTGGTAGGGAGGTGGGAACCTAAACAAATGTGGTAAGAAATAAAACAAATCATTATATATGCAATTGAAATTTTTTGTAGTATCTTAAAAAGATAAAACAATCAAGACCTAATGTTTCATGTGAATTTATTCCTTCGTGATGTATTTTTTTAAGTTAAGGAGAGGCAGCCACAGAGTAGTAGAGTAAGAGCTGGCTTCTGAAATAGGAAAATCTGAGTTCGAGTCTCATCTTTGAAACAAACTGACTCTGTGACCGTGAGCAAGTCACTTAACTTCTCATAGGTAGAAGGAGTTTCTTCATCCAGGAATTCCACGTAGCAAAAATAAATAAATAAATAAATAAAATCATAGATCCAGTCTTTTTAATATAAAACTGATTTCTCTTATACCCAGTACACTTGTTGGATATCCTTCTAGACATCAGTGGGGATTCAGGCAAGGCAATCTAATTAGCCTAAACTGAATATAATTATAAGGCAAATCTGCTACTACTATACACCTACATACTTCATTCCCCAAGCAAATATGGCTGTTTTTATCATCTTGTACTAATGCTTTCATCTGTGCAGCAAAGAGAATTGATTTTATTTTGGATCTGTTTAGATAGAGTGAAAAAACATATCGAAATGAATATATGGGAAGATGAAACACTTCACATTCAAAGATTCTGCTAATAGCATTGTAATCTGTGGATTCATTCATTCTTGAAAGTTTTCATATATTAGGAGATGTCCATCATTCTTTGCAAATACAATCTGTCTTTTGCCTAATTAAAATAGTTGTTCCTTTCAGTAACTTGGGCACTTTATCATGCTCTCTCCTTTCTTCCTTTTTCCCTCACATTCAGCATTCTTGTGTTTTTACTCTGCCTTTTCTCTCCATGAGCTGTTCTCTTTTCTCAGTTTTAAGAGTGGACAATATAGTGGATCATTGGAAGTTTGATTTGTTGTTCCCTATGTTTTAAGCTCACCTTCATTGAACTATAACACTGGGTTTAGCAATCTGGTGACATTTATCCATATTCCCTGTACTCGCCATAGAGAGACTATGGCAGGCATGGCATAGATTTCTGCTAATGTGCCTATTCTAGTATTATTTTGTTCACTAAAAAATAAGCATATCTATTTGTGTTTCAAATAAAATATAGGATGCTAAAACTGTGATTTAGTTTTTCAATTCAAAATTCTTCCTTTGGTTTCGAAAAAAAGAGAGTTTAGGACAAATGTCCTGATGGTCGATTCCCTTATGGGAATAACGTGGCCACACTGGGTGAAATTCACCATTTTGGGCAATAAAATTAGGTTGGGGAAATGAATACACAAGGCTCAACCAAATCATTGTCCCTTCACAAATCCCTACAGTTACCTTAAACACTTCTTCCACCTAAATTTATGAAAAACATTGTGTATATATTAACTGTATTAATAAAACCAACAAATAAAATGTAATTTTTAAGTATCATGCTGCTGTTCTAAGAGTCTGATTTCGTGTCTTTTCAAGGAACAGTTTTATAATCCAATATTTAATGGGTTTTTTCAAATGGGCAGAAGTAATGGATTTTTTCACAATCTTATAAATGATACCTTAAGTTCAAACATAATGAAAAGTTTTAACTGACTATTTTACTTTTAAGTTACACATTATTTGTGCCTGTGTACATTAAAGTTTCAAATACTTTTCAAATTCTCAAATTCCATGTAACCAGCAATAATAGTGCAGAGATCCTGAGACGTGTATGTGCCTCATCTTACTTCAGAGATTGAGTGGCTGCTACCATTAATCAGTGAGTAGTTGGTTATGTGAGTTTCTAAAATGACCTGCCTATCACTCTTATTTTTTTTCTCCCTCAGAATGATCTCAAACTGCTTTTGACATCACTAGCAGATAACAAATACATCATTCTGCAACAACTGGCCAGTGTGGTGGATAAGCCTGCAACAGAACAAGTAGAGGTATTTATAGTTACCTGTTTCTGAAAAAGGAGGACAAATGTAACAAATAAAGTAGAGCTTCTGGAGCACATCATCTCAAATAGTCACCAGAAGATCGATATATGGCCTATGGGAGAGGGGAAATGGATCTTTTTTTTTTTAATCTCCAAAGCTAGATGCCACATGTTCACTTCCAAGAAATAGTAAGCCTTATTTAAACCAGGCCAAAGAATTAGTTTCCATCTTCCAGAAGGTTTTTGAAGTACATTAGAATCTATGGGCACTGCTCTATTTTTTTTCCTAGAAGTGAAGAAAATAGTTGTATTCAGGCAAAATCCCCTTCTTTTGAAGACCTCTGGTCCTATTTGCATTCCTTTGTCATATTGTTTAAGATAATCTTTTTGCCCCATGAATGTTAAATATATCATAAATATAAAAAAGACAGCAAGATCTATGTTGGCACCATCAAATGTACAGGGAATACAAGCAATAAAAAATAAAAATCTGATTAGAGCGTGTATTTTAATACCAAAGTATCTAAAGTGAATAACTGTTTCTGCTACTGGAAATATCTAAGCTAAAGAACAGATTCTGTCTTTGCTCAGCAGTGCCTGATTATCCTCTGGATAAAGAGACTCTACTTTAATCCAACCATTTTATGATTTTCTCAGGCACAATAAATTTTTATTCTAATCTTTGTGCTTTTGCTCATGTTCAAACTCCTTGCCTAGAATACCCTCTTCCTGTTGATCTAAATCCTATAAAGTCTTCAAAGCATGATTTAAGTAACACCCTTGCCATAAAGGCTTCTCTATGACTAATTACTTCCTTGGCTAAGCTCCTGTAACCCATATATCCTGTTATAATGAATGTGCAACTATGTGCCTTTTTGTCATGTGTCTAATTAGAATCAGGACTTGTAGAGCCAGAAGAGACCAAAAAGATCCCTGATAGTCCAGGGATTCATTTTAGAGATTAAGGAAATGAGACCTAGAGAGATTATATGATTTGTCTCATGCCACAGCAACTAGTGGCAGAACTGACTTGAACTCAGATCTAACTTGGCCGACTTTTCCTACTTGACCATGCTGCTTTTGAGGTGTTTTGTGTGTATCATTATTTTTTTTTTTGAGGGCAATTGGGGTTAAGTGACTTGCCCAAGGTCACACGGATAGTTTTTGTGTTAAGTGTCAGAGACCAGATTAGAACTCAGGTCCTTCTGACTCCAGGGACAGTGCTCTATTCACTGTGCCACATAGCAGCCCCATCATTATTTTTTCTTAAGCAGATTATAAGTACCATGAGACTGTGGATCACATCTTATATTTCTTCTGTAACCCCTCAAAGCAAAAGATAGAATTGAATAATTTTAGAGGTAGAAGGGTTATGAGAAAGTAAAAAAAAAACCCTTAATTGATAGATTATATAGAAAAGTCCCAAATTTAAGTAACTGAAGTAGGTATTACAGGTAGTAAATAACCAAGCCAGGATTCAAATTCAGGTCTTCTGACTCCAGGTCCTGTGACCTTTCCATTGCTAATAAATATTTTAGATATTTAATAAATACTTTCTCCCACTTGATTCCAGAGAGTGTCTTGCCTGCTCATGCAGGTGAGAAAATTCCAGTTAAATTTGTACTAGAGAATATACTTTATTTGAAGGCAAAGTCATCTGTGTGCTACCAATCCAAAGAAGAAATTGTTTCATAAATGTTTTCTGATCATATAGGAAGTTTTCACCATATCATAGAAAAACAATAAGTATTCTTAAAAGTAATATAGGTAAGCTTTCTCTTCATCTGCTCTTCTCATCCACACTCCATTTTCAAGTACTTAATCAACTGAAACACATTATTTGTACTATTGGAATACTATTCCCTAGCTTTTAAAACCTCTGTATTACTGTTGAGGTGGCCAGCATCTACATATTGGATGCTCTTCCCTTCTCCCTGTAATAGATAGTATAGTTTTCATGTATTTAAAAAAATACCATTTAAAAATAGGAGTGACGGTTTGGGTTTAAAGAACAATTAAATGGCCATGGAGATTGCGTGAATGTTACAAAGAAATGTAATTTATTTTATTCAGGCAATACAGCAGGCTGAAGATGGTCTGAAGGAATTAGATGCAAGTATCATTGAATTAAAGAGACGTGGTGACAAATTGCAGATTGACCAGCCCACTGTGCAAGACCTCTCTAAACTCCAGGTAACCATTCAGTCAATGGCCATTTTATCCACACTTTCTGTTTTGCTCCGTTCTTCACTTAGTACTCTACATACTATATATTTAAATGTTTGTCGAATTAAATTGAACAAAGTACTGCAATTATTAATGTTTCTGGGTTCGTATTAATTGAAATCAGTTTCAGTTAACTGATTAACTGAAATCAGTTTCTGTAACCTCTTTCGATAATGTCTCTTTAGCTTTTTTTTGCTTTTTGGAGGGCAATTGGGTTTAAGTAACTTGCCCAAGGTCAGACGGCTAGGTTTTTGTTTGTGTGTGCATTAAGTGTCTGAGGCCAGATCCGAACTCAGGTCCTTCTGACTCCAGGGCTGATACTCTACTCACTGCGCCACCTAGCCGCCCCTGTAATAATGTCTCTTTAGGATTTTTCTTTCCTTCATAATTTTTTCAGAACTATGCTTTTATTTGAAAATAGTTTTATGTTTCACATGATATGGTTCCCTAGAAAATATATCACTTATTTACCTAATATAGTACTAAAGGAAAACTTACATAGGTCACTCTCCATCTGCATTTCCTTCCCACCCACCCCCCACCGAAACATTTTTAGAGAAATAGGAACACCTGTATTCTGTTTAATAATAGCGTTGACAGCTACAAATATAGCCCTGTCTTTGTAAGTTTTAAAACACTTAATAATGTATCTGAACCTTGCATCAGTCACAAAACCAATGCAGCACTCAGAATGGAAGTTATAAAACTCTGACCTGAGCTCCCTGGATCATTCCAAGAGGTCTGAAAATTCTAGTCTCTTTTCTAGATCTGTTTTCTTAATGGGTTACCCAAAACCTGACACAGATGTGAAAATATGAGGCTGCCACAAATTACTAATGGAATTTTTTATTAAACACAAACCTGGCAGAGCAGTTTCTGTATTCCAAAAGTCTCCAAATGGTTGCCAATAAAACCCTGAGTTATCTTTGTATATCTTACTACAACAGTGTTAAAAGGATATATAACTGCAATTAAGATTCACAAGTCCTTTTAGAGAAATAAAATATATCCTTATTAAACAAAAAGAAAGGTTCATTTAATTGGCTTCTCATTTGTACGCCTAACATTTCAAAATTCCTAATGTGGATATCTTTCTACACTTTCTTTAATCATTATTCCAGAGTCTTTAAACATGAGGGAATGAAGTCAAGTAACATACTTGTAACTGAACATGGGCACAAAGTTTTACCATATTGGACATTTTTGGTCTTCCATAAACATTAATATGATACATTAATTGACTACATCCTTTCAAAAATTCCGTGGTTGGTATTTCATCCCCTACTAAAATGCAATTCCAAGTCAAATAGCTACTTACTCCACTCAGTTGACAAAATATTGTCTTAGTGCCTTAAAAATCTCTCTTTGTTCCCATTGAACTAATTAAAAATTAGTTTCTTTGAAGCCCTACAAAAGGATGTTGTAACTGAGTCTTTAAGATATTAAGGAAACTGTACACCCTTTCTCTAACGACTCATGATAATTGTCTTTCCCTCTTTGTTGTTATATTTCTTATAAACCAAATTTCTACCTTTTTACTCCTCTCTGTAGCTTTCCCAAAGTCATATAATGCAAGCCACATCTACATTCCCGTTAACTGATACTCGGCATCACTAGTAGAACTGTTATCAGACCTATATTACTCTTCACAGGCCACACTTAGATTTATTGAAGTGTTTAAACATTAAATTCTCCTTTTTGGACATGATTTGTAAATATCATAGATGAATTAAAGGTAAATCAGTTGCGCCACCCAATGACTCTTTTAGGATAACTGAGGATAAGTAAGCATGATATAGTCACATTAATTAGATCAAGTGACATGTTTTTAGCCTGTTGTCTGTATATTAAATGAAATTGGTTGCTTTTTCTGTTCTTTTAGGACATGTATGATGAACTGATGATGGTCATTGCCTCCAGGCGCAGTGGGCTAAATCAGAATCTAGCCCTTAAGAGTCAGTATGAACGAGCTCTGCAAGACCTGGCTGACCTGTTGGAAACTGGTCAAGAAAAAATGGCAGGAGACCAAAAAATGATTGTGTCTTCCAAAGAGGAGGTTCAACAGCTACTTGACAAGCACAAGGTACAAAATAAATAAACACAAACATGTTTCTAAATACCCATTATTACATGCAGCCATTTATGTATTAAAACATAGTACTCTCAATCTTTTGAGTTCTTACTTTCTGTATTTTTTTACTTATATTTTACTATTCAAAGCAACCATTAAAAGTAGATCAAGCCCATTGAAAGAAGAAAGAACAAAGATTTGTTGCAGATTAATTGAAATGGGATTTTGAGATAGTTCTAAGTTAAAATGCATAACTTCTTAGTAATTTTTCAAAAAGTAAGACCTTACTGTCAGTCTCCATTCTCTCAATGAAAGGTAATCAAAGAACAGAATTCTTTAGAGAGAATCTATTCTCATCCCATATTCATATTCCCAAGTATATTCTATCTGCTGACACTAATTACCTTTTTTTTCCTCACAATTTACCTCTAGAAACATATTCCTTCTTGGTTTCTCCCCACCAAGGGCAACAGCTTTCCTGTTTGCCCTAGGAATGAACTCCTTCCTAGACTCAGAGATGAATCCCACCTCCATTATAGCTACAGATGTGTTGGTATAGATAAAGATGTTTATTCTTTCTCTTGCCTTGAACTTCCAGATATCTTCCTGGGAAAATAGAATCCCCATTTCTCTAAATGTCCATTCCACATGGTTACATAGGATGAAAAGAAAAGGATAGCCAAAAAAGGGCGAGAAAAATGGCAAGATGATAATTGATATTTTAAGTCATTTTAAGGTTTACAATGCATTTTGCTAATGAGCTTTTATTTGCTGTGTATAAGGCAGGCAATAAAAATATTCTTACTATTGCTATGTTAGGAAGGAAGAAACTGGAGTTTACAGTAGTACAGTGCCTAGGTTCATGCAGCTAGTAAGTATATGAGGAAAGAGATATATCTAAGCCTTTCCAACTTCTCCAGGAAGACCACTGTTCTTCCCACTATTCCATGCTCTTTAGGAGAGCATTCCCTCTGGTTGAGGTGAGAAACCAAGATCATAGATATTACTAGATCACTAAACAAACTCCAGAACAACCTCCTTGTTAATTTCCAGATACTTCATGGGAAATGCTTTTTAGCCTGCATGTAATCAGATACAATCTGTACTGGTTTCATGCTAATTATACTTGGTCCATTTGACTAAAAGTTAACAAATGTGATTTTATTTCTGCCAAAGTAGAGAGTTAACAGTTACTGAACTAATAACACCGATGGGATGTTTAATGAACTTTTCTTAGTCTGCAAAATTACTTGTTTAGCTTTGGCATATTGTATTCAGAAGTTATTTATAATGGATGACAGCCTAAAAGTAAAATAAATATGACTGAAATCCAGTCGATAGCATGCCCTACATATGAGGTAATTTTTTAAAAAAGAAAACATATTTAGCCAAACTGTCTTATTGTTTCTTCTGGTGCCATGTAATCTGCTGCATTCAGATTGGGGTGGGATCATGGAGGTATAGTTTTTCAGATTTCATTTTTTAGGTACTTGTATCCAAACCTATATGATTTATTAGAGTTTTATCTTTTTACTATGGAAGCATCTCTTTACAGAGCTACTTTTTTTTCCCCTCAAGTCTTTGACATTATAATGAAAGATGAGTATCAATTCAAAAGGATAGAAATTTATAAAGAGAAATATTTTGGCTCAAATTATTTCTCACATTTAGGGCCATCCACCAATTAAGTGGGTTGCCTCATAGAACAATAAGCTCCCCATAATTGAAAGTGTTCAGCTGGAGCCTGGATACCTGGCTTTGTAGGGATGTTGCAGAAGGAATTCCAACAACAGATTATCTGAATTCTTTAGTGACCTGCAAATTTAATATGAGTTAAAACTATGCTTTGGCAGCAAAGACAAGAACCAGATATCTTAGTCTATAAGGAAGAGTTAGAATATTCAAAAAGGAAATAACTTAGAGCACATGGAGATGAAATATTCCAGAAAAGGAGCCTATGAGTAGACACATAGAGTGAGAATGCACTTGGTGCAGGTATTCATGAAACAGTACATAGATTCGTTTGTTTGGAGCAAGGAGTTTATATAATGGAATAATGGAAGATTGGGCAAAGAAAGTATACTGGATGATGAAGGGTCTTTAATATGAAACTAAAGAATTTGGACTGTATGTTGGGGAAGACTATGAGCTGCTGAAAGTTTTCTTGTAGGAAGTACTCCATAAAAATTGATCTCAATTCCAAAATATCATTCTGGCAGCATTATGGAAGAATTCTTGAGGCCATAAGAAGATTGTTGAGATAATCCAGGTTTGGGGATTTGGACTGTGATGGTGACAGTGAGTTTGGAATATTGTTACATTGCTCAAGCTAAATATTCTTTTACATTAACCCAATTCTGTCAGTACTCTCTTTGGAGTAAAATTTTAATGGAAAAGTAAGGTGTGTATAGATTTGTGACTTCCTTGTTTTCTGAAAAATTCTAGGAGTATTTTCAGGGCCTTGAATCCCATATGATCTTAACTGAAACACTTTCCAGGAAGATAATCAGTTTGGCTGTCCCAAAGGAAAACCAGGTCCACATGGAATTGATGGCTCAGGCTTCAGCTGTACTAAAGCAGGCTCACAAGAGAGGTGTAGAACTGGAATACATTCTTGAGGTGAGAGCTTCATTTTAACTTACTTTTCTGTTACAAACAAATGTAAGGGTATCCATTAAGGCAAGGTTTGGGCATCCAAGAAGCCTACTTTATACTTTAAAGAAGAGCACCATGGTTTCATCAATCTTTGTTGTTGACATTTTCCCTGGGGTTCTACTACAGATGGACTTTTGCACAATTACATACTTATATAATCTTCAGCAATGTGAGTCCTAAGAAAGTATTAAATAATGCCCTAATCTTATAAATGAGGTAGCAGCAACCTGATATAACGCCAATGCAATATTCACAGTGCCCACAGCAGCTATGAATAGGCTGGTGTAGTTCTGAATCACAAAATGTAACAGATTCTCCATATGGAAATTATTCAAACACCAGAAAGCCAAATCCATCATAGCAACCAAGAAGTTGGTACACATAACTAATGCAGCAAGCACTGATATCCCAAAGCCTTCCTTCCATCAGGCCTTAAAAACAAAACAGGGATGGGACAACTAGGTGGCGCAGTGAGTAGAGTGCCGGCCCTGTAGTCAGAAGGACCTGAGTTCGGATCTGGCCTCAGACACAACGCACACACAAACAAAAACCTAGCCGTGTGACCTTGGGCAAGTTACTTAACCCCAATTTCCCTCCAAAAAGGCAAAAAACAAAAAACAAAAAAACATGTTCCCTTAAGCAAAAATGCCCTTCTCTCACTCATGCTAACTGCTCTGCCTCCACACTGCTTGATCCCAGCTCTGCTAGTGCTCTCTCTCATCTCCTTCTTGCTCCACCCTTCCTATTCCACCCTTTCAGCAAGCTTCTCCCACTGTGGGCTCCATGTGACTACATTTGGCCTAATAAGGGGCAAGGAAGATCTTCAAATTCCCATTCCCATTCCACCAGGTGAGCATGTGACTGTATAAGCACAGAATGTGGTTTTGAATGCTATTGCCCCTGTTGAGGACTTGACTTGGAATAGAAACTGAACTGTTAGCACATTGTCTACCAAATTCAGAAACAGAGGTGGGGAAAGTAATCCTAAAAGGCTACCAGGGACTGGCATCATGGTCTCAATCTTTCCTGGGTGTTTGCCTTTGTCAGCTCCACAAGGTAATTTCCCTTCTTAAAAAAAAAAAAAAAAATCCTTCTTCCTCTGGAACCCAAGAAGCTTTAGGTATTTTCAACACTCCTCTGTGCCATCATTAGTATACTTGAATAGTATAGATAGTATGTTAATTTTTGCTACATCTCACTGCCTTCTCTAGACAAACACTAGTATATCTACGCTGCAATACATAATATTTTTTGTGCTTCCAAGGAGGAAGTTTCCAGTCCACAATGATTGGTGGTGAAATGGAATTTAATGTTGACTCTAGGAGGCTTAAATTGAGTAAACAAATGAAGACTTCATACTGAGAAATTGCTGAGTCTTTTTTATAAGTCACCTTGTAGATAAACATCAATGATCTCTCACAATGAAACTGAAATCACATTTGAGTATAAAGTAAAAGGGTTTGTATGGTAATATAAGGTTAATAGCACATATTCATTTTAAAACTTCTTTTCAGTTTTAATAGTGACATCTCTTTCAAGAATTTATTTCCTCAAATACAATATAGCAATTCATTTACTATATGAAGTATAGTAGATATGGTGTAGATATGCGGGACTGTATATAATCAGCTAACGTATGTTAAATACCTTCCATGTGCCAACCACCGAGGCATTGTGGTTGCAGAGACAAAGACTAAAAAAAAAAAATTCCTGCCCTCAAGAAGCTTACATTCAGTACATACTGAACTAAATAAAAAATTGTACAAAGTAATTTTAGGGAAGTTGAAAGCAGCAAATTCTGGGAGGTTCAGGAAAGGTTTCATGTAGGGCATGGCCCTTATGCTGAGATTTGAAGGAAGCTAGGAATCCTAAGAAGTAGAGGTGTGAAGGGAAAGCTGAGAGGTGAAATGGTTTCTATGAGGAACAGCAAATGGGTCAATTTGACTAGACCATAGAGTATATATGAGGGAACTAATGTGAAATAAACCTAAAATATTAGACTGGATCCATATTGTGAGGAGCTTTAAATGCCAAAAAAGGTTTTATTTTATCATAGAGGCAAGGAAGAACCATTGGAAGTTTTTTTTTTTCTTTGACACGGTCAGATTTGTACTTTAGGAAGATTATTTTGAAATCTTTGTGGAGGATAGATTAAATAATGAAAAGAATTGAAACAGGAAGACCAATTAGGAGGCTATTAATTCAGGAAAGAAGTAATGAGGGCCCAAACTGGGGAAGGTCACGGGAGGGAGGGGACTGTAAATGGCAAAAAAAGAGGGATAAGTATCAGAAATGTTGGAAAGACAGAATTGAAAAGACTTGGTGAGTGATTTGATATGGGGAGAAAGAGTGAGAGAGAATAAGGAATTAAGAATAACTCAATTGCAAAATCTTCTTTGTGGCTAGAATAATAATGTACAATTGACACTATTAGAGAAGATAGAAAGAACAGTGGGTTTTAGGAATAAAATAATGAGTGCAATTTTGGACAAGTTTATATAACATCCAGTTCAAAGTGTCTAATAGACATTAGATTATGAGGGATTAAAGAAAGAAACTACTGATGAATTCTCAGATCATAGATATGGAGCTATGGGGATTTATAGGCCTATTTTTTTTTTTTTTTTTGCATAGTGATAACAGCTAGCAGAGTGAGTAGAGCACCAGATCTGCACTCAGGAAGACCTCAGTTCAATTCCATCCTCAGACATTTAATAGCTATATGACCCTGGGCAAGTCACTTAACCCTGTTTGCCTCAGTTTTATCTTTAAAATGAGCTAGAGAAGGAAATGGCAAACCACTCTAGGATATTTGCCAAGAAAACTCCAAATGGGTTCACGAAGTCAGACATGAATGAAATGACTGAACAACAACAACAAAGTGTTGAACCCATGGACATTCTGGAAAGAACAAAGAGAGAGAGAAGATGAGAATTAGACATGAATGATGATCCTCTCTAATGAAAATGGGGAAGGACGGTCATGCAGAGTAGAAGAAAACTAAGTGAAAGCAGTGTTAGGAATTGTAGAAGTCTAACTAAGGGCCACATACTACGACAGTCTGAAAGGGAGCTCTTGTGTGAATTCTAGAAATGTTAAAATGAGATCACTTGATCAGTTTATTCTCACCTTCTCTCCATTTAAATTCCTACACATGGAAGCAAAGTCCTCTCCAAATGTTTGGCAAATAATCATTTATAATATAGAGAGAAAAAGGAGAAAACCAGGCTTACATGTCCAAATAATATATTTATTAAAGAATCATCTTTACAGTCTGCCTGAGCCAGGATGGATTATCTGGTGATTGACTTAGGGTGTTTTCTCATAGAAATAGGAACTTGATCTTTGTGTCTTTGGCTAGGCTTCTGAGAAGCTCTCCTATCACACGTGGTCATGAGCTCATATTAAGAACAAAGATGCCAAACTTTGTTAATGGCCTGGATTTCTGACTTTATTCTTAGCTTTCTTTTGCTTGTCTCCAGACTCTAAAGCATGGTTAATGTTCACTTAGGATCTTTTGTGAAACGAAACATTTCTTATGTTGCATCTGTAAAATAGACTATCAGCTATTCAGAAATACAATAAAACCTAATATATCATCTTACACAAACTTTATATTCTCTCACTTTCTTCTGAGTACTTTATCTTCTTCCATAGCAACCAAAAATTGCTTTTAAATAGTTTCTGAAGTTCATGGAACTTAATCTTTATGGAAATCTGAAATATAAAAGAAAGAAAGAACTGTTAC
Organism: Gymnobelideus leadbeateri; assembly: GCA_011680675.1. Classification (NCBI taxonomy): domain Eukaryota; kingdom Metazoa; phylum Chordata; class Mammalia; order Diprotodontia; family Petauridae; genus Gymnobelideus; species Gymnobelideus leadbeateri. The sequence continues at coordinate 167,137 of WOXC01000903.1, forward strand.
AAACAAGTTCTCGCCAGCACTTAACCTACTATTTCACAAATATAACAATATATATTAAATGACTATTTAGACCTGGTCCCATCTGGAGGATGACTATCAAGAACTCACCAGACAGTTGGAAGCAGTTGAAAGTAGCATCCCAAGTGTTGGTTTGGTGGAGGAGAGTGAAGAAAGATTAAATGACCGGATAACGCTATACCAGGTTAGTTATCATTGAAAAAAATATTTTTATTTTATAGTAAACCAAAGATCCACTAGACATTTCTAATAGTAGAATCTAATAGTAGAATCAGAATAAAATTAAGTTTTAATATTGTACTTTTATTTGTATTAAATTATACACTTTCCTAAAAGCAATGAAACTTCATATTAATATCAAGTTGACCATTTGGAGAATATATATATTTATATATGTGTATGAATATCTATACATACACATATTATACATATACATATATGCACATAGATGGATGTGTATACACATATATACATATGCTTTTGCACACATACATGCATGGTTCTCAACCTTAAGTTTCCTATTAACTAAAATCAAAGGCATTCATTATAAAACACACATACAAACACACAATGTATGAAATAATGAGAGAGCCTTTAGTTTTCTTTTTTCATACTATGTATATTTCCTAAATTTTTTCTTCCATGCACATTTTCTCCAGTTTATCTTGAAACCTGGTCATTAGCTAAATAAATTTCAATTGGTTGGATTTGGAAAATGCCTGTATTTACTATGTAAATGCTTGTTGAAAACTAAGGAGACGATTAGAGCTTCACTATAAATGGAAAGTTGACATTTTCATTGTCGTTGTTAGCAGAAACTATAACTAGGTTTCATATCAATGAAGGGTACTGTGGGGCACTGGAGAAGGTATAAGATTCAAGAAGGGAAAAAATAAGCTGTAATCTTTCTGACCCAATGTTTTTTTGTTTGTTTGTTTGTTTTGTTTTGTTTTTATCATTTTAGCGGCTGAAATCCAGCTTATCTGAATACCAGCCAAAATTATACCAGGTACTGGATGATGGGAAAAGATTGCTAATTTCCATTAGCTGTTCAGATTTAGAAAGCCAGCTAAATCACCTTGGAGAACATTGGCTAAATAATACCAACAAGGTTACTAAAGAACTGCACAGATTGGAGACAATATTGAAACACTGGACAAGGTAATAATAAACGTAAACTCCATAAGATCAGAGGTCTTTGACCTTAATGACTTTCCTATTAATTAAAATCAAAGGCATTCATTATTACACATTTTATATAAGTGATAAACTAGCTAGGACTGAGTTAGAATATGCCTCTGCCTGTTTCCTTTAATAAAGGAATACTTTCCAAAAGACTGAAAAAAAGAATCACAAGAAATCTTATGGACTGAAAAATGGTAGTTGATCTGGCCAAGAGAACAGCTTGAAGAGGAAACAAGTGAGCAGTAGACAGAATAGTTCTGTGTAAATTAACATTTTTTCTTTGTATTCCACATTGTGAGAGGCAGCTTAGTGTGTAAGAGCCAGCATGGTACATACAAGGAACATAACACAGACTTTATACTCAAAAGAACTGAGATAAAATCATTCTGTGACCTCCAATAAGTCCCTTAGCCTTCATGCTCCTCAGTTCCTTATCTACAAAATGAGGGGATTGGGCCGGATGACATCTGAGGTCCTTTCTAATTTTGGATCTATAATCCCATAATAGATAGATGACTGATGTTAGAATTAGGAAAGCCTAGATTTATATCATGTCTCTGACTCAGACTGGCTGTGTGGCCATGAAAATTCACTTAAGCTTTCAGTATCCCAAGCAACTCACTTCAGCCGTAAGCTACAGATGAATCATAGAATTTCAGAATTGAAAGGTGTATCAGAGGCTAACATATTTAATTGATACACCTCTACCCTCCAGAAAAACAAATCTCTGCAACATAACCCAAAATTGGTTGGTTTCTCAAAGTCTTCCACTGAAGGGGGGGCTCACTACCCCAATCACCTGAAGCCTTCCCCTAAAGGGGAGGGACTTACTACCTTAGATTTTGGATTATTATTTTGAAAAAAAATTTTATAGCATCAAGCCTGAATTTGCCTTTGCATCTTCCACCTATTGCTTCCCCTTTCTGATTTACATTAGTGAAGGCAATTTCCATACTCATAATTTCCTATGCCAGTAAAATCACATCTCAACCCCACACAAACAACAGCAACAAAATATCATATTGTATTCCAAACTGCCATCTTCTCATTTTATGCCAGTAAAATGAAATCTCTGTGTTAAGGAGCAAGAAAGAAATAGTATTTATTTTTCACTTATAGGTAAGGAAGTTCAAATATAATGAGCCTTTGTGTTTTGTGACATGTCCAAAGTCACTGGGTTATAGGATTTCGATCATCTAGAGGCAAATCCTCTAATTCTGTATATGTGGAAACTAAATTAGAATGACTTGATTGCACTGATCACAAGTAACAAAGCTAGAAGTCAGATCCAATACTAGATAATAAATGTTGTTATTCTCATTTGTGCGCTTTTTCATTAACCATTCCCTGCTTCCTCTAGTAAAACTGCTAACATAGATTATGTTAGGGGTCAAAATAAAACTGCTAACAGGTTATGTTAGGGGTCAAAATAAAAGCAAGAATCATTTTTATTTATAGTGAAAATATTTGTTGCTTTTAATTAATTTTTACTTGCTAAATGTAAATTCATTATCATATTTTATAATATTGCGATATATAATTAACAGTTATGTTTATTAATAATTTATAAAATAATTTTACATTTATTAAGGACAACTCATAGCAGCCTTATGAGTCAGTCAGTTCAAGTATTACCCTCATCTTATAGATAAGGCCACTTTGTTTCAGAGAATTTAAATGATTTCTCAGGAATTACCCACCTAGTAAATAGAGGAGTTAAAATTCAAAAATAAGCCTTCCGACTCTGCACCATATTCTTTCCTTAGTTGTCCTTCAATGGACATTTATATATTTTGCTGTCATTAACTTTCTTACAGATACCAAAGTGAATCTGCTGAACTCATTCATTGGCTGCAGTCAGCAAAGGACAGGCTAGAATTTTGGAATCAGCAATCAGTGACAGTTCCACAAGAATTAGAAATGGTTCGAGATCACCTGAATTCTTTCCTGGTAAGACATTTTAAGAGTCTGAGACATTTAGTCATATATGGTCCTTCTGTCTGTGTGATTCCATCAACCATGTAAACCTGAGTAAACCAATCAGTGGTTACTTACCTTGTGGTATTCATGTAATCCTTAGTCAACATAAATGGCCTTATCTTTCTATTCTCAAATTTTCCTTTTAATTTTGTTCTAGAATGATATTCTCATCAAATATGTTCCCTCCATAGTAAGACAAGGACTTTGCTGGTTTTTATTGCCTCTATAATTCCCAGTATGACATTGATGTAGTATGGAGACTTATAAGTCAATAATTAAGTCTAATGGCAAACCTTTTGTAAACATAACTCCTCCTCTTGTGGAACTAACACATTTATAGTTGTGTAACATTTGTTCTCCCAATTAATTATTCATTTAGGAATTTTCTAAAGAAGTTGAAGCAAAGTCCTCCCAAAAGTCCTCAGTTCTTAGCACAGGCAATCAACTCCTTCGACTGAAGAAAGTGGACACGGCAGCGCTGCGCTCAGGGCTGTCACAGATTGACAGTCAGTGGACAGAACTGCTGGCACACATTCCGGTAGTACAAGAAAAGTTACATCAGGTACATAATGAAAACATTCTTAAGTTACTTTAGTCTCCTATGGCTGAATAAATATGTCCAGTGGAGGGAAAAAAATATTGATTAAAAACATAGATTAATGCATTATTCTTTCTTTTCAATCTTACCATCACATAAAATTTATCTTATTCCACTAATCCCTATTCTTGCCTGGAGGGGGAAAAAAACAACTCCATGAATTAGCAATATCTTAAGTACAATTTAGCATAGAAATGGCATTTTAGTCTCTGGCTGAATTCTGAAAAACTACTTTCAAAGTCCCAAAAATCAAGCAGTGTGTGCTTTTTGTTTCTCCTTTTGTTTTGGGTTATTTTTTTAGTATTTTACTTTCGTTTGAACTGCCCTAACAGAAAATATCAAACAATTTAATGAGATGATTAGTAAGATCTATCATCAGTTGAATTTTCTGTAGTTTTCATTATCTCGCTCTTCCAAAAAAAATTTTTTAAGGAACTAATAAGAAATTATTTGCTTCGTGCTGGTGTTAGAATTATTTGAATGTTTATGAAGTAATTAAATTTTAGATGCCAATTGAGCATATAGTTTTTATTTTCAATATTTGAATGATGTTTAAGTTGAAAGCTGTTATTGAAGTTAAGATGTAGGAACTTTTTGGAGAGCCATGTAGTATATAAATTAAAATTAGCAAGTTAACAGGAATTGAGTTGAATTTTAAAACTTGCATCTTACTCTAAATCATACTTGCACAGCTGCAAATGGATAAATTACCGTCACGTCATGCTATTACTGAAGTAATGAGCTGGATTTCTCTTATGGAAAGTGTTATCCAGGAGGATGAAGAGAAGATTAAAAATGCTGTAGGACACAAAGCAATAAATGAATACCTACAGAAATATAAGGTAATTCAAAGAGAAGGTTTACTGTTCTATCAAATAAATGAGGTTATTTTTAAGATTCTCAGATTTTTTTTGGCAGAAGATCTCGATTCATAATAAAATTACCAAAGTGCGTGTATTAAAGACCTATAGACTTGTCAAGTATGTCACACACACTTATACAGAGACAGACAGACAGACATATACACATGCACATGTAGATTTATTGCATTTATATGTGTATGCATGCAAATGCTTACACTGCTGTCTATGCATATATATACATGCATAAATGATTAATAATATTTCTTATCATTAACTACTAATTAATTATATATTATTTAATTGATTTGATTTAATTATATATTACTTATATATCATTATTATTAATATTGATAATAATTATACTTATTATGCATAAATCACACACACATATGCTTACACTTCTGTCTATGCTTATATGTGTATGTATAGTCTTGGGTGTGTATACACTGTGCATATACATGTGAACATATATATGTGTATTTTATTCATGTGAAGATGTGCATGTGTGTGCACATATATGTATATTTTGATTTGATATTCTGGTCCAGATATTTTGTTGGTTTTTTTTTTAAAGCAATTGGGGTTAAGTAACTTGCTCAAGGTTACACAGCTAGTCATTATTTATGTGTGGGTGCTCATTTTCTGAGGCCAGATTTGATCTCGGGTCATCCCAACTCCGGGGCCGGCACTCTTACTCACTGCGCCACCTAGCCACCCCTTTAGGGCAATTGAGGTTAAGTAACTTGCCCAAGGGTACGGCTAGGTTTTTGTTTGTGTGGGTTAAGTGTCTGAGGCCGGATCTGAACTCAGGTCCTTCTGACTCCAGGGCCAGCGCTCTACTCACTGCGCCACCTAGCCACCCCCTGGTCCAGATATTTTGAGCAATGAACAAGCTTTCAATACCATAGTAAAATGGTCAAAAAATAACTTCCCAGTCAGAAAAAAAGAGGCATCCCTTGTGGTAGTTATACAGAGATTATTCATTATGAATTCCTAAGAATGGCTTTTTAATAATTATTTAAAAAGAAAACAGAATGCTAAAGAACATTTTATTGAAACATAGAAATTACACTATCTGTGAGATAAAACAAAGCATATGTTTTTTTCTAATCCTCTATCTTACACTTAAAAATGAAAAACAAATGTCTGTCTGAAACTTATGAGTCATATAAATGTTCCCCATTTTTGCACCATTTGGATTAGACTGTGGTAGTGACAATACCACTTTACAGCACTTGGAATATAACAACTTTTATTAAAATGAGAAGATATATTTAGTTGTGTCTTCTATTTCATATGTTCTGTTTCCTTCTTTTAGGGTTTTAAGATTGACATAAATTGTAAACAGTTGACAGTGGATTTTGTGAATCAGTCAGTGTTGCAAATCACCAGTCAGGATGTGGAAAGTAAACGTAGTGATAAGACAGATTTTGCTGAGCAGCTTGGAGCAATGAATAGACACTGGCAAATCTTGCAAAGTCTAGTAAATGAGAAGGTAAGCAAAGGGATCTGTTGCTTATTTGTCTTTCCTTAAAAACAGTAATAGTAATTTCAGTAACAACCTTTTCCAACAATAGTCAATAAATGAGTGGGCTATTTATTCCATTAAGCCCTAGGGATATGGAGAAAATATAGCTTCTACATGACTTCCTGAAACCTATTTATTCTTTTCCATTGCATCTATCACTTTTTAAATTAAAACAACAACAACAACAACTGGTATATCTTAATGAATTTTGGCTTACAAGACAGGTGAATTTCAAATAGCCAATAGCTACATAAGCATTATTTCAAACTTTACATAATTAGTTTTGTCTGGGGGAGTATGTTAAATTCTGGGAACACAGTTTTGATAAAATAATTAATTACCCTTTGAAAATTTAATTCTGAAACATATTTACTAATTTCTTATGGTAAATTTGTTCAAGTCCTTTATGTTTTCCATTTGATGCAGATCCAGATGCTGGAAGGTTTATTGGAATCTTGGACAGAATTTGAAAATAATGTGCAATGTCTAAAAACCTGGTTTGAAACCCAAGAAAAGAAACTTAAACAACAGCACAGAATCGGAGACCAGGCTTCTGTTCAGAATGCAATGAAAGACTGCCAGGTAATCTAGGCACTTACTCAGCATCACAAAATAGTGAAATGTGTTTGAGAAAATCAATAGCAGAAGAGTATAACAAGAATAGTCAAGAATACTCTTCTCCTGAGAGCTTGAAAATGTCCTATCTTTTATCACCAGTTTTCCCAATTATATAAGTTTTTTAACCATCATATACTTTTTTAATAAATTAAAAATATAACCCCCTTCCCATCCTATACTTAATTTTTAAAAACTTCACACTGCTTATGTCTTTTATAGCAATAAAGCACAAGATAAATAAGCAATAATAAGCATAGTTTTATATCAGAAGAGAGAGCTTTCACAATACTTTGAAAAATCAGTAAAATTAGACTGAACTATATAAGAGATTTCAAAAACAAGAACTCTAGGAGGAAAATATATAGCAACAGCGTTAGAGATTGATTGAAGAACTTCCCTTCCACTGGTACTCTTAGGAGGATGTAGATTAAACAAGAAAAAAAAAGTGGAGTAAGCTGAAATTTATCAGTTGAAATAAATATCTTAGATTGACTCTAGATATTAACTAACAAGACAAAAAATTTAGGAAGATCATGTGTATTGCTTTCTACATTTATAATCCATGTAAATAGTTTTCCACCTTTTCCAAAGTCAGCAATTGCAAAAGTGAGGGTGCTACAAAACTAAAAAGGAAGCACCCAAAGGGAAAAAAAGACAGACCAATATTCACATATTTCATAAAAATGCTTAAAAATAAAAGTACATTTTCATTGTATGAAATGGGGATGGAGAAAAACTAGGCAACACATTAGTCATGGCAACATAAATGGGACAAAAGGAAGTAGTCTGAGATCATTTCCCCCGTTTCTCATTGATCATTAACATGAGTAACTTAAATAGAACTATGAATCTGAACCCTACAAGTAAATTGATGTTCCAAAATTCTGTTTAGAACATGGAGAGTCAAAGTCCTTAGCAGTATTCACAATGAATATCCCTGTTTTAAAAGAATATTTTTTGTATTGCAGACCTAATAAAATGATGCTTTTTGGTTGTATTATTACTATAATCATCATTACCAAAAAGTTCATAATGCATATTACTCTATATATCTGCTTTAATTTTTCTTTTTGTTTTCTTGTTTCTCTTATAGTTTTTCCTTTACCTTTATTATTCTTATTTTTGTTCTTATTTTTTTATCTCCTCTTTCATTTCTGTCCTATAAAACATAGCAGAATCCTTGCCAAATAATAATACTTGTGATAATGTTTCTAAATTTCAATCAAAACTAAATGACTGTGTCACCAGTAGAGAATTTTAAATGTGGTTATTTCAAAGCAGACACATTTCTTTGAATCAACTGACAGAAAGAAAGTAGTCTGCATAATTAATTTAAGGTATAACTCATCACATCCTGGTGTAACTGGAAGGTCTAATTTGACAATACCCTAAACCTTGGTAAGATTTGTTATTTCCTCTGAGACATTTATTTTCCCAGATTGACAATCTGGGAAAATAAACTGAAAATAGTTGTCTAGATTTCCAGCTCTGGTTTTGGTAGCATCATTTCTTTAACCTTCCACACCACAATGTGAGGAGACTTCATTAATTTTAACTAACATAGAAGTTGGAGTGGGGCTATTCGCATTCACTATTTGCATATTAGATCTTTTCACATAAATAAGCTCTTTCCTCTCTCATTTTTCACAATCAGAATTCATTATTTAATTAGCTGGTTGAAAATAAAAATATGTTGTATTTCATTTAAGTTGTTCAACTACTTGTGGCTGTATTAATTATTAACTTAATTAATGGCTGAAATAATTGGTTATATTAATCAAATATATTTGAGTATATAAGTCTTAATGATTTAAACTGTGCCCAGGGCATTTTAGCAATATGCTTCCCAGCTGTGACTTGTGAGTATACATAACATGTTATATTCACTTAGTAACATTAACATCAATAGATGCATAATATTCAATTTTCAGTAACTGTATTTCATGCTAATGTTAGCAATGTGATTGAATAATTATTTCTGTTTGTCTCATAGTTAGAAGTACGGGAGGGATATATTTTGAGATAAAAATTTATAATGATTATTATAAAATATAAACTGGAATGATTTTTGGTTCATTCTGCATTTCACATACTTTTCAAAGCATTACCCATTTACACTTTCATTTGATTTACAATAATAGATAAAATTCATATAGTACTTTAATATATTATAAACACTTATAAATGTGTATGTACATTTATCTATATGTATGTGTGTACATATAATTTATATGCATGTATGTATATCTATATCTGTATCTATATCTATATCTATGTAAAATCTCATTTGATCTTCACAACAGCCCTTTGGGTAAGTTCTATTATTATTATTCCTGGCTTACAGATGAGGAAATTTGGGCCAAGGAAATTAAGTCCAAGGGTCACACAGCCAATAAATGTCTGAGGCAGAATTTGAACACATGTATCAAGCAATCAAAATTAATACATTAATAAAATTGAAAATTTTTACTTTTAAAGAATGTTCCTTTATATTTCCTTTTTTTTTTGCCCCATTTCAGTTATATTTCTATCTGTCTAGCTTTTAGGTGGTATAGTAGATAGAGGGACAGACTTGGAATAGATGGCTCAATGGATAGAGGACTGGGCCTAGAATCAGGAAGACCTAAGTTCAAATCCAACCTCAGACACTTAACTAACTATGTTACCTTGGGCAAGTCACTTAACCTCTCTTTGCCTTAATCATCTGGAAAAGGAAATGACAAACCACTCCAGAGTCTTTACCAAGAAAATTCCATGGACAGTAATGGTGTGCTATGGTCCACAAAGTCATAAAGAGTTGGATACAACTGAGTGACTGAACAACACCTGAGTTCAAACCCTAGCCATATCCCAAAGAAAGCTTCCTAATATAATTATAACAAAGTACCCTCTTAGAGCTATGAAAGTTCTCTGCACTATTAATCAACAAATTATACATTCATCATGTTATTCCTATTTAAGTTGGAATTTTATATTGAATACAAATTATAGACAAAAAAACAAAGAAAATTCGCAATGGGATTCCTACTGAACTATTATATATTAAAGATAAGATATCTAAGATAAAGATATATTAAAGCAACATTTTAAGGTTTAACAAGATATAGGGCTCTGATAAATATCAAGTAAGTACACCATCTGTACCTTATCCTGTAGCTAGACCTAGTCCCTATTTCCTCCTGTAACAATATCTAAACTATCATTATGTTTTGAAATGATCCGATTGGTTTTGTATCATCTTTTAATTGAACCTATTTATAATTAATTGACTGTGTCCTATAACTACCTAAATCATGGTTCTTTGTCTCTGAACTTAGTTTACAAATTCATCTGGACTGTCATGAGTTAAGTTTAGAAATTCAGTTCTCCTGTTAATCACTGTTCTATTTTTACCTCAAGGAAATCAGTGAATACAAGGGAGTCTAGACTATTGTTATTATATTATATTACATCTTTACAATAACACCAAGCTACCTTTCAAGGATGTCTGGTTTGTTTTCCAAAGAAGTCTGGTCTACTATCTCTAACCTTACAGGTAGACTCAAACAATAAACTTTTCTTAGTCACAGGAGGGAGGGAAGGGGTTTTTGCAAGCCTCTCATTCCCAGTTTTCAACCAGTCATATTGTCCTCCACATCACAGCTCTGTACCAATAATATTGGTTTTAATATTCATGATGTTGAGCTCTTGTAATCAGTCATAACTTGTTCCTCACCTATGAAGTCCTATTCTTCTGTGCTTCCCAAAACTATACAAGAAATCTGTCCCTTTTATTTGGGGTCTCAGTTTTGCGCAGGATCCTGAGATCATATTTATTGGTAAATTCATACTGTACTAATGAATTGATCTCGCTTGGAATTTTGTGCCTCTGTTTACCTTATTTTGACTATAACAGTTTTCACAAAATCAAATCAAACAAACTTTTTCTATATAATCTTTAAACTAATATACTCATCCATTCCTTCATTCAATAGTCATTTATTAAATTGTAGCAATTTCCTAGATACTGTGCTAGACACTGGGGATACAAAGACAGAAATTAAACTGTCTCTACCCTCAAGGAACTTACATTCTGAGGGGAATACAACGTGTACACATACAGCTAGATTCAAAATCTACACAAGTTGAGTGCAGAGTAATTGAAGAAGGACAAGCTAGTAGCTTTTTGGATTAGTGAAAACCTTTTAAAGGACTCAATAATTAGCCATTTATTCCTCTGTTCCCTAAGATTTTATTATGTCCAATTTAAAATTTTACTAATTCATTGTCTTTTGAATTTTTTTTATACTTTTAGGAACTAGAAGATTTAATTAAAGCAAAAGAAAAAGAAATAGAAAAAATAGAACAGAATGGACTATCTTTGATTAAGAACAAGAAGGATGTGTCTGGTGCAATCATGACTAACCTGCAAGAACTCAACCACTACTGGGCAAACTTAGACCACATGGTAATAAAGTATAAAAAAATAAAATTATAAAGGTCACATCAAGATTTTCGAGCATATTCCTTCTGTAGATACCTAGTGATCTTGGAATCATGTCCATCTTGACAGTAATGGAGAAACATTGATAGATTCTCATTTCCTAGAACCTTTGTACCACTATGTTTCTGTCTTGACCTGGGGATAAATTAAATTTTAGGTAACAGCTTGTTTTTACTTTTAGTCCCTTGAGTATATTTGAAAAAATAGTCCCCTTGAAGACATTCAGGAAATTAGTTTCTTGAATAAAACACACTTTACATTGAGTTACTTCTGCAGAATGCCTGACTTGTCAACTCTAATTTTGGAGGGTGACATTTTTTAAAACTTTCCCCTAAATTCCCGTGGGTACACCTGATTTGAAGGTTATAGGCTCCTATGCACTGAATATAGATATTACACAGGGCTACAGAAATTGTTAAGTTTGTACTTGCACGTCACATTTATCCATATAATTCCTCCTCTTCTTTTACCAATCAACTCCAAATGCTGCCCAATATAATGGGCTATAAATGATAATGCATCTTCATATAATAAATATATTTCCAGTTCCCTTATGAAAGTTATCCTCCCAAGAGATTACAAAAGAGCATCTTAAATTTTATGCTTTGTCTCTTCCTGATATTTATTATGTATGTTGCCTGATTCTCATTAGATCGTATTTAATAGCTCTAAACATGTGCGTCGATGCCTAGGGTTAGGGCGATTTTGCATTTATTTTGTGGAATTATCAATGTACTATTCTCTCCACACACACACTTTCTAAAGGTTGGACAGCTAAAGATATTACTACAGTCAGTGTTTGATCAATGGAATGTGTATAAAGTGGCTTATGAGGAAATGAACAATTACCTAATGGAAGCCAGGTATTCTCTTTCCCGTTTCCGGTTGCTGACTGGTTCCCTGGAAGCTGTGAAAGTGCAAGTAGAGAACCTTCAGGTGAGGAGCAAATATTAAATATTTCGTTGCAATGACTTTAAACTTATGGAGAAAGGAGAACAGAAGCAGTTTATTAATCCTATTCTCTCTTTTTTTTTTTTTGAGGGCAATTGGGGTTAAGTAACTTGCCCAAGGTCACACGGCTAGGTTTTTGTTTGTATGTGTTAAGTGTCTGAGGCCGGATCCAAACTCAGGTCCTTCTGACTCTAGGGCCGGCGCTCTACTCACTGCGCCACCTAGCTGCCCCAATCCTATTCTTTATACCAAAGTATTTGTAAGATTTTAAAACCATATTTATATGCTTTGTTTCTGAAGCAAACCTGTGGATTTCATCTCTTTACCAGGTATCCATCCCATAACTAGGTGACACTGTATCCTAAACATTTTATTTTCTAAGTTTTCTAAGGTAAATATTAATTACTGAATATTCACTGTTTTGTTAACTCAGCACTATTTCAAAAGTCTGTTTTATGCCTGCAAGTAGTTGGCTTAGTAGGGTACAAAACTTGCTTTCAAATTCTACCTCAGATGATTACAAGCTATGTGACACTGGGCGAGTCCTTAACCTTCCTAAACCTCAATTCTTTCATCTATAAAATGAGGGAATCAGATTTTGTTGGCCTCTAAGCTCTCTGCCAAAATCTATAATCCTTTTGATCCCAGAATCCCTTCTTTTTTACCTCTAGTTCTCTTCCAGCTCTAAATCTATGGTCCACTGGTCTACTTTCCATCACTGACATCTTCCTCTTAAACTTTTTCTTTTTCTTCTCTTCTCACCAGTCTCCACAAATTTAAAGGATTAAAAAATAAAGCAAATAGAAATGAATAGGAAAGCTATTAACTAGCTCTTAAACTATTTTTTCTTTGCTTTCCACAAAAAGCTAAGTGCCTTGTTCCATGTGTGCTCTCTTACTTATTGCTCTGTTCTTTGTTGTATCTATTATCAATAATAACATCTAAAATGTCATTCCTACTGTAGATGAAGGTAGCCTGCCCAGCCATACTACCTCCACTAAAGTGCTGCCTTAGGGTCCCCAACACTGTCACCCATTCTAATTTGGGCATTCTTTTCCATCTGCTGCTATCTGTCCTTGGAAGAATGGGTACTATGTGTATTCGGAGTTGGGAAAGGGTGCTTAGGGCGGCTAAGGTGCACAGAACGTACCTTTCCTACTTCTAACGGACTCTGGAAACCTGGCACAAACTCAAATATTGCTGATTCAATGTCTAATTCTTCTGAAGGGAATTTGCTTTTCCTGACTAACTTTTAGTTTCCCGAATATATCATACAATGGAATGTGTCAGGTGAGTCCTTGTTAATAAGAACTGAATATGATGATGATGTAATTAGTATGATAGCTTTGGGAGATTTAAAATAATTTCATAATCCAAAGCATTGAAATGTTCTCTTGAATCTCATGTGTTATCAATGGCACTTTTTATTGGCATTTCCTTATTCTTTGCATGATTCACTGCCTTCTTTGTGAATTAAAATAACAACAATAATAAAGCCTGTGATCGTTTTAAAATAGTATTAGACTTCACTAATTCACTTATGAACATCTTACCTGGTGTTGCATATTCCCTAGTGTCTTTTCTATATATGGAGTGATATTCTGGATACCATTTCATCATCTACCCTCCAACTAATCCCCATTTCCCCATTCTCCTAAGGCTTCAGGAGGTCTTATTTTATAGTCCCTGAGTCCTTGACTATGTCATTATATTACAGCCTATCCCACAGGCTGTAACCCACCCAAGAGGTGGATCTTATAGGAAAATTTAGATGAAGACTGTTCCTCTGTCGTGTATACCAGAAAAAAAGTGGTTTCTTACATTCTAGCTCTCTGAAGTATGTTCTGGAGTCCTGTAGCTATTACAAAGAATAGCAGAGTTTTGTTTTCCTGGGGCTCTATATTGGAATCTTGCCCAGAGTAGCATTCAGAGTATTCTTCCCCAGGAATGACCATAGAATTATATTATTTTAGATCAAGAAGAGGCCTTAGAAATGATCGACTTCCATTTCCTTTGTTTCACAAGTGAAATAGGCTCAGAGTCACAGAGCTAATCAGTGACAGAAATAGTAACAGTATACAGGTCTCTTGATGTCTAGTCCTATACTTTTACAAACATATGAAAGATATGATTCCCCATCTTCATCTCTACTTCCTAGCTTCCTTCTGTCTCTGCTAAAATCCCTTGTTCTGCAAAATGTCTTTTCTTATTCCAGTGCTTTCTCTCTCTTGATTATTTCCATTTTATCTTGTATCTATATTGTTTCTTCATAGTTGTTTGTATGTTGTCTCCCCCATTAGACTCTAAGCTTCTTGAAATCCAGGAATATCTTCTGCCTGGTACATAGTAGGTACTAAATAAATAAATGTTTATTGACTAACTGAATAATTCTAGGGTGACTGCTCCAAAGTAGAGATGAGAATTGAAAGGAAAGGTATCTATCTACAGAAAATTTTCATTACATTGTCAAATTAGATTAGCTAGCTTGCTGTGTGTGTGTGTGTGTGTGTGTGTATGTGTGTGGTTTTTAAAAAAGATTTACCTGCTAACAATTAGTGCACATATCTTGGAGTGATAAGAAAACTTATTAAAGAAAACTGATAAAAATTTACTTGAATGTTACTCATTTTATGTTTTTTCTAAAATACCTGGCAAGCAACTATTTTAACTTAATTTTTTAATTTTATTTTTAATTTATGAAAGAAAACAAGTATTTCTATAACATAGTAAATTTTTTAAAAAAATAATTGTACACAAAACTGCAAATCTATTATGTTCAACTTACTATTATTTTAAAATATGCAATAAAGTGTAAATTTTTTTATTAACAGTTTAGATACTATCATGCCATTTGTTCTCTTTTTGTGAATAGAGTCTACAGGATGAGCTAGAAAAGCAGGAGGGCATTGTGCAGAAATTTGGCTCTGTAACCAACCAGCTGTTAAAAGAATGTCATCCACCAGTGACAGAAACACTTACCAATACCTTGAAAGAAGTAAATATGAGGTATGGTATAGGTTAATTCATATGCCTTCTTAAAATATCTCATTTTCAATGCCACCAACTATATAATTGAAAGCCTTTAGATTTTTGGTCTTGAGTTTATTAAGGTTTTATTCCTATAATTCATTCTGTTTGTTTTGAAGATGAAAATGTTTCGTAAGAAGAAAATGAATTGATTTATTTGGAACTACTACCTACATAAATGGAACTGTTACCTACCCAAAATATTTTCATCCCTAATCCTCTACCATAAAAATAAAATTATAGGCCACTGTTGAAACACTATACCTTTTTTAATTTAAAAAATGGTTGTACACTATTTCCCTTTGCTCAATTTTAAATCTTATTTTGTATCATAATTAATGAGCCCTTCAACAGGCATCAAATGCCTATTATGTGCCAGGCACCAGGGCTACAAAGAAAAGAATAAAATAGATCCCTCCATCAAGGAACCTACATGTATATAACCTACCTATATGTGTATTTCCTATCATTTCCAGGTGGAATAATTTGCTAGAAGAGGTTGCTGAGCAGCTGCACTCCAGTAAGGCCTTATTTCAGCTATGGCAAAGATACAAAGATTATTCTAAACAGTGTGCTTCAACAATTCAACAGCAGGAGGATCGAACCAATGAGTTACTGAAGTCAGCAAATAATAAGGATATTGTTGATGATGAAGTTGCAACCTGGATTCAAGATTGCAATGTATGTTTCACAAACACTTTCACAAAGTGTTTCTCCACTTTTCCTTTCATCAGCATCCAAGCTTGCTTAACTTCCAAAGTTTTTACCTAATGTCACCCATGAGGCCTGAATATGCCTCAGAATACAAAATACAGTTATTTCTTTGTCAAGGAAAAGGTACCAAAGAAGTATCACCTTTCTGAGATATGACCATATATGAATGAGGAGAGGAATAATTTTGTCTGAGGAGAGGAAGTGTGTCATAGTGCCCATGCCTTCACATGCTTAACTGTTTTAAAACACTATGCTGATTTTCATTAAAAGACCAGAAAGATTCTTTCAATTTTCCTTTCTTTCTGGTTTATCCTTATTAGGCAAGGACTTTATAATCCTTTTTTCAAGATGTTTAATGTTTAAAACAGCATCATTTCAGTTCATTTCTCTAATGCCCTGTCACAGTTAAAGTAAGCTATTTCATTTAATCCCACATGTAACCTCTATTGGTGAGGCAAATAAACCTGGTTTTCTCCTTCCCCCATTAAATATATAGATAGAAATATATTAGAATCAGTAGTGGAGGCCTTAATTCACAGGTAAGTGGGAGCTCAGAGCATAACCTAGTCCAAGGATTCTTACCTTTTTTTTATGTTGTAGACTCAATTATCTATCTGATGAAGCCAATGGACCCATCTATAGAAAAATGTATAAAATAAAATAAAATATATAGCAATACATTTTAATGTATAAAATATAATTAAGTGCATAAAATATACAGCGTTACAGAGGAAATTAATTGTAATGAAACTATATATATGTGTATGTATATATATATATGTATGTATGTATGTATGTATGTATACACACACATATTTTAAAGTTCATAGGCCCCAGGTTAAGAACCTACAGAGTAAAGAGAAAGCATGTCCCTTTCCATGAGGAATATTTACATACGTAATATTCACTGCTGTATTGTACCATACCTGAATATTAGTGAGGAGACTTAGATTTGCTGAATAAATGCAAGTATATACAAACCTATCCTGCAACAGAGAAGTGAACTCACTGTCTATATGATCATAATAAGAAGATGAAGACATTCACATCAAGAGTTGTTTCATGGTAGACATTTTCATTTTTCCTACTCTTTTAGGACCTTCTCAAAGGCCAGAAGACTGTTCAGGATTCGTTGTTTGTGCTCCAAGAGCTGGGAGAGCAGCTGAAGCAGCAGGTGGACACTTCTGCAGCAGCAGCCATTCAGTCTGACCAGCTGTCTCTGAGTCAACACTTGTCTGCCCTGGAACAGGCTCTTAGCAGACAGCAGAAACTACTACAGGTAAAAAGAGAGATCCGGAGACAGAAACATTGACTTCTTTTCAATGGATGTGAGAACCTGATCCTTTATTTGTCTTTGAGTTTAAACATGGAAATTTATAATTTATAATTTATAAATAGCAAACTGATTCATCATCGAGACAATCTAAATCCTCCTCAGGCCTCCTGCAAATAAATGACTGATGGTCAAATCCTTAAGACAGCAATTTTTAAAATATATAGAAAACTTGGCTTTGTTAATTGGAGTTTACATTCCTTCCTATTGCATCAATTAATCAAGCAAGCAGACATTTATTAAGCACTTATACTATGTAGCACTGGGGATTCAAGAGAAAAATGAAATAGCCCCTGCCTTCAAGGAACATAGATTCTTTTTTTTTTTGCTTTGCTTTTTGGAGGGCAATTGGGGTTAAGTAACTTGCCCAAGGTTACACGGCTAGGTTTTTGTTTGTGCGTGTTAAGTGTATGAGGCAGGAACCGAACTTCTGACTCCAGGGCCGACGCTCTACTCACTGAGCCACCTAGCCGCCCAAGGAACATATTTTCTAACAGGTGACACACAACACAGAAACACATAGATACAAAGCTCATATAAGGCCAATGTAAGGTAACCTTGCAGAAGAAGGCATTGGTGTTTGGGTGGGTGAGAGAAGAGTTGGAAGAGGAAAAGGTCCGTCATATAGGAAGTGACACATGAACTTAATCTTGAAGAAAATCAGAGATTTTAAGAGGCACATTGAAGATGGAGAACATTCATTCCATGTAGAGGAAAGAACTGGTGCAAAGATGGAATATTGTAAATAATCTAGTATGACTGGACCATGTATGGAAACAATGTATAAAAAGGCTGAAAGCAACACGGGACCAGTCTGTGAAAAGCTTTAAGTCCTAAACAGAGGTGCTTATATTTGAGCCTGTTAATAATATAGAGCCTCTAGAGTTGGTTGAGTAGAGATGAAAGATGATGAGGTCAGATTTACACTTTAGAAAAATCACTTTGGTGCCTATAGGTGTTGAGGGGAGGGATTGATCAGAGTAGAGACCTGAGACAGGGAGACCAATTAGGAAGCTAAGGAAATACTCCCAAGTGTGAATGGAGAGGAGGCAGGTGAAAGACATAGAAATAGAAATGACAAGATATGGCAATTGATTGGATATGTGAGAAGAGTGACAGTGAAATGTTGAGAATGACATAGAAGTTGTGAACCTGGGTGACAGGAAAGATGGTACTATCCTAAACAACAACATGAACATTTGGAAATTGTATCAAGCTAATGCTGAATAAAAGTAATTCTATATTTTAGAATAAGGAAGAGAAGAAGGTATACTCAACTTGAAAAACCACTGTAGCAGGAATTTTGGGAAAAACTTTTGTAAAATGGGAAAGTTACCTAAGCAAATTAATAAACTACATCTAAATATATGTCTTCTAAAATTCTAAATCTTTTTTTTTTTTTTGCAAAAGGCTGGAGTTCTTGATTATGAAACATTTTCCAAGAGTTTAGAAGGTCTGGAGGGCTGGATTTTAGAAGCTGAAGAAGTACTAAAAGGACAGGACCCCAATCATTCATCTGACCTCTCAACAATTCAGGACAGAATGGAAGAACTGAAAGTAAGTATTCAAAAAGTCATCCCTATTCTTTTGTATCATAAGACAATAAATTACATTTTCATGAATAAATGAATGAGAAAGCATTTATTCAGTATTTACTATGTGTTAAGCATTAGGATATAAAGGAAAAAGTAAGACAGTACCTGATCTTAAGAAGCTGGTACTATAATTACAAGTGAGAATAAAACAAGAGATTTCAGCTACTAAACAGATGCATTAAGAACTGAGTTCCTCCATGGGGTGGGTGGAAGGGTGGTAGGGGTTCCTTATATTACATGAAAAAATCAAATGTCAGTGAATGAAGAAATGGGGCAAGGCCCAAAGGCCTTAAGATGTAGGGGGTCTTACACAAACACTATCTTATCATAAGGATTATAGTTGGTATCTTTCTGATCCTTTAAGTGGTATCAGCTAGTTAGCTGAGTCCCCCAGCAGGATTTAGGAGAGAGGGTAGGTCTGAAGTCAGTTGTCAATAAACATGTATTAAGCATCTACTATATTTTGAGCACTGTACTAGAAAAAGAAAGACAATACTTGCCCCCAACGGATTTAAAATTTAATGGGATAAGACAATATCCAAAAAAGAGTTGAAAAGGAGAAGAGAGGGGGCAGCTAAGTGGCATAGTGAGTAGAGTGCTGGCCCCGGAGTCAGGAGGACCTGAGTTCAGATCGGGACCCAAACACTTAACACAAAAAAACTAGCTGTGTGACCTTGGGCAAGTTACTTAACCCCAAATGAACTCCAAAAAAAAAAAGCAAAAAAAAATATAGGAGAAGAGAGGATCTGACCCAACGGCGTGATGGAGAAGCCAAAGAAGCACAAAAATGAATGTTAATAAAGAAATAAAAGAAGTTCAAAATGAATACAACCAGGATGGAAGTAAGGTGATATCTGAGATATTCAGCCCTGTGTTGTTGTTCAGTCATTTTTTTTCCAGTAATTTCTGATTCTTTGTGACCCCATTTGGAGTTTTCTTGGCAAAGATACTGGAGCGGTTTTCCATTTCCTTCTCCAGTTCATTTTACAGATGAGAAAACTGAGAAAAACAGAATTAATTTTAAGATTTGCCCGGGGTCAAACAGCTATTAAGTGGCTAAGCCTAGATTTAAACTCAGGAAGATGAATCTTCCTGACTCCAGGGCCAGCACTCTATCCACTGTGCCACCTAGCTGCCCTCTGAGGCATTACACTAGATGAGAATGATAGCAGCAAGGAAGATGCGCTTATAAGAGAGAAAGGAGTTGGCAAAGTGACTGTAAGTTTCCTCTGTTACTTTGCATTAACCTTGATGGACCAGACAGTGGTCTACAATCAAACCTCTCCAAGAAAGGGTTAGTTTATTCGTTGCTCACTCACAGTGGATATGCCTTCCTCTCTTCATTGCGGAGATAGGAAATTATAAATATGGAATATTAAATTGTATTTCCTTTTTTATTCTGTATGACAAAAGAAGATCCTGGGGTGGGGAGGAGGAAATGATATGTTTTCATAAGTGAACATATTATAAGCACAAAAAGATAAATATTTTGAATCATCAAAATGTCTTTAAAATTCAGTAAAACAATAGAATAAGATGTAAGTTTCCTAATTAAAATTTTTTAAAGAGTTTTCTTATGAACCTCCTTCCTTTATTTGAAGAACTGGGGGCCTGTGAGTGGAAAATGTTGCATATACTGTCAGACTTCAATGTGCTCACTGTTTTGTCTTAATTACATTTCTTTTTTTAAGGGGAAATTCACTGTGTAGATCCTAGGTGGGGAAATAGATGGAAAAGTATATCCAGAAATTACTGTAAAAACAAATTGATATGAAAAAATCAAACATTTTAATTATTCCCCCCCACTCTGCATAATGTGGATGGTTAATAGATAAAAATGCCCTGACGATAGAAGGATGGATGCAAACTGCCTAAACTTGGGTAGAAAAATGCACATAACATGCTTTCTTCTTTTTTTTTCCACTATTGAGGATGGAAAGGGAAGAGGAAGATAAAAATCTGTCTATTAATTCTTTCCTTTTTGTTTCTTTGCTTTGTTCCTTCTTTTTCTTCTTTCCTTTTTTCCCTCCTTCCTTTTTTTTAGACTATTAGAGATTTTTGAGGCACAGAAAGTTTAAATGACTTCCCATGGTCATATAGTCTCCTGTCATAGGCAAGACTTGAATTCATGTCTCCCTTCCTCCACAGTTCCACAGTTAGCCCTCCTAATCTGCTACAACAAACTGTTGCTGTAAAGTGTATTAACAAATACAGTTAATTCAGCTTTTCTAATTTTAGAAGGAAGGGAAACCAGCAGTGTTCTTTCTCTTAATATTTGAAGTTCCTTTTGGGGGATACAGGGAAAGCCAACACAAAAAAAATGTGGAAAAGGTTAGTAAAGAATGAATTGTAAGGGGCGGCTAGGTGGCGCAGTGAATAGAGCGCCGGCCCTGGAATCAGAAGGACCTGAGTTCGGAGCCGGCCTCTGACACTTAATCCACACAAACAAAAACCTAGCCGTGTAACCTTGGGCAAGTTACTTAACCCCAGTTGCCCTAAAGGGGCGGCTAGGTGGCGCAGTGAGTAAGAGCGCCGGCCTCGGAGTTGGGATGACCCGAGATCAGATCCGGCCTCAGAAAATGAGCACCCACGCATAAATAATGACTAGCCCTGTAACCTTGAGCAAGTTACTTAACCCCAATTGCTTTTAAAAAAAAAAAAAAAGAAGAAGAAGAATGAATTGTAAGATGATTAAGGAAATAAGGTTGAGATGGTACAAAATTCTAATATGTCAGATTTTTCCATCATACAAATCTTTGCACATCAGCCAGCCTATTGAAGGCCAATGTTGAGAAAGAGCAAAACTCCAAAAATAAAATAGCTTCATCTTTCCTTGAGTTGTTGGAGAAAGAAAGGAGTAATAAAACTTCAATAAAAAAAATTTAAGATGTGTCATTTATACTGGTAGTCACTGGAACTATTTCTTATCTAACAAAGATATGGTGTAATAACGAAGTGAAGATTGCCATGTATAAATTGTCTGAAAGTGTAAAAAAAATTAATCATTAGTGTCATTTTCATCCTTAACCTAACACTTATGAAAGCCTTTTTTTTTTTTTTGCAAATCACCAAAATAGCCAAGTCAATATATCTTTAGTGTCTTATCTTTTCCCCTGTTTTCCTGAATTGCTATTATCATGTGGTCTAAAATTTGACAAAAGAATTACATAAAGAATAAGGGGAATCCATAAATCCAGATCATAAGGACGTAACTGGACACTTAGACTGTTATTAGTACTTCACCTTCTCTATTTGTGGTGAAAAGTAGATTCTTTGTTTTTATTTCAGGGACAGATGTTAAAATTCAGCAGCATGGCTCCAGATTTGGATCGTCTAAATGAATTGGGGTATAGATTACCACTAAATGATAAGGAAATCAAAAGGATGCAGAATCTGAATAGACACTGGTCTTTGATCTCCTCTCAGACCACAGAAAGATTCAGGTACAAAAGCTCAGAAATTTGAAATGAAATAGTTACTTTTATGGCTTAAGTTCTATGGTTTCATAAAATTTGTTTCTTCTATATAACTGCTACAATTTGGGGAAAAATTGGGAAATTGAAATTTAATAAAATACATTCATTTTTATATGCATTAAGTATTAAATATTGCTCTCCTTTAAAAATTAAATTTATCTTAAAATGGTAAATTGAAATGTTTAGTGCATTTACATTTATTTTCCTAAATATATACAAATTTCTGATTTAGGCTGCAGATATTATTATAGTATGAAATGTATCTGTATAGCAGTACAAATATGATGATAGTCATACTATTGGTAATGCTGGGGAAAATTTAGTGATTATTTCAGCAAGATGGAGGTATTTTCTGATCTTATCTTTTTTATTCTTTTTATTTCTTACCTCTTATTCTTTCAGTAAGTTACAATCATTCCTTTTACAACATCAAACCTTCTTGGAAAAATGTGAGACATGGATGGAATTCTTGGTTCAGACAGAACAGAAGTTGGCTGTAGAGATTTCAGGCAATTATCAACGTCTTTTAGAGCAGCAGAGGGCACATGAGGTAGGTAATGGTATTAGAATTTTGGAGAATATGAATTCTGAGCTGTTTAAAAAGGGTTATATAAATCTTTAATACAAGGAGTATTTCACTTCAGGAAAAAGAGTATTTAAAAATCTAATATTCGTGCTTGCATTAGCATCCTGTCCTCTTTTCCTAAGCTTTTGATTTTAATATTTTAATTAATAAAATATCTAGCAGATCCTGGATCCTCAGCTGGCTATACACCTGTGATGTAATATATAATATATTTCAGTATTTCAGAGCCAGCCCTATGATTTTAATTCATGTTTGTACTCTGACTGATATATGTGAGTCCTATGTGAGCAGTCTGTGATTTGCTCTTACTACCACTACTACTACTACCACAGCTACCACTATTACTACTACTACTACTACTACTACTACTACTACTACTACTACAACTACCAACAACAACAACAAACAACAACAGCAGCATCAATGACTATTATTATCAAGTCATCAACCATCTGGCAATAAATCTCTCCAAACTTAATAAGTCTAACTTTCAGAAGACAGCATGCCACTAGATCTGTACTTGCATCTATCCCTCTTGGTTAGAAATGCCAGAGCTTAGACCCAATATGTATAACCTTCTGAAAATGAAGATGAGATTTTAGGGGTAGAATGTTAGGGAAGGATAATTGATAATATCAGTGGGAATTGTATATATGTAAGAATTCCTATATCTGAGGTAGTGGTGGCACAGCGAATAGAGCTCTGGCCTGTAATCTGGAACATATGAGTTCAAATCCCAGCTCAGATAGTTACTAGCTGTGTGACCCTGGGCTAGTCACTTAAGCTTTGTTTGCCTCAGTTTCCTCAACTATAAAATTAGGATAATAATAGCATCTACGTTTGCAGGGGGTTGTGAGGATCAAATGAGGTAATGCTTGTAGTGCCTAGCATATGCTAGGTGCCACATAATGCTTATTCTCTTTCCTTTCCCTTATCCACAAACAATCTGTTAATTGTATTTCTATACTTTAATAAAGTTAATAAAACAAATGCAATATTAGAGCTAGAATCAACATTAGAGATAATTGTTAGCCCCTTTTTTTACACTTGTGTAAAGCCATGCACCAGAAGCTTTCCAGAGTATTGCTGCTGTGAACAGCTTTCAAGATTCTGATTACATAGTATAGTGAGCTCTCCATTCAGTAACAAATTAGAGCAAAATATTCATAGAAAATCAAAATACAGCATTCACAATGTTACAGTTTATCACAGAAAATCAAAATACAGCATTCACCATATCACAACTCAACAATTTATCACTAAAATGGCCACATAGTTTTCAACAAAGTACATTCATTTAGTCAATCACAAAATCCTTAATCACAAAGTACAAAAGTCAAAGTCCTCCACCCCTAGGTCACAGTAAATCATAATCTTCTCAGTCAGTACACAATATCCAAGCAAACTCTTCTTTCAGCTTGACTTGAGGCTGGCTCTCAGCTTCCATGGTTCCTCTTCCATGGTCCCAGCTCCAACTGTCACCTGGGTTCAAAGGCAGGCAGCTCCCAGCTCCTTGTCCAGTTCTTCGTCCAGTTACCATTCCAAATTGAAGTTCACAGTGTCCAGTCCACCTCAAGTCCTTCACAGTTCCTGTTTCTGGGAAGACAAAGCTTGACAGAGCCGCAATAATATTCATGCACATTACCAGCACCATCATCAATTCACTATCTGCTTGTGAAATCAACTCAGACCCACCAACAAGGTCTGAGAACTCAACACAAATCATCAACATAGAAATCAGCACAGACCCACAAACAAGGTCCAAGAGGTCAGCACAGATCCAAAACCCTCCTCCAGGACTTCTGTAAACATACAACCAGAAAATCCTCTTTCAGGGCTTCCAGTAAGAGCCCAGGGCTTCTATACAAAGTATCACAAACAAACATCAACACAGACAGAGCAGACAAACAGAGTGCCAGGATACCACAAGTTTTCTCCTTCTTGACTCTGCCACCACAAGAGTCCTCTTCTCAGTTCTGCTCAATTCTCAGTTCAGTCTTAAGTCCAGCAGCAGCTGCCCTGTCTCCATGATGCTTATCCCAAAAGTTCTGACTGTCCAGTTTGTGCTCTTCTTTATGTACGGCACAGCTCCTCCCCAGAAGTTCACAAATTGTGGGCTTCACAGGTTCTGTTTTTTAACAGACAAGATACAAGGCTCAAAAGAAACTTGAACTGAAACAAGGTGTTAATTCAATAGCTGAAACAAGGTGTTAACTCCTTCTTTGCTTGCCATTACAACTTGAAAAAACTAAGGCACAAAAGAGGTAGGAAAAAAAGTTGTCTTCATTGTAGATTATTATGAAATGAGAGAGAGAAACTATTATTCCTTAAAGATGTGGGTATGTGTATACATATAAGTTGTTATTATAATCATATTATTATCTTCTATTATTTAGTAGAATCACTTGAAAATCTAATCTGTTCTTTTATATGGATCTTAGATACAAAAACTAGATAAAGTGTTATAATTTTGCTTGGTATTAAAAGAAAGAACTTTGTTTTCTGGCTTAAAATAATCATTAGTTCAAACAAAAACTTCAGTTTTTCAATTACATATATCTATAGTGATTTTATTTAAAATGGATTTAATTTTTACCCAACCTCAGGTTTATAATTTTTTTTTCAGTCAGAACTAATTCATATGACTTTCCTTATCTAAATATTTGCCACTTCCAAATATATGTATTATCATTTATATTCTAGTATCTTTCATCAATTGATATATTAATTAAAGAAAAATATATTTTTGTCTTAGAAGACAGCAATAAAAGGAAGGAGTGAATGTCTAGAAAATTACACTGGAATTGAGTTTTTGTAATACTAATTATCAAGTTGGAGGATTCTAAAACATATTATTGCTGTTATTCTCATATTCATATATTTATTTTTGTGACAGTTGTTTCAAGCAGAGATGTTCAGTCGTCAACAGATTTTGCATTCAATCATTATTGATGGGCAGCGCCTTCTAGAACAAGGTCAAGTGGATGACAGGTAGGATTTTTTTTTTAAACAAATACTTTATTAACTTCTGTTTTACATCATTCATTTCCGCCAGATTTTGAGTTACAATCATTTTCCCCCCATTATTCCCCTACCCAACCTCCCTGAATAGCAGTCCCACAAGATATCGCTTCCTCCAATCTGCTCTCTCCAATACCTTCTCCCATACCCCCATCGACTTTTCCATTAGAGGAAGATGAATCTTTGTGTCCCAATGCCTGCACATCTTATCTCCCAATTATAGGCAAAAGAGTATTAATAATAGTATTTATATATATATTTGAAACATTTAATGTTACGACCTTGAATTTCAGATCTATTTCCTTCCTCCCTTGTCACCCATTCCTTCTTGGGATATAAGTAATTCAGTATATGTTGTACATGTCTAGCTGTGCAAAACATTATCATAGTAGATATATTGTACAAGGCTGCTTATAATTCCCTCCCACTCATCCCACCCCCCACCTGGTCCATTCCCCACATGATCCTGTCCCTCTTCTATAGTGGATACTTCCAGCCTCCCCTCACCCCAAGGATGCCCTCCCATCCATCATCTCTCCTCTCATCCCCCTTCCCCCTATCCTGCTGCAGGTTGAGATATCCCATTTAGTATGTATGTCATTTTCTACCTGAACCAAATTCAGTGTGAATGTGGTTTTGCCTTTTTAGCCTTCCTTATTCTCCCCCTCCTTTGCACCCACTTCCCCTACATGAGATAGTTTACCCTACCATGTCTCTCCCCATCTCCTCTTGCCACTCCCCTCTCTCACCTCATAATTTCATCCCTTGAGTACTCTCCCTTCCCAACAAAATCAACCTGTGCCCTCTATCCATATATAACTGTAACCATATACACACACATTCACATATGTATTCATATGACCACACCCCCTTCTTCCATTATTTTCATAGTGAGAAAGATATCATCAGTCACAGTTATTGCTTTCCATATAGGAATGTAAATAGTTCAACTTTGATAAGTTCCTTTTGATTTCTTTTCCCTGATTACCTTCTCAGCCATCTCTTCCTTCTTGTGTCTGGATGTCAAATTTTCTATTCAACTCTGGTTTTTTCCTCAAGAATGCTTGAAAGTCCTCTATTCCACCGAATGACCATATTTTCCCCTAAAACAAAATACTCAGTTTTGCTGGGTAGGTGACCCTTGGGTTCATTCCCAGTTCTTTTGCCCTCTGGAATATCATATTCCATGCCCTTCGATCCCTCAGTGTAGGAGCTGCCAGGTCCTGGGCTGTTCTGATTGTGTTTCCACAATATTGAAATTGTTTCTTCCTGGCCGCTTGTAGTATTTTCTCCTTGATCTGGGGATTCTGGAACCTGGCTATAATATTTCTGGGAGTTTTCTTTTTGGGATCTTTTTCAGGAGGTGATCGGTGGATTCTTTCAACCTCTATTTGCCCTCTGGATCTAAAACATCAGGGCAGTTTTCCTTGAGAATTTCTTGAAGGGTGATTTCTAGGTTCTTTCCTTGATCATGGCTTTCAGGTAGTCCAATAATTTTTAAATTGTCTCTCCTGGATCTGTTCTCCAGGTCAGTGGTTTTTCCCATGAGATATTTCACATTGCCTTCTAATTTTTCGTTTGTTTGGATCTGCTTAACAGCATCTTGATTTCTCATAAAGTCACTAGCTTCCATTTGCTCCAGTCTAACTCTGAAGGAATGAATCTCCTCAGTGAACTTTTGAGATTCTTTTTCCATCTGGCAAATTCGACTTTTTAAGGCATTCTTCTTCTCAATGCCCTTTTGGGCCTCCTTTGCCATTTGAGCTAGTCTATTTTTTAAGGTGTTGTTTTCCTCAGTCAGGCTGTTGACCCTCATTTCATACTTTTCCTGCATCCTTCTCATTTCTCTTTCTTATTTTTCCTCCACTTCTCTTATTTGATTTTTAAAGTCCTCCTTAAGATCCTCTATGGCCTGCAACCCACTCATGTTTTCCCCTGGGGCTTTTGGAGCAGGACTTCTGACCTCACAGTCCTTTTCCCGCTCTATGCCCCCAAAATAGGAGTCTAGGGTTGCATTTTCTGTTTCCTTTGCCTTGGCATGTTGCCACTTAATTGCTTGACTTTTGGGCTTGTTGCCACACTATGGCTTTAAGGCCAGCTAGAGGAATTTTCGTCCCGAACGTGTAGGGGGCAACTTCCGTTTCTGGCAAGCTGTAAACCCACCCACAACTTCCACCCTAGATCACAATCCAGATCCAGGGAGGTTAAAGCAAGAGTGATTACCCCCCAAGACTGGTCGCTGGATCTCCCCACGATTTGTAGGCTGGGAGCCGGAAATGCCTCTGAAAACTACACAGTGGCGTGTCTCCTCAGCAGCTTCTAGCCCCCAGGGGAGGGAGCTGACGCATTCCCCAAATACAGGTCCCAAAGTCCATAGGACACTAACCTCTTACTTTGTCCTAGGCAAGTCTATGTTGATAATTCTGGCGTATCCACAGTTCCTGGTGTTCTGGGGTTCCTCCAGCCGGCTGCTGGCCCTGCCGCCCTGGGGCTAAAACCTCGGCTCAGGTGGACCTGGGCTCAGCTCGGCTCCTGCGCTCTGCGCGCTGCCGGCTCCCAGACCACTGCGCTGGTCCTTCCTGCAGGGTGCTGGGCTGTCCTCAGCGGGAGGTTAGCTTCTCTGTGTCGTTCTGTGGGTGCTGGGGCTCCAGAAGATTTTCAGAGTCCTTTTTTACATAGTTTGTGGAGAATCTCGACAGGTAGGATTTTGAGTACTTGTGAGGAAAGTTGACAATGAATTAAGTCTTTTGTAGTCAGTAGCCAATATACATAAGATGCTACTCATTTCTTCTAGGTCTTCCTATCTTTACTTCTTTATCATTCTGAAGTTTATACAACTGCCAGAATAATTTTTTCTTGTACATAGAAAATGTCACTCACCTGCTCAAAAATATCCAGTGGCTCCCTATTTCATCCAGAATGAATTCAAGACCCTTTATACTCTCATGCTATGTTTTCCTTCCAGCTTTATCTTATATTCCATTTTCTACCCACACCAGTTTCTATTCACTGAATGCATCACTTATCTCCCTAATGTCATGCCTTAGCTGTTCTCTGTGCCTCGACCAACCTTCTGACCCATCCCCACCCCATTCCCAGTTTTATTCTACCTCCACTTAACCTGTTGAATTCTTATCTAGAGAGGCAGTCCTGTCTAGTGAAGGACCAGGGTTCAAAATTTGTTTCGGTTCTGCCACTAACTACCTGTATGATATTGGTGAAGTTGTTCAAACTATTTGGATCTCAGTTTCCTTATCTATAAAATGAAAACTTGATAACTACCTTTGCTTCCAGCTTCAAATTTATAATCATCTCTTCAAGGCCTTTTGTATATATTAGCATTGGGATCCATCCAATGCCCGCTGTACTTCTATCCTGGGTAGAGCCAGAAAAGAAACAAACAAAATTCTTTGTTCCTGTAATCTATCATTTAAAGTTTAATATTAAATACCAGGAAGTATGCTAGACACTGGGCGTTCAAAGATAAAAGAAAAACCATCTCACTATCAAGGAACTTATATTTAGCACATAGCTTTTTATCTTACAACTCTAATGTGCTCACTGTGGTTGGCACCAGTAACTTCACAGTGGATAGAGCACTGGGAGTGGAGTGAGGAAGACTTGATTTTAGATCTGGTCTTAGACACTTACTAGCTGTGTCATCTTGGGGAAGCCACTTAACCTCTATCTGTCTCAGTTTCTTCAGCTATAAAATGAGTATAGTAGTAGTAGTATTCACCTCTTAGGGTTGTTGTGAAGCTCAACTGAGATGATTTTGTAAAGTACTTAGAACAACCCCTGACACATAGTAGGCATTTAATAAATATTTCCTCTTTCCCTCCCTCACTTCCTTCTTTCCCTTCCCTCTTTTTCTTCTTTCCTTCCTTTCCCTTCCTTCCTTTCTTGCTTGCTTTCTTCTTTACTTCTTTTCTCTTTCCCTCCTTTCCCTTCCTTCCTTCCTTTCACAAATTCTTAACCTCAAAATTGTTCTTTATTCTTCCCACCTTTCCTCCCCATACTTCATCATCGGCAGGTCTTTTCAGCTATACCTTCTTTTCTTTTCTTTTTCTTTGCTTTTTTGGAGGGCAGTTGGGGTTAAGAAGCAAGTGCCCAAGGTCACATAGCTAGTTTTTGTGTTAAATGTCTGAGGCCGGGTTCGAACTCAGGAACTCCTGACTCCAGGGGCAGTTCTCTATTCACTGTGCCAC
Source organism: Gymnobelideus leadbeateri (assembly GCA_011680675.1). NCBI lineage: Eukaryota > Metazoa > Chordata > Mammalia > Diprotodontia > Petauridae > Gymnobelideus > Gymnobelideus leadbeateri. The sequence continues at coordinate 197,321 of WOXC01000903.1, forward strand.
CTAGCCACCCCTATATTTTCTTTTCTTGCATGCATTCGTACCCTTTTTTCTACCCATATTCCCATTCTCCTGGCTTGAAACCTCATTGATTCTTTCATGGACTCTTATTACAGTAGCCTCCTAAATGGTTTCCCTCTCTTCAATCTGTTCACCTTTCCATCTAGTCTATCCCCTATGAGACTTTCAAGATAATCTTTCTAAGGGAAAGATCTGACTGTGTCACTAAAAAAAAAAAACCAAAAACCCCTCCCATGGTTCCCTTTTTCTCTCCAGAATAAAATGTAAATGTAGCATTTATCACATTTATCACATTTGACCATCTGATTCAAATCTACCTTATCCAGTTGCTTTTTTATCTTCACTTTATCCTCCAGCCACACTGATGTGCTCACTGTCTTCTGAATTCAATATTCTATTCCCTAGACCTTCAATGGACTCTTTCTAGGAGTCTTCTTCCTATTAGAGTCTTTTGCTTCTTTCTTCTCATGTACTGCACACTCAGAAGCTTTTACTGCTCCCTCACAGTTAATAATGCTTTCTCCCCCCCCAAAAAAAACCCCTTTATTTTATTTAACTATTGACTGAATATCACCATCCAGTAGAATGTAAGTTCCTTGAGAGTGAGAACTGTTTTTTGTTTTGTATCTGCCAGCATCTAGCACAGTGCTTTGTACACAATAGGCATGTTTCTTTAATTGAATTGTTCATATTAATCTTTATTTGTGTCTTATTTGCCTGTAGACTTCTTGAACTCAATAATTATTTTAGCTAATTTTGACATCTTCCTAACAACTAATACAATTCATTGAATGTAATATGTATTTAGTAAATGGGTGTTATTAAATTATGAGTTAATGAATGAATGGAATATGTATTTAATACATGGGTGTTAAGTTATTAAATTATGAGTTAACGAATAAACCCTGGGTAGTAGTACAGTGGATAGGGTATTGGGTCTGGATTCAGGACTTCCTGAGTTCAAATCTGACCTTAGACACTTACTAATTGTGAAGCTCTGGGCAAGTCACTTAACCCTGTTTGCCTCAGTTTTCTCATCTATCAAATGAGCTGGAGCAGGAAATTGCGAATCACTCCAGCATCTTTGCCAAGAAAACCTTAATTGGGCTCACAAAGAGAGTTAGATATAACTGAAAAACAATTCAACAACAATAAATACTGATTAATGAATTAAACTATGGTAAAGCCTTTATTCAAACTAATTGGAAGACATTTATTAATTATTAAAATGGTCAAATTATAAAACATGAATTTTTTTTTATTTCATATGTTCAAAATGTTTAAAAATTTGTTGTTGTTTAGTCATTTTCAGTTTCATCTAACTCTTTGTGACCCTATTTGGGGTTTTCTTGGCCAAGATACTGGAGTGGTCCGCTATTTCATAGTGGTTTGCTAGCTCATTTTACAGATGAAGAAACTGAGGCAAACAAGATTAAGTGACTTGCCCAGGAGTCCACAGCAATATAGAAGATACTACATAAATGGATAGAGAAAATGTGATTTCAGAGGTCTATGTTTATACTTCTTAGGAAATTAATGTCTGTGTCTGAGGCTTGATTTGAATTCAGGTCTTCCCTACTCTAGAACTGGCATCCTATCCATTGTACTGCCTTCCTGTGCATTTATAGGTTAGCAAATTATTACTGATCATTAAGCAGCTTTATTTAATGAACGTAGAATTATTTTGTTATTATCAGTATTATTTAGTAGATGTTTCTGAAACACTTTACATTATTCTCCTAAGTATAAGCATTAACATCAGAAATCACATTTGTTTTATTGATTTATATAGTATCTTCTCTATAAAAAACATAAAGGTAAACTTGTATCTGTCCAAATAAGTAAAAGATGAGTTGGTCCAATTTTAATCTTGCCTATATTTTACAAATAGGATTGTTTATTAGAATTTCATTAAAATTACACATAAGATCATACACATAGGATCATGGAACAGAGATGAAAGTCACCTTGGGACTTTAGGAGCAATATTTAGCTATGGCTTTTGTGGGCATACATGTGTAAATTTTCCTCTTGTGAGGATTTTTATAATTGATAATAACTAAGTATTTTACATGAAATATTTTGACAACAAATGATAAGTTTTCATGCAGTGTTTCTATATTTGGGAAAAATAATTTAATACAACAGAGTTGAGATAATAGTAATTAAGCAAAACAGAAACAATAACATTCAATGAGGTTTTTTTAAGCTATCTTGAAAGCTGTTGAGGGAGAAATTTGTTACTGTTCATTTGTTTTCTTGGCAAAGCTACTAGAATGGTTTGCCATTTCTTTCTCCATATCATTTGTTAAAACTGAGGAAACTGAGGTAAATAGGGTTAAATGATTTTTCCAGAGTCTCATAGGTAGTAAGTACCAAAGGTCAGATTTGAACTCAGGTCTTCTTGTCTCCAGGTCCAGTGCTCTATCAATTATGCCACCTAGCTTCCCTGAGGGAGTAGTTAGGTTTAAGTAAAGAAGAATGGGGAGTCAGATGGAGGTGTTTTTGAAGATCCTGAAAATGATTTTTGGGATGGTTATGTTACAAGGTCTACTCTCATACTAATTAGTGGTGATTAAGCCATTTTGAATGTTTAAAAATATAATGAAAAGTAGAGAGAAAAACAGAGGATAATTTTGGACAAACTTTGGGGGAGAAATGGGAAAGAAATTAAGTTTAAAAATATGTGTTCAGATATAAAAAATGATAGAAATGTAATTAGCTGATTATGAACTGATAATGAAAACCTTGACATACATACATATATATATATATATATATATATATATGTATTTTTTTTAAAGCAATTGGGGTTAAGTAACTTGCTCAAGGTTACATGGCTAGTCATTATTTGTGTGTGGGTGCTCATTTTCTGAGGCTGGTTTCGATCTCGGGTCATCCCAACTCCGAGGCCGGTGCTCTTACTCACTGCGCCACCTAGCCGCCCCCCTTGACGTATATTAATACTACCCCTGATTGAAGTTAGGGGAGGAATTTAGGGGCAATAAATAATATTTATATATTTAAAATTTGCAAAGATCTTAAATCTATTATTTTATTTGATCCTCATAACATACCTGTGAAGTAGACGCTATTTATTATTGTGCTCATTTTACAAATGAGGAAACTGAGTCTGAGTGATTAAGTGACTTACCCAGGGCCATACAGCTAGGAAGGAGTAGTATCTGACTTTCCCTTCAAACCTTACAAGAAAATTGTATGTTGAGTCTTGTCACTCAGAAAGTTCTTCTGCAGTTTTTTCATCACGTATGAATTACCGTATTTTTGTATATAAGCAGTAGTATTTCCTTTCTTTAAAAAAGTCCCTAGCTAGTTAATAATTATTATTAAATATTAGTAACAAATATTAATTTAGGAGATATATCGACGGCTATCAAGTATAAATGCCTTCCACAATCACTTTCCATAAAAGAGGACATAAGAAGGTTGTTTTCCTTGGCTTAATTCTATATCCAGTGTTTTGTGCACACCTTCTCTCTCTGTCTATGTGTTTCTCTGTGTCTCTCTCTTTCTGTGTCTCTTTCTTCTCTTTCTCTCTCTTCTTTCTCTGTCCCTCCCTCCCCAAACACACTGCCATCAAGAACTTATTACTGTAGAATAAAGCAGAAATATCAGAAGGAATTTGGTAAATTTGGTAAATTGGGGAAAAATGTCCTGAATCCAAAAAAGTCAATATCAGTGACAGAAAGTTTAGAATAGTTTCTGGGAAGGATAATTATAAAATAATTCTGAAATAACATATAATTAAAATTCATATAATTTTAAAATAACAATGTCCAAATATTCAAGGTAGATAGTAGTAATGCCACAGCAATTTTTTTTTAAAGCAATTGGGGTTAAGTAACTTGCTCAAGGTTACATGGCTAGTCATTATTTATGCGTGGGTGCTCATTTTCTGAGGCCGGTTTTGATCTCGGGTCATCCCAACTCCGAGGCCGGCGCTCTTACTCACTGCGCCACCTAGCCGCCCCTTTAGGGCAATTGGGGTTAAGTAACTTGCCCAAGGTTACACGGCTAGGTTTTTGTTTGTGTGGATTAAGTGTCTGAGGCCAGCTCGAACTCAGGCTCTTCTGATTCCAGGGCCGGCGCTCTATTCACTGCGCCACCTAGCCGCCCCACAGCAATTTTTTAAAAAGGCAAAATCAGAGCAGAAGGAAATAAAAGTAGACATTTAAAGAAACTCATTTTATTTTGCTATAATGGAAGACTGGGGCCCCACAAATTGAGTGTTCTAGAAAATTTAGTAAGTTACATGAGGAGATTCATATCAGGAAAGGTCATAAGAATTAAGATTCTTCTGCCCAAATAAGATAAAACTGAAGGAAAGCAACAGTGTCTTTGAGAGCATTGGGGGTTCTTATGCAAAGTTGTTTTTTTTTCATTTTCACTGAGATATGAAATGGATCTGAAATGTAGAATGGGAGGTTTCAGTTAGGTGGAGAAAGAGCTGTTTGAGAACTTGTGTTGTCAGACATTGAGATAGAGGACTAGATGAGATTATAGAGTGCTATTCTCTGATTTTTTTTAAATAATAATTTCACTCATTTGAAATGGCTTAAGAATGATCCTGCCTGATATCAAGATGTGGACTAGATGCTCATCGAGATCTCTTTTAGATTTATTCAGTCTGAAAAGTTTCATCTTATTAGGGAAGTATATACGTATTTGCCATGGTTTTTCACAGTGTTGCTACCCTATTAACAGGGATGAATTCAACCTGAAGCTAACACTTCTGAGTAACCAATGGCAGGGAGTCATTCGCAGGGCTCAGCAGAGAAGAGGGATCATTGATAGTCAGATTCGACAATGGCAACGCTACCGGGAGATGGCAGAGAAGCTTCGTAAATGGTTGGTTGAAGTGTCCTATCAATCTGTGAGTGGACTGGGAAGTGTCCCTATGTCATTACAGCAAGCTAGGACAATATTTGATGAAGTACAGGTAGGTGCAACATGTTTTTCCTCTTTTACCCTCCTTAATCTCCCTCTCCACAGTATTTATTTCAGAGTAGCTTTGGAATTAGGAAAGTTTGAGTTCTCCATGGTCCAATATTATAATGAAAACATAGAACATTTCTTAAATTTCTGCCAGTACTCAAATTGTCCAGCTCCTTAGGCATTCTCTTATTCCATCTAAGGTATCTTTATTTGCATATGTCTAATGCGTCCTATTTGATTGCAAGAAACTTGGGTGATAAAAATTATCTGCTTTCCAAATAATGGCAGAATTGAATTTAAATGGTTCCTTGATTGTGCAAAGCTTAGACTAATAATGATAATGACCAGATAAGATAGTAGCCTTTCACATAGACTACTTTCATGTGCCAAGGGATTCTGCTCAATTCAGAGTGACATTACCAGATTATAAACACAGGAAAACTCATGGTGACTATTTTTTCCAGTTAAAATTGAAATATTTTATTTAAATATTACAGAAAAGGTAAAAGTGGTCATAGCTTTTGACTTCTCTCAGCTTTCTTCTGGTCCAGACTCTCTTGCTTTCACCTAAGAAGACATTTCATTTCATCATCAACAACAAAAATATACTGAATATCTATAATACACAATGTTCTATACAAGATACTGGGGAAAATACCACGATAAAAATTATATGGTATCTATACTCAAGGATATTATATACTCAAAGATATTATATAAGTAGCTTCATGAATGTTGGTCAGATTTCCATTCCAGTAAAATCCAAATCTGCACACAAGAAATAAGAATCTTCTTTCTTATTGTGAATGTAGAATCCCTTTAAAGAAAAAAAAAGTTAGTCATTGAAAATCTTTTCTTTTCAGGTCAAAGAAAAAGTTCTCCTTAGGCAACAAGGGAGCTACATTCTGACTGTGGAGGCTGGGAAGCAGCTGCTGCTCTCTGCTGACAGTGGGGCTGAAGCAGCCCTACAGGCTGAACTCATGGAAATCCAGGAGAGATGGAAATCAGCCAGCATCTGCCTTGAAGAACAGAAGAAAAAACTTGGCTTCCTTTTGAAAGTAAGTTGAGGGGAGGTTAGGTGGCGCAGTGAGTAAGAGCACAGGCCCAGAGTCTGGAGGACCCAGGATCAGTTCCAGCCTCAGCTACTTAACACCCACACACACAAAAAAAAAAAAACTGGCCGTGTAACCTTGGGCAAGTTACTTAACCCCAATTGCTTTAAAAAAAAAATTTTTGAGTAGCTCATCTAGAGAGGAGGAAAGAGCTTGATTTTTCAGTTTTTACAGAGCTTTGTAAATGTGTCATTTTCCCCATTAGTATATGAATAAGACAACTGGAGAGGAAACAGTGTTGGTGGACAGAGACCTAGTCTTGGAAACAGGAAGAATGGGTTTCGAGTTTTCTGACTTCATACTGGCTGTATGACATTGGGCAAGCCATTTACACTTTGAGTAGCCCAGACAAATTTCTAAGATTCATTGTAGATTAGGTATTGATCAACAATGAAAGGAGTTTCCTCTCTGAGAATTCTCCTTGCCAATAAAATCACAGTTCAAATGAAGAATCTTCTCTAAAAAAAGAAAATTTGAAGCTAATTACATAGTGCCTCATCCTATTTCTAGCATCTAGTCCCCATCTACTCTGTATGTATCTTATATGCACAGTATCTGGCATACAGTAGGTATTTAATAAATATTTAGTGATTGATTCATATGCATATAGATAGATAGTCATAGATTATAGATAGATAATTGTCTTCCCCATCAGAATGTACACTTTTTGATGGTGGGTATTATTTTTGCCCTTTTTTGTATATTCTTATTTAGCTCATGGTAAATAATAAATGCTTGTTGACAGATTGATTTAGGCTTTGACACTGGTTATTTCCCATATCTGAAATATTCTCCTTCCTCACTTCTACCTACTGGCTTCCCTGACTTTTTTTGGAATTCTGCTCAAATTCCACCTTCTGTAGGAGGGCTTCCCAGGTTGCCTCCTTCTTTTAGTCTCTTCCCTTTGAGATAACCATCCATTTAGAGTGTGTGTGTGTGTGTCTGTGTGTGTGTGTGTATCTTGTGTGTGTGTGTAGATAGATAGATAGATAGTTATTTGCATGTTATCTCTTCCTTAGAATGTGAGCTTATTGAAGACCAGGTCAATGTTAAGTCAAGTCAAGGCAGCCAATATTTATTAAGCACTTACTCTGTGCTAGGCACTGTGCTAAGTACTGGGAATATAAAGAAAGACCAAAAAAGGTTTCTTCTTGAAAGAAGAGGAGCTCTCGGCATAATAGGGAAGACAACCTACAAATAACTATATACAAATAAGATACACATATATTATATATATAAATACATCAACACACATATATACATATACATACATACATATAAACACTCATATATAATATATATACACATACATATATACATGTACATACACATGCATACATATGATAAGTTTGAGATGATCTCAAAGGTACTAGAATTAAAAAGGTTTGGAAAAGACTTCCTGCAGAAAGTGGAATTTTATGTGAGATTTAAAGGAAGAGAGGAAAGTCAGGAGGTATTAGAAGTGAGGGCATTCTAGGCAAGAGGACTAGTCAGTAAAAAGTTCATGACTTTAGCCAATGGAGTGTCTCTGGAAAGAAACAGCAAAGAGGCCAGTGTCATTGGATCACAGGGCTAAATGGACAGAAGTAAAGTATAAGAAAACTGAAAAACAAACATGAGCCAGGTTATGGAGGGCTTTAAAAGCCAAATGGAGGAATTTATATTTAATAATATAGTTAATATGGAGCTATTGAAGTTTATTGGATAGTGGGGTGACATGGTCAGACTCTTGCTTTAGGAAGATCAGTTTGACATCTGAGTGGAGGATGTACTGAAGTAAGGAGAGATTTAAGGCAAGGAGATTAACCAGCACATTCTCATTAACTTACAAAACGATTTAAATTTTTTTTTTGCTTCTGGAATAAATCAAATAATAGAAATTGTAAATAGGGCACTCCCATTTTATTTTTATTTGATTTTATATATTTTATATGTTATATCATTATATTATATATCATTTAATATGATTTTATATGAAATAAAATTATGTAGATATATATTATTTCTTCTATTAATTATTTAGAAAAATACATTTTAAATTAGGAAAAATGTTGAGCATGTATATAGATATATATGTATATGTAAGACATACATATATGATTATAGGGTTATAGTTATCAATTATCCGGTGCTTAAGTGGGACTTTTTTTTCTTCCTTCACATGTTTCTTTCATTATTATGACAATTTCTAGATGCTAATTAGTTTGTGATCAGATAATTACAAAGAGTTTTAGGACCTATTAACAAGCCTAAATATTTTGATGACATTCCTCACCCCCGTTGTTCTTCTACTGCTGCCCTATTTGTTGGTTTATGTGACATACCCAATTAGCAGGAGGACTTCAGCCAATGGCAAGAATGTGTTTATAAATTGTATGATGGAAAGATTTTGGCTGTAAATTCATACTACTAGTGACCTTTAGAAAATGGAATCCTTATTCAGTTCTGCTGAGAGTGTATTTGATTTTATATCAGTCTTTCATTATTTGTGATTATTGTTGTTGTTATTATTACAATTATTATTAGGCTAAGATGACATCTATGAAGCTAAATTTTAATTTTGTCTTCTATACTGAAAGCATAAAAAAAGTCCTTCCATATTTTTAGCTCATTGGTTGTTACTGTCTCCAAGCAAATGTGAATAAAATTAGTGCAGTGAATATGCAGTGTAGAAAATGGACTCATTATAATTCAGTTCATCGTGGATTAAAAAACTGAACCACACATTCACCTTTCTAAGTCTCTGTTCTGATTAACTGGAATGTGAAGGTAATACACTGCTTTAATACTAGGCAAAACTTACTTACTGTTAGCAGATTTCAGCTTGCATAAGGTACGTTAATGTACTTGAGAATTCTGTAAATATATATATATATGTATATTCACACACATCTAAATTCATGATCAGAAAAAAAAAGATTATTATTGTTGTCATTTCCCATTACCTTTAAGCAGGTTGCATTGATTTATTATTTATTACCTGAAATCAGGCTTGAAGATATATAGACAAGAGGGGTTTCCTGTAAAGTAGCAAGAAACAAGGGTGTACTGGGTGTGGGAGGTAAGGAAAGGATTTTTTTTTTTTTTGCTTTTGCTTTTTGGAAGGCAATTGGGGTTAAGTGACTTAACCAAGATTACACAGCTAGTTTTTATGTTAAGTGTCTGAGGCCGCATTTGAACTCAGGTCCTCCTGACTCCAGGGCTGGTGGTCTACTCACCGCACCACTAAGGACAGAATTTTGAAGTAATGAAAGAGAATTTTGGATACAGTACAGAGAAATGGACAATCCTAACTAGTAAAGAAAATGGTGTTAGCAGGTTCAACAGTTGAGCACAGAACTGTGTCTGTACTCCGGGGCATCTGTGTTTTGGTGGTGTATATACTTCACAGTACTCTCCTTTGTGATCTTAATATTGCATTTTAAGACATAGGGCAAACTTTAGAGAGAATTTTTTTTCCAAACTAATTTTTTAAAGATTTATTAGACAATTTTGTTTTGATTCTTCTTTTCCAAGTTCTCACTGGGAGACTCATGTAGCTTCTTCGTCTTTCTGTTTAGGACTGGGAAAAATGTGAAAAAGGAATAGCTGATTCCCTGGAGAAGCTGAGAGCCTTCAAAAAAAAGCTTGCTCAGCCATTGCCAGATCACCATGATGAGCTGCACGCGGAGCAAATGCGTTGCAAGGTAACCTTTGAACTTTTGCCTCTAGAGTAATAATAAATTTGAAAGTATAATCAATATCTCATATTTATTGATTGCTTTAGAGTTTAAAAAATGGTTCCCTCCTAAGACCATAAGGTAGGTGGTACAAGCATTATTGTTTTCATTTATAGATAAGGAAACTGAGACCCAAATAACTTGTCTAGGGTCCTACAGCTAGTAAGTAACAAAACCTGAATTACAGCCCATTTCTCTTGAATCCCATTTAAGGGTTCTTTTTACTACTTCTTCTTTATAATTTTTTCACAAAGTTGTACCTTGTCTGCCACCTCCCCACTCCTAGCCCACATTGAGAAAAAATACAGAATACTTCTCAAAATTGCATTTCAGCCTCACATAGAGGCCATCCTAATTTTCTTTTATCATTCCAATTGTAATATTGTTGTCGCCAAAGTGAGCACCTTGCTTCTAATAATAAAAAATAAATCCCTAAATCTATCTGCAGGTATAAACAAGTTACTGTTACATTAAATAAAGGTGTATTATTTTAGGGAGAATCATATGTATCTGATTTATGGAAACGAATGAAATTTTGCCCCCCCCCCCATACCTGTAAAATACAAAAATGAATTTAAGTATTCATACAGATGTATACTTAGCATGTGAGCACAAAAAAGAGTATTATGAACATACCTGCTTCAAAGGCTCTTATAAACAAAGGGCAGTTTAAGGAAATGTATCTCCTAATCTCCCTTAATCATTAACACTGTAGGAGATTGCCAAACCAAGAAATTCTGCTGACAGTTGCCTTCTAAGGACCACACCCTATCTCCTGGTTCCTATTAGTCAGCTTGTGGAAACTTAGTAGTTGATCTCATATTTATTACATATATTAAGGCCTTTTGAAGGGAGATGGCATTTTCAAGTACGTAAGGCTAAAACCATTAATAGATTATTATCAGCACCTTAAATTGTACTTGGAAACAAATCAGTAGCTAATACAGACTACTCCCTAAATTATGTGCTCCTGAAATGAGCATCATGGAGAAGCCATTACTATATTAATATACATATATTTTAGTAGGAAGTAAGAAAACTCTTATTTATTAAGTGCCTACTGTGTTCCAGAAACTTTACATGTATCATCTCACTTGATCCTTAAAGCAGTCCCGTGAGGTAAGTCCTATTATTATCCCCATTTTGTAGTTGAGGAAACTGTGGCAGACAGAAGTTAAATGGCTAGCCTTTATGCCAATTCAGTGCCTATAGTGGAAATGTAGTAAGTTGGAGTTCCTTCTATTCTAACTCCGTTCTTTGGCAATTGAATAAACTGATAACCAAGGTAGTTGGTTGTTTAGGAAGTGACTTGTTTAGGGTCACACAACAATAGAATTAGAAGACATTTTTTTTTTTAGAAAAAATAGCTACTCTTATGAAAGTTCATGTGAGTCAGCTCTAACAAGTCCTACCATATTGCAGGTGTTTAGCAAATGTTTGTGAAATCAAATTGAATCCAGTTTCCCAGCCTCACTTCTCTTAGCCCCAGATAACAAGACATAGATACAAGATATACATGGATGGATTCCATAATCTTTTCTACTCCACCATCTTGGCTCTGCCCCCCCCCCCCATTCCATAATCTTTTAAAGTTGCAACCATTATTATTCAGTCAATCACGTAGCCTAGAACATAGAGTAATGGTCCTGCATCAGGAAGACCCAAGTTCAAATGTGGCTTCAGCTGCTTCCAAGCTGTGTAACCCTGGGCAATTCACTAACTTCTTAGCTCCAGTTTGTTCATCTTTAAAAATAGATAGTCATGGCACGTACCTCTTGAGATATTTTAAGGATCAAATGAGATGACATAAAGATAGTGGCAAACTTTAAACATCTGTAAAAATATCATTGTTGTTCTTGGGCAGAGACTGAAATCTGAAGCATAAGATAGCTAATAGTTTGCATAGAAATCTGGTTTTGAAACCATACATACAGACACACACATATATTTTAGTGAAAAACATATGATGTAAACTGCTCCATGAATATAAATTTAACCTCTTAATACACATAGAAACATTTTAAAATCTTACGTAGATAGTTCTAAAATATTATAATTTAAAAATATGCAGAGGGAATTGGAATTCAAACATAGTTTTAGAACAATTAGCTTTTGCAAACTTTTTTTTAAATATCTGACACTCTTTATTTATTTTATTTTTTGCTTTTTGGAGGGCAATTGGGGTTAAGTAACTTGCCCAAGGTCACACAGCTAGGTTTTTGTTTGTGTGTGCATTAAGTGACTGAGGCTGGTTCAGAACTCAGGTCCTTCTGACTCCAGGGCCAGCGCTCTACTCACTGAGCCACCTAGCCACCCCCTTTTGCAAACTTTTTAAGAAAGCTGAATAGAAGCATGTTCACCACAATCTGTAGGCTATATATTAATATTAAGTTGCTCCTATTTATTATTTAGAAAAAAAAATTAAAGTATTCTATCTAGTAAGATTCCCATCCAATCAATCCAATCGTGATGTTGCTTTAAATATGAAAGCAATGCTCCAGAGGTGGTAGAAAGATTTCTTAGCAGTATCACAAGAGACGGCGGTTAACAGACTTTGTATCTCTTTACCATCTTCCTGCCAAATTGGCATGGCTAAAATCTAGTCCTTTACTTTCTTCAGAAAGTATAAAGTTCATCTTTACCATTTAAAACAATTGAAAACAGGGCAGCTAGGTGGCACAGTGAATAGAACACCAGCCCTGGAGTCAGGAGGACCTGAGTTCAGATCCAGCCTCAAACACTTAACACTTACTAGCCATGTGACCTTGCGCAAGTCACTTTGACCCCAATTGCCCTGCCTTTCCCCCTCAAAAAAAAAAAAAAAGCAATTGAAAACCTTTTCAAATTAGATGTTAATCCTGTATATAAGAAAGTTCAACGCTACTTAAAGAAATTATATGATCTCCTTGACGTGCATAACCGAAAACCATCTATGAAATTCTGCTGACTTAAAAAAGAAGACCTCAAGAGTGATGGGGAAAAAAAGTCAGGACAATGTGATATATTCCATTTTGGTGGTTCTGTGAGTCTCCAGGCTTTGAACTAAAGACAAAGAGGTGTCTTTGAAAAGTTTCATTTTCAAGATGAAATTAGTTCTCTCTAAAGTTACTAATGGTAATACAATAACTTGGAGAATTTGGTGTCTCAGCCAACTATTGTTGCCCTTGGATATGATTCTTCATCAGAGAACTAATGTCAGAGTTAGAAACAGAAGTAATGAACTTATTATTTAGCTCCAGATGAAAGAAACTTTTTCCTGTCATTGTTTCTCCTGCCTTCCCTCTGCACTTCCCCCCCCAATACTCTGTCACCCTTAATAACAAAACTGAAGAACTGATATTGGTTAAAGTGTAATATATTCACATAATCTAGAATTTTAGCCTCATATATTGTTGCCTGGATTTTATGCTTTATTTTAACTCTCCTGACCTCTTTGTAAAGAGCCAAAAAGCTATGTAAAAACCTACGTAAAGTACATTGCTTATGTGATCAATTAGTTGGATTCCTAACATCAGAAGACTGTTAAAGAGCATTGCAAGAGCAATGAAACATCACTACTGGGACAGTGTCAGTACTTCCATTAGAATACAGATGACATTAGTTTTGTCAGTAGCTTAAATAATTAGATTTACAACAATATTAGGTTATTAATCATTAATAATTAAAGCAAGGGATAGTTTATCTTCATATTTTACATATATAATAATAATAGTACTAGCATTTATAGAGCATTTTAAGGTTTGCAAAGTACTTTAAATACCTTATATTATTTGGTCTTCACAGTTACCCAGTAAGGTAAGTGCTCTTATTACCCCATTTTACAGATGAGGAAGTTGAAGCAGGCAGAGGTTAAGTGACTTGATCAGGGAAACACAGCTAATAAGTAGTTGAGGCAGGATTTTAACTCATGGCTTCCTTTTCCCAAGTCTGTCACTGTCCATTGCAACTTACAGATGCCTATAAGTATATGTTTTATGTCTTCATAGTATAAAAAGGAGACTTTCATAGGGTGGATAATTGAAATATGTAGGACATGAGAGTCAAGATAGGTGAATCCAGGAGTCGGTCTTTTTAAAGGCATCGGGATTATACCAAAGTAGAAGAGAAAGACTAGAACTAAATGGGGTCATGTGAAGAGAGAGGAGGGAGGCATGGAAGTAGTTGTCATCACAAGAATTCATAATAAAAACTTGGTGTTTTCCCAATAGAATTTGCCAAACTGCCAAATAACCAGGTTGTAGTTTAATAACGAGGTTTATAAAAATTAGGTGTTGTGGTTCAAATATCATGAAATAGAGCAAGTTTGAGTAGTAAAGTGCCCAGTGCAGAAGAATGAAATGCACATTTAAATAGCTGTATATCAAAAATACACTCTCATATGAAACATAATAATGTGATCAAAGTAGAAATGCTATTTATGTGAGTCATTAGAGTTTTATGGAGGCTTTCATTTTGATGGGATAAACATCAACATTCAAACTGATTTCTTTTCATTCAGGAGTTAGAAAATGCTGTTGGAGGCTGGACAGATGACTTGGCACACCTGGCACTCCTGAAGGATACTCTGTCAGCATACATAAATGCCGATGATATCTCGATCCTCAATGAACGCATAGAGTTGCTACAAAGGCAGTGGGAAGAACTCTGTCACCAGGTAAGGCACATTTTTTTCATTGAAGTCTTCTATCTTTATATGCTACTTATTTAACTCTCCTTCCCTCTCCCAGCCCTATTCAGGTTGAACCTTTTTACTTGTGACAGAAAAAAGCAATTGAGAAAAACCATTGATTACCTTGTTTGTATCCAGCAGTGTTCAGAGTATTCTATCCTACTGGTACCACACCTCTCTTCCTTGAGGGAAGGTCTGTGTTTCATTATTTAGTCTATAGAACTTCCACTGACTTTTCAGCCACATGAATTCAGCTTCATTTTAGTGATTATTTACTTTGTATAGTTTTAGTCATTTTAGAATAATTATGTTATTTATTTATTTTGCCCCCCTTTTTTTTGGAGGGGGAAGGTAGGGCAATTGGGGTTAAGTGACTTGCCCAAGATCACACGGCTAGTGTTTTTGTGTTAAGTGTCTGAGGGCAAATTTGAACTCAGGTCCTCCTGACTCTAGGGCCAGTTCTCTATTCACTGCACCACCTAGCTGCCCCTAGCTTTTGTCATTTTGAGGATAGTTATCTTGGTTTTGCTTATTTTACTCTACATTAGTTGATAAAAGAAATTTTCCAATGTTTCTATGAATTCCTCAGTTTCATCGTTGCTTACTACCCAGGAACATACCATTAATGTTTATTTATGGTACTTTAAGTTTGCAAAGGACTTATTTTATCCCATTTCATTTCCACCATATTACAGGCTTCTTTTTCCTCTTTATTTCTTCAGTGTCTAATGAAACAACCCCAAATGTTATAGTCACTCAACAAATGCTAGTAAATGTTTGTTAATGTTGCAGGAGGTTTTTTTGTTTGTTTTTTGGTTTTGGGGGTGGATTTTGGGGTTATTTTTTGCTTTTTGGAGGGCAATTGGGGTTAAGTGACTTGCCCAAAGTCACACAGCTAGTAAGTGTGTCAAGTGTCTGAGGTCACATTTGAACTCAAGACTTCTGACTCCAGGGCCGGTGCTCTATTCACTGCTCCACCTAGCCGCCCCTATTGTTGCAGTTCTTGATGATGATGATGATTATAAAATAAACTCTGACCTAAAGGCAGATGTTAAACTTCTATATACTTCTGATCCTTACTAATGAAAAAGAAGCACAATATTCCTGATCAATTCTAGGGTTATTAGAGCCATTCTTATAAATATAAATGAGTATGTCTCCGAAGAATAAAGGTGTTATGTAAAATAAATGTGGGAGGGTTACTGTTAACTGGTAAATAGACAGAGAGTTTATGATAAAGCTATTTTTCATAAATAGATACCTAGGCACCAATCTATTTCAAAACAGATTTAGAATTCTAGGGCTGGGATGGGTCACCACATGATATACTCTAGAAAAGAATCTGGTCAATTAGCTACTAGAGTTACTGACTGTTAGAAACAGACTAGGATTTATTAGGAAAAGATGGTCTGGAATAAATGGTTTTGTTTTTCACTGTGTGTTTAAATATATAAAATCTTTGCAAATCATAGTCTTATGGAGCAAAGTAAAAAAATCAACCTTTGTCTCCTTATCTTTTCACCAACTCTGTGTAAGCTAGACAGAATGGTTCTTTTATATAGTTCTTTTCTTAGGTATTTTTTTAACTTTTAACTGAGCAAAAGTATGTTTTACTTACAAGTTCTCGAGTTAGACATTTCCGGTAAACAGACATCAGGTTTAAAACCACAAAAGGAAATGAGCTTGTACCCGTGTTTCACTTTAAAAATCAAATGTAGTTAGAAAATGGCATTACATGTCTGTTGAAGAGCATTGCTGTTTTTATAGACCACCTAAATTACTGATGGAAATTAAGAAGTAATTGTAACTACAGATGAGAATGAGGAAGTAAGCTGCTGTAAGTAGATATTTTCCCCTTGTAAATATGTAAGGTTATCTATCTCTCAGTCTGAAAAAGCAGTTTGTTAATGTTAAAATACAACTGTGACTTCTTGTTTTGTATTCTTATGGCTTGAAGGTTTTTTGAACGATCATTATTGTATTGGCTTAAGAATATGTTTTTCTCAAATATTTGTTATATAACTCAGATGCCCTCTCAAACAGAGAAAGAGGTGTTTCCTGTATCAGTGCTGTTCAGACACTAGGCTACAACCTACTCTGATCAACTATTGGTTCTGTAGCCTTTTTAAAATCCTAAATTAAACGTAAGGGCAAGTGTCAAAGTCATTATACATTCAACTTAAATACAATTCTTTTAGACTGTAGATGGCCTCCAAAGAATGATATAATAATGTTCAATTGTTGCACTTCTTAAACAGACTCTTTATGAATTGAAAAGAGTATATCACTGACATTATTTTAAAGCACCTATAATTTCATCAGTGTGATTGCTATCTCCACTCACAAGCTTTGCAGCACAGAGAGCAGTGGCTCTGAAACTCTTTGGTGTCCTGGATCCCCTTTTCAGTCTGGTGGAACTTATCAGCTTAATATCTTTGAATGAAACCATTTATATTCCATACAGTTATAAAAAAAAAAAAATTTAAACCGAGTTCATTGACTCCAGGTTAATACCCTGCCTTAGAGGCTTCATGGAACAGTGGGAAAATCAGTAGCACTAGAGTCAGAGAAACTGCGTTCAAGTGCCAGCTCTGACACTTGCTAGTTGTGTGGCCTTGAACAAAGCACTTCACCTCTCTAGGCCTCCGTGACCTCATCTGTAAAGTAAGGCAATTGGACTAGATGACTTCTGTGGTCCTTTCCAGCTCTCGCTTTATGATCTTTTGACCTTTAAAGTCAGCCTAAAGTCCTGGCCTGGTCAAGATCTTTTTGAATCCTGAGTCTATCTGTCCCTCCTAGATTCATGTCATTTGCAAATTTAATGAGCATGTCATCTATGCCTTTACTCAAGTCATTGATAAATATGTTAAGCAGCATTGAACCAAGCCCAGAACCTTTTTTCTCACTCTTGAACCGTAATGGCTCTTCTTTGAGCCTAGCCTGAATCCAGACTTGAATCTGTATAATTATACTACCATCTAGTCCATATCTCTCCATGTTTTCCACAAAAATAATTCTGTGTATTCTTTGGGCATTCAAGTCATTGAATTCAATTCAAATTGAATGAACATTTTTAAGAGCTTTTTAAATTTTGAGCAAAATGATCTGAGTTCAAAGAGTAGGTGTGCCAATTCCCACCTCTGTAAATTTGGACAAGATTTTCAACTTGTCTGTCTTTCATTTTTTTCTTGGGTAAAATGAGGCTATTGTAATTAATGATCCTCCCATCAAACTCTAAGTCTATAATTAGTCTATATTAAGCACTGGAGCTGCAAAGACAAAAAAAAAAACTTAATATGGATCCATTCTAGGGAATGTAACAGGCAGATGCAAAAATTTAAAGGTAATTTAGGGAGGAAAATCACACTAAAATTGAAAAGATCAGAAAAGACTTTACAAAGGAGGTGCTACTTGAGCTGAGCCTAAAAGCAAACTCTATGACATGAGAAGAGTTTGCATTCTACCTATTCACAGAACAAATCATCTTATTAAGGGGATTTGTTCTGTGAAGTTTAGATTCAGTCAGAGAGCTTCGGGTTCCCCACCCCCTGGCTATGTGAAGACAGAAGCAAACAATCAATTACCAATTTTAGAGAGCACCTATTCATCCAGTGTGGCTCGAAAATTGATGAAATAGATCTTGGAAATGAGAACCAAATCACAGAGAATTTTAAGTACCAGTTGAGAAGTAGTTTATCCAAAAGGTAATAGAGAGTGACTGAAGGTTTTAGAAGCAGCGTGTGACATGGTCAGAATTTTGACTTTGATCATTTTAATAGTTGTGTAGAGAAAAGATGAGAGAGAGGTAGAAATCAGAATCAGGGAAACTGATTAGGAACTTTTAGCAAAAGTCAGAGTGAGAAGTGAAAAACATATGAACAAAATGAGAACTGTATGAGTGGAGAAAAGGAGAGAGATGTGAAAGATGGTATAAGGAAAAAATGGATGTCAGGAAGTGATTGGCTATGGGTGTGGAGAGAGGAAAGGGTTATGGACAACCATGAAGTTACCATCTTAAGTTAGTAGGGGGGTGGCAGTGCTCTTGACAGTGTTGTGGGAATGGAAATTTAAGATCTTCCCTGCCCCTAGGCCCTTTGATAGGCTTAAGTGATTCTGAGAACCTTTCTTGATTTGAAGATATACTCTGCCCCCTAATAGGCTGAATTGGTCACATGGAGCCTGTGGTGGGAGGCTTGGTTTTCAGGAATGCCCATGCCTTGGTGCTTTGTGATTGGGCAGTGGGTCAAGAGGGTTGTGACATTCTCTGAGCCTGGCCTGGTCAAGGAGAAGACTATACACACACACACACACACACACACACACACACACACACACACACACACACACACACCCCCTGATGTGAGATTTTGTTTTGGGGCTCGCTTTGAGAACTGTTGCATGATTTGACCAGACAAGACTCTAGGCAGCTGTCGAAGCCCCCTGGCTTTGAAAACCCAGATGTTGGTGCTCCCCTCTCTGGTAACTGTGACTAGGTATGGATGTAATGGTGAGACAGTTGGAGGCCTATCTGCTTATGTTTCTCTTTCTGCTTGTAACTTCTGCTTATTCTGCTTTGTTTGTATTCTCTGAAGTTCGGGGTGCTGATCTTTCCCCTGAACTAGGGAAATAACATATGTTTTATTAAAACAAGATTGTTAGCCCATTTTGAGTTGCTTTCCTTTAGAAAAGCAGATCTAAGAACCTGTGTTTGCAGCCACCCTGAGGATGCTGGGGTGCTTGCTGCTATAGACAGAAATAGAGAAGATAGGACAAGTGGCTTTAGAAAGAGAGGTATTTCTTTTGGGACCTGTTAAGTTTGAGATGTGTGTAAAACATTTTATAGGAGCTGTCTTAACGTGCAATTGATGACGAGGAACTGGAACTCAGGAGAAAGAGATGTAGATTTCATAGGCATTCGCATAAGTTTGATAACTGAACATGTAAGAAGTGATGAAATGACAGATGGAGACAGAGACCATTGAATGATAGGCCCAGGACAGAACCTTGAGGAACAGTGGAAAATGTGTGATAATCTTGCAAAGAGGACTGAGAAAAAGGTTATACAATCAACTTTTTAGGAAATCTAGGTAATGTGAACAGTTTCCGTTTTTTATTTTCCTTTGAATTGTCTGTTATGTCCCTTTAATAATAAAGACTGAAGGTTAATAATCTTGTAGAAGGAGACTGGAATTCCCTAAAACCTACTCTATACTCTTGTTAATGGTCAAATTAGTTAAGTTACGAGAGTAGTTTTTAACCGGGGGCGGGGAGGGTCTGTGAACATTAAAAAAAAAATACGTTGGTGTGGAGCGGAGGTCTCGGTTCTCGCGGTGTCGGTGGACGAGACACGGGGGCCATTTTGCGAGGAGACAGAGATGGGGACGGAGAAGTAGTTGTAATGGTTGAAGAGGCTCTCTGGAGCAGTAGTCCGTTTCTTTACCGCTGTCGGATCGGGGAGGCGGAGATTCAGAATCCAACCTTTTCTCTCTCTCCCCACCGGTGAGATTTTTTTGATCTTCAGCTACACTTGTAGCTGTTTGACCTTTGCCATCAAACACCATGGCCTGCAATGTCACCAACAAGACTGACCCCCGTTCCATGAATTCCTGTGTCTTCATTGGGAATCTCAACACTCTGGTTGTTAAGAAGACTGATGTTGAAGCCATCTTCTCGAAGTATGGGAAGATTGTGGGGTGCTCTGTGCATAAAGGTTTTGCCTTTGTTCAGTATGTTAATGAGCGAAATGCCCGTGCTGCAGTGGCAGGAGAGGATGGCAGAATGATTGCTGGCCAGGTACTAGATATTAATCTGGCTGCAGAGCCAAAAGTGAACCGAGGAAAAGCAGGTGTGAAGCGTTCTGCAGCGGAGATGTACGGGTCAGTACCAGAACACCCTTCTCCGTCCCCTCTATTCAGATCTTCCTTTGACCTGGATTATGATTTTCAACGAGATTATTATGACAGGATGTACAGTTACCCAGCACGTGTCCCACCTCCTCCTCCCATTGCTCGTGCAGTGGTGCCCTCCAAACGCCAGCGTGTATCAGGAAACACTTCCCGCAGAGGCAAAAGTGGCTTTAATTCCAAGAGTGGGCAGCGGGGCTCTTCATCCAAATCTGGCAAATTGAAAGATGATGATCTTCAGACAATTAAGAAGGAGTTGACCCAGATAAAGCAGAAAGTGGATTCTTTATTGGAGAACCTGGAAAAAATTGAGAAAGAACAAAGCAAACAAACAGCTGGAGTTGATCAAGGATGATGAAAAAGAAGCTGAAGAAGGAGAGGATGACAGAGACAGCGCCAATGGCGAGGACGACTCTTAAGCACATATTGGGGTTTTAGAACTCTCATCCCATTATTTCTTTA
The DNA here is from genome assembly GCA_011680675.1 of Gymnobelideus leadbeateri. Lineage (NCBI taxonomy): Eukaryota > Metazoa > Chordata > Mammalia > Diprotodontia > Petauridae > Gymnobelideus > Gymnobelideus leadbeateri. The sequence continues at coordinate 218,160 of WOXC01000903.1, forward strand.
CCTAGGCGCTTGTCTTTGATCAAACTTTTCACCAAATCCTCTCCCTTAGTATCTTCCAACACATGTTCACTGTTGTACCCAACTTTATCCTTCCCATGTTCATTAATTCTACCCTGCGCCTAGTCCCTTTGCCACTTCCTTCAATTCTCTTAGTAGTTATATTAAGTCTCCTGTAATTTTGCTCTTTTAATTTTGATACCTCTCTATGACTTAACAATAAAAAGGATGTATGGTTTTAAAAAAAATACGTTGGTGACTTTATTTCCATGTAAATTTGTTTCTTTTGTAAGTCTCTATATTTTTTATGCATTTAAAACATTATCTGAGAAGGGGTAAATAAGTTTCATCAGACTTCCAAATGGGTCCATGATGCACAAATCCCTGCTCTAGGATTGGTGGGCATAACTCCAAGCAAAATTATGAAATTAGAAGATGGCAGAGTAAGCAGTAAATCATTATAACTCTTCCACATTCACCTCCAAAAAACCATGAAATAGTGTCCCAAAACAATCTTGGAAGAGAAGAACCAGCAAAAATAATCTTTGAGTGTAGGAAACTTGGAAGATTGACAAGAAAGGTCTGTTGCACTTAGGTAACACAGTCCAGGACAGCAAGCCCCACCTCAGCAAATCAGCAGAAGATCCTTAGCCCCAGTGCAGTGGGACAGGCAAAGACCAATACCAAGATCACACACATGCCTCAGCATAGGCAGGGCAATGGGAAAACTCCCAACTCCAAGAACTACCACATGCTTCAACATAATCCCAGGCAAATAGGTGGACACCAACCCTATGTGAGCCTAAGATAAAATATAATTGCCAGCTCTGGGCCCCCTCCACAAGCTTCAGCATAGGGCTGGACAAACAGACAACTGCCAGAGGCCAGATCACCACATGCTTCATTGTAGCCCTGGGTAAATGCAGAAACACCCCACTGTCCTCAGCACACACCAGACACCCGCACTAAGACCCTGACTCAGTGCCAGGTAACCTGCCAGAACCCTGTAGCCTCTAAAAGTGCCAGCCACCGCACTACCCCAACCCCTCAGGGCAGAACCAGACACAAGGACCATGGCCATTAGGACAACATCAGTGCAGCACCAGGTAAACAGCCAGGGCCTGCAGCCCCTGGCACAGAAAGCCTGAGAATTAAATATTCCTTCCACCCCAGGGCAGAGCTCAAAAAGGTGAGCAAAATAAAATCAAGAGCAAAAAAACTCTGATCAAAGAAAGTTATGATGTTGAGAGGGAAGATCAAGAGACAAACTCAGAAGAGGAAAACAATGTCAAAACACCTGCGAGTGAAACCCCAAGTAAAGTAAGGAGTGTTCCTAAATCTGGAATGAACTAAGGGAAGAGTTAAAAAAGGAACTTAAAATCATAGAAGAGAGATAAAGGAGAAATTGAGAAAAGAAAGTAGAGTGATGCAAGCGAATTATGAAAAAAAAGTGTCAACAGCCTAGAAAAAGAAGACAAATGCTTAAAAAGTAGAATTAGCCAAATGGAAAAGGAGATACAAAAATCCACTGGAAAAAACAATTCCTTAAAAAGAATAATTGTCCAAATGGAAAAGGAAGTACAAAAGCTAACTGAGGAATACAGCTCCATAAAAGTTAGAATTGGGCAAGTGGGAGCTAATGACTCTTTGAGACATCAAGAATAAATCGAATTCAAAAGAATGAAAAAATAGATGAAAATGTTAAATACCTCATGGGAAAAACAACTGACTTGGAAAATAGATCCAGGAGAGACAATGTCAGAATCACTAAATGGTAGACATTTCAGGTATGAAAGCCATAATCAAAAGAAGGACCTGGATAGCATCTTTCAAGAAATTCTCAAGGATAATTACCCTGATATCCTGGAACCAGAGGACAAAATAGGCACTGAAAGAATCCAACAATCACCTCAGGAAAGAGATTCCAAAATAAAAACTCTAAGGAATGTTATACCCAAATTTCATAACTATCAGAGCAAGGCAAAATACTGCAAGTAAACAGAAAGAAACAATTCATATATCAAGGAGCCACTATCAGGATTACACAAGACTTAGCAGTTACAGTATTAAAGAATTGAAGGTTATAGAATATGATATTCTGGAAGACAAAGGAGCTAGAACTACAACTAAGAATCACTTACCCAGTGAAATTAAGCATAATATTTCAAAGGGGAAAAATGGTTATTCAATGAAATAGAAGAATTTCAAGCTTTCATAAGGAGAAGACCAGAATTGAACAAAAAATATTTGATCTCCAATATCAAGACTCAAGAGAAGGCTAAAAAATTTAAAAGGGAAAAGAAAGCATAGGAGATTCATTGGAGCTGAACTGTTTACATCCCTAGATGGAAAGATACTTATAGTTCTTGAGGGAATGACATAAGAAATAATTAAGGGATAAGAAAGAGATATACACTGTATGCAGAAGGGAGGGAGAGGTAGACTGGGGTAAATTATTTCTTGTGAAGAGGTGTGAAAAATCCCTTACAGTGGAGGGGAAAATGGGACAATGGGTGATGGATATTGCTTGAACCTTACATCAATACTGGCTCAAAGAGGAAATAATATACACAGTCAGTTGAATATAGAAATCTATCTTATCTGACAGGAAAGTAGGAGGGGAAGAGATTAAGTAAAGGGGGGAGGAGTTGGCAGAAGAGAGGGCAAACCAGGGGAGGCAGTAGATAGCAGTAAAATACTATTGAAAAAGGAAAGGGTGAAAGGAGAGAAAAGACAAGCAGGAGGAAAAATAGGATGGAGGGAAATATATAGTTAATAATCATAACTATTAATGTGAATGAGATGGATTCTCCCATAAAATGTAAGTAGATAGTAGAGTGGATCAAAAACCAGAAGCCTATAATATGTGGTTTACAAGAAACACACTTGAAGCAGAGAAAAGCACACAGAGTAAAGGTAAGAGGATGGAGCAGAATCTGTTATGCTTCAGTTGAAGTTTAAAAAAGCAGGGGTAACAATCCTGATCTCAAAGCAAAAGCAAAAACAAAACTAATTAAAAGAGATAAGGAAGGAAACTACATATTACTAAAAGGTACCATTGAGAATGAAATAATATCAATACTAAACATATATTCACTAAGTGGCATAGCATCCAACTTCTTTAAGGAGAAGTTGAGTTACCATGACCAAATAAAAGATAGAGAGCATTACAAAAATGTAAAATAAATAATTTTGATTATATTAAATTAAAAGGCTTTGAAATAAACAAAACCAATGTAACCAAGATGAAAAGGAAAACATAAAGCTAGGAGACAATCTTAACAGCCAGTGTCTCTGATAAAGGCCTTATTTCTCAAATATGTAGAGAACTGAGTCAAATTTATAAGAATACAAGGCATTCCCCAGTTGATAAATTGCCAGAGGATATGAACAGGCATTTTTAAGATGAAAAATCAAAGCTCTTCATAGGTATATGAAGAACTGCTTTAAATTACTTCGATTAAATAAATGCAGATTGAAAAAAACAACTCTGAGGTACAAACTCACACCTATCAGATTGGCTAATATGAGAAAAAGGAGCAATGACAAATTCTGAAGAGGATGTGGGACAATTAGGACAGTAATGCACTACTTGTAGAGTTGTGACTGATTCAACCATTCTGGGAAGCAATTTGGAACTGTGCCCAAAGGGTCATAAAATTTTGTATACTCTTTGATCCAGCAATACCAAATTGATGGGATGCCCATCAATTGGGGAATGGGTGAACATGCTGTGGTATATGAATGTAATGGAATACTGTTGTGTAATAAGAAATGATGAAGAGATTTCAGAAAAATCTGGAAAACTTATGTTAACTGATACAAAGTGAAATGAGAAGGAAAATATTATGCTTCGTATCAGCAACATTGTGTGATGATCAGCTATGAATGACTCAGCTCCTCTCAGCAGCACAATGTTCTAAGACAAGTACAAAGGACTCATGAAGGAAAATGCTGTCCATATCCAGATAAAGAACTGATGGTCCCTGAATGCAGATCTAGGCATACTTTTTTCACTTATTTTATCCTTTTACAATTTTTTAATCCGTTTCTTCTTTGACAACTGTGACTAATATGGAAATATATTTCATGTGATAGCACATGTATAACCTATATTAAATAGTCTACCATTTTAGGAAGACAGGAGAGGAGGGAGGGAGAGAGAAAAATTTGGAACTCAAAATCTTGTAAAAATGAATGCTAAAAATTATCTTGATACATAACTGAAAAAAATTAAAGGCTATTAATAAAATAAACTGGGGGGGGGGAGTATGAAATAGGCAGAGTTCATCTTCATCACCCTTCCCATGTCCCTTTTCTGTGCCTTTGCCTTTTTTTAGTACTTTTCTGCCCATAATATGAAGTCCTTTCATGCCTCCCTGAGTCTTTCCCGTTTCACAGAAGAAACTAATTTAAAAAACCTAATTCCCACTAAAGTAGTGACTTAATGATCCACCCTTCCCAGAAGCATTTACATTTTAAATGGACACTACAAGGATAGAGCACAGTTAGGTCAAGAGAATAAATCTTTGATGAGGGAATTTCTGGCACCACTGACAAGTGATAGTGGAGTTATTTTGACCTAGAGGATCTTCCAAGCTAAATATGAAGCCATATGTTCTGTTCACAAGTAAGTAAATCCTGTAATATTCAAATATTTAGCAGTATTGAGGTTCCACATTCCTAGTAACATCAAACAACTCTGGGTTTCAATGGGAGCTTTCCTAGGTAAAGTCTCATAGTAAACAGTTTGTCAAAATGCCTCCACCTCCACTTTGTGTCATTTTACCACCCAAGCATCTATTATTTTCATACTTTATGAAGGTTATCTGATATAATACATCCTCTAGTGTTAGTCACTTCACCTTTTATCCCTTTGAAGAGTATTTAAATTTTAAAAGAGGACTGAAAAAGAGAAGTTTTTAATACAAAGGAATAAAAGTTTATATTTGAGGAATGTGCTTATGGGCTAAATTTAAAAGGATATATAGAGCAAACTTCCTACATTCTTAGGGAATGGAAAGAGAAGCAAAAAGACATATGTAACTATGATACAAGGGAACATGAGATAAGCACAGAAGAAAAAATCTTGCTATGATCTATGATGAGTAGTGAAAAATCATGTTCACCTTTGAGTGGAAAGAGAGAATAGCCAGGAAGATGAAAAGGCTTCATAGTGGAAATATCCAAGTAACTAACTTGAAGAAAGTAGGGGACTGTCAGGGGTGTTGGGAGGCAGTGTATTTGAAGTATATTTAAAGGATGGAATAAGCAAAATCATAAGAGACTAGAATTACAATAGTACAATGAGAATGAATGCAAGTAATAATAATAATAGCTAGAATTTGTATAGTGTTTTAAGGTTACAAAGTGCCTTCCAAATATCTCATTTGATCCTCATAACAACCTTGGGAGGTAGTTGCTATTATTATCCCCATTTTACAGATGAGGAAACTGAGGCAGACAAAAAGTTAAGTGAATTTGCCCGGGTTCAAACAAGAAGTGTCTTAATCTGGATTTGAACTCCTGTTTTCCTGATTACAGTGTTCTACTATACCACCTATTTGCCTGGTAGATTTTGGCATGAACATAGAGTACATGAGTAGGAGATAAGGTTGCAAAGGTGCATAGGAAACATTTTGGAGGACCTTGTATGTCAGCACCAGGCATTTAGCTTTGTTAGCCTGACAATAGGGAAACATTGAAGATTTTCTTAAACAATGACTTGATCATTATGGTGCATTGAGAAAATGACAGATAGTGAAATAAAGGATGATTGAAACATGAATAGTCTAAAGGTAAGAGCAGCAGGTAAGAAATTTTTACAGTGCTGGGGCACCTAGGTAGTGCAGTAAATAGAGCACTGGCCCTGGAGTCAGGAGGACCTGAGTTCAAATCCATCCTCAGACACTTAACATAAAAACTAGCCATGTGACCTTGGGTAAGTCACTTAACCCCAATTGCCCTCCAAAAAGCAAAAAAAAAATTTTTTTTTTGCAATGGTCTATAGGAGAAGTATTGGAGTCCTAAAAGTGGAACTTATGTCATTAGTTCAGACAAAGTTGGGGAATTTTTACTTTTTGATCAGGGTCTTTTAGTGGCCATTTAAATTGCCATGAAGGAAACCAGCTATTCTACTCATTTAAACAAGTTCTATCTAATAAATTATGGTACCTGCTTCTTCCTCCTAAATGGAGCCCCTTGGATACTCTTACCCTTTGATATCCTTGCAATATTCATGACAAAAAATGGAAGGAGAAGTGTATTTGGAGTCAGAAGATTTGAATTAAAATTTCAGACCTTTCCTTTACCCTCTGTGTCATCTTGAGCAAGTTCCTTAACCTCATATGTAAAATAAGGGGAATGTACTAGGCGACCTCTAAGAACCATGAAAGCTTTAAATCTGTGGTACTGGGAAAGAACAGAACCATGTAGTCACTGACTTTTTGAGTTGTAAAAGACCTTAAAGGTCATCTAGTCCTGTCCCCTCATTTTATTGTTGAGGAAACTGAGGCCAAGAGAGGTAAAATAACTTGACCAAGATTATACAAGAAGTTGGTAGTACAGCCAATACTAGATTGTTTTGGTGTGTGTGTGTGTGTGTGTGTGTGTGTGTGTGTGTGTGTGTGTGTGTGTGTTTAGTCATGTCTAAGTCTTTTTTTTTTAGGCTGTTGGTTTGTTTATTTAAAGATAAAACAAATGAAGTTCATCATCTGATTTTTAAATTAAAAATCTTTTAACATGCTACCATAAGTTTTATAAACTAATAAAACAGTATGGGGTAAAGTGACCAAGTGGAGTGGGTAGGAGAAGATGGCATCTCAGCCCTAGGGCCAAGGGGAATTCAAGTAAATTTTATATTTACAACCCAGTAGGGGGAAAACTCCTGCTAAGTGACCAAAAGGAAGAAGGTCACTTAGAACTGATAACACCCCTTTCCCCAAAGCAACAAGGCATCTTGAAATCTCAGCTTCCTGGAGAAGTTTTGTCATCTCATAGGCAGAACTATTCATCCATGTGAAAAGACAGTTAAGTCTTCCTTCAACAGTAACATCCCATTCAATAGCCAGCTGATGCTGCTAAATGAAATTCACCTTCGGGAGAAGTCAGCCCCAAAATGCAATGGGAGGAGGAGAGAGGGTTACCCAGTTCACATTCAGTGCTTTATTCCTCCTCTGCATCAGACAGGAAATGTGAAGGGAGCCCAAACCAGTGATCACTCCCACATTCATTCTGTGTGCAAGGGGAACATGAATGAGGGCCAGAGTCATAGCCTGCATCACAGTTCCATTTTGGTTATGTCAGACCATAAGTTAAAAGCATCCTGTACTCCAGTGTGTGCACTTGGGACTCAAGCATATAGCTAGTTCTTCCAAGAGTCAACACTCTTTCTGATGTCCATTTTTTCTGATGTACCACCTTGCTTTAGTAACTCCTGTAGATTTACTGTAATAAGGCAGAGACCTCACATGACTGTCTCCCAGTAGACATGGGCACCAGGTGATGTGACTGTGGCAGAACCACTTCTGGTGCTGAAGATAATGAACGTGAAGCTCCTTCTGTAAGCACCTCTGCTGGCTCTCACTCTCGATTCCCTGTTGCTCCCATCCTTGAGTGATGTTTCCTTATGTGCACATTCCACTCTGAGAGAAGGTTTTTCCACAAACTTGGCACTGATGGGGCTTCATGCCTGAGTGAACCAAGAGAGGCTTCCGAAGGCTGGAGTACTCAGCAAAGGAATGGCCACAGCCTTCAGCCCAGCCGCACACAAGAATGGCTTCTCACCTGTATGGATCCGAAGGTGGTTCTTCAGATTTCCAGCAGTGGTGAACTCCTTGCCACATCCCAGCTCAGGACACACAAAGGGCTTCTCCCCATTGTGTGTTCTCATGTGCACTTTCAGTCTCTGAAGCACATAAAAGCTTTTCCCACAGCCTTCAGCAGGGCAAATAAAAGAACGGTCATTCCTATGGGTTTTTAGGTGGTACTTGAAATGCGCTGGCCAAACAAATGTCTGATCACAGCCCTCAGCTGTGCATTGGAGCCTTTTTTCCTCTTGAGGAAGGTGAGGAAGGGACCCAGAGTCTTTAGACTGTCCATCACCTGGACCAAGGTGAATATTTTCCCCATTGCTATTGGCTTTTGCACTCTTTGCTAGCTGTGCCCGAGTAGCAGCAATCAGACTGTCATGGGCCACCTCTTGAACCTGGATAAACCATGGCATGCTGCTGTCAGCACTATCACTGGAGAGAAAGACATTCCCAGAGTCCTCTGCTTCATCCTGGACAAAAACTAAGTGCTAACTGAGGAGCCCAGGCCTGCTCTTATTAGGTTAAGAAGGATAAAAGAAGTATTGTCACTTGGCTGAAGGTCTTGCAACAAGCTAGGAGACTCTGGAGTTGACAAAAGTTCGGGGGACTTCTGTACAGTGTGTGCCCTTGTTTCCTCTCCATCAGGGCCCAGGTTCACTTGAAGGCTTCTCAATACAGCAGAGGAAGGGACCTCCTTACAGGAGTTGGAAGAATTTGGCCTATCATCTGGTAACATGAGCCGGCTGCATTCTGAGGTCTCAGTAACAGGCAGCAGGGACAGACAAGTGATGTCTTTAGGTTCAGATTCCACCAGACCCTGTCCCAATGGTATGGACGTGTTCTGAACAAACTGGACCAGCAGCTCTGGTTTGGACTCTAACTCATCCGATAACATTGATTCAGCTTCCAAGTCCTGTAGCCATTAAGGGGAATTACAACACTCTTCTCAGGAGTCAACGACCACCTCCTGTTACTCTCATATTTCCCAACAGAGTATAATGATCTTCTTGTAGCTAAGTTGCTCTGGGCAGTTAATCAATTTAACCTTCTTGTCCTGGGCGGCCAGCAGTCCCTGGTCCCTAAGTCTGTCCAGAAGCGGGCCTTCCGGCTCCTGCCGGAAGTAATTCTAGCCCATGTCTAAGTCTTTGTGATAACATTTGGGGTTTTCTTGGCAAAGATGCTGCAGTGGTTTGCCATTTCCTTCTGCAGATGATTTCCTATATGAGGAAACTGAGGTAAACAGGGGTAAGTGACTTGGCCAGGGTCACACGGCTCATAAATGTCTGAGGCCATATTTGAGGAGTCTTCCTGACTCCAGGCCCAGTACCATATCTACTGCACCACCTCATTGCTCTGGCCAGTACTAGAACCCAGACCTTAACTCAATATAGAATTCTTTCAAAGTTCTTACAGTACACTTTATCCCATGTTCAAAACCACATTAGATTCTGTACTCAAATTCTTTAATTTCGATTTTTACTAAACAATTCTCTCTTTCCCTCCTTCCCTCCCTTCCTCCCTCCCCTTTTCTCCTTCTCTCCTCTCTCTTCTTGTCTCTCCACCTCTCATTTTCCTCTTCATTGTTCTCCCTCTTCCATCACTGGCAGGTATCTTTACGTCAGCAACAAGTAAATGAAAGATTGAATGAATGGGCTATCTTCAGTGAGAAGAACAAAGAGCTTTGTGAATGGTTAACTCAAATGGAAAGCAAAGTTTCCCAAAATGGAGACATCCTCATTGAAGAAATGATAGAGAAGCTTAAGAAGGTATGGAATGTTCAGTTTTTGATGTCTTATGGTTTCATTTTATTTATACATATCTTTCTAAGGAACTACATGGATTCTTAGTCTATATACAATTTTCTAGCAAAAAAACTCTAGCATGAAGGTTGGTTCTTAAATATTAGAATCGTTCTAGCTGCTTGTAGGAATTTCTTTTCCCCAGGGTTCAGTTTCATATCATGGCCATGTTGCTTGCACTCCCCAAAAACTATACATAGATTGCCATCCAGCCCCCCCCCCACCTTCTCACTTTATTTAATTATTGTCCATTTATTTTTATATATCCTCCATGGAGTCGTTATTGAATACACTGGAGACTTTTCTCCATCTTAGGATACCAGTGCAAATACATGGGCTGTCCATATGTTATCCCTCATCTAATAGTTATTTAGTAAATGAAATGAATGACAAAATACCTGGCAAATGCCAGTTATAACCATCATTTCAACTTTTGTCCAGTGATTTCCCCAATGTACAGCAGTGTCTAGTAGAATAAAATACAATAGGACTCTGTGTTCTCTATCCTCTATTGGGAATCTTTTTATAATAATTCTCACAAATTAGTCCATTATATTAAGCGATACATTAAACATATTCAAATGAATAAAAACACAAAACAAAACAACTTTTTAAGCATTCTATAACCCCTATACAGAGAGGTATATAATTATACTTACAAATAAAGTAACTTTTTAATGATAAGAACTGATATTTGTGTGGAAGTGCTGGTAAATAAAATTATTCCCAAATAAAACTATAAAATTGATTTTTTTTTCTAGTAGTGCATGGGTGAATGCATTAAAAATAAGACTCCTGACCTTCACGACCTTTATTATTCAGGATTATCAGGAGGAAATTGCAGTAGCTGAAGAGAACAAAATCCAGCTACAGCAAATGGGAGAACGACTTGCAAAAGCTAGCCATGAAAGCAAAGCATCAGAGATAGAGTACAAGCTGGGAAAGGTCAATGACAGATGGCAACATCTCTTGGATCTGATTGCAGCCAGGTAAAAAGGATGTTCTTATTGCCTTCATTAAAGTTTGTGTGCACTCAATCTGAAGGAAAAAGTTTTCTCTAATACAACATATAGATTCCTTTCTTTACTTCCTTATTCCATGCTTTTAGTCTAAAATTCCTCTCAAAAATTATTTTAATCAGCTTAACTCATGAAACCTAGTGAAAATTACATTAAATGAGGAAGTTGTTGGTCAACCTTCCCAGAATGCATATCTAAGAGTGATTTTCTTATTTACTTCTGGGTCAGAAGACCTACCTAAAAAATCTGTTTAAGAACATAAGGACACTATGGACAAGAGAAAAGAATTTTTTTTTTTTATCTAGTCTCAGCTTTGCAAAGAAAGTTGATCAAATTCATAAAATGTCACTGCAATGTATATAAGCTTATCATGGTTACTATTAACCTGGAACAGTGTTCTCTCATTAACAACTGTCCCTTTATGTTAAACATCCCATTAATTATATATTTCTGCATAATGGTTCATAGAAAGATCAGGTATAATTATTGTTATGATATTAATTTTAATAGCTTGCATTTACATGGCACTTTAATGTTGACAGAACATTGCCCTGTGAAATATGCAATGCAAGCATATTAATACCCATTTTACAGATAAATCCATTGGTAAGTATTTGTCAAGCACCTGCAATATGCCAGTAATTGTATAAGTTGCTGGGAATACAAGTTCAAAGAATGAAGCAATCCCCATTCATGAGGAGTTTATGTTCTAATAGGATAAATAACAAGTACCTTTGTAAATATATACACCATAAACATAGAGTGAGAACTAAGCTTCAAGGAGTTATAGTGACTTAGGATTTGTTCTGTGAAGTTTGAATTCAGTCAAAAGGCTGCACCCAAGGACCTGGAAGGTCACATGTGGCCTAGAGGCCACAGGTTCCCCACCCATACCAAGTCTATTCCCCAGTGTTCTTTTTCTTAAAAGTTATGAGCCCGCCTTTCACTCCTTCCCCTCCACCCTGAAAAAAAAAGGAAATTCAAGAAAGCTCCTTCTGAAGGTATGTAGCATTTGATACAACTTTAGAGAGACAAGCAATTATTATAACAATTACAGTAATGCTATATATTGATGTGAGTTGAGTATTATTAAACTCAAAAGGGAAGAGGGGATTTGAATGGTAATAATTCCTTTCTGTATTTCCCAAAGGCGTCAGAACTGCCTCTTAACCCTATTTCTGATCTGAGCTCCATTATTTATTAATTTTATGCTACAACTCATGTTGAAGTGAAGACATGATCACAGAGCATGCAAAGTATTTCGTAGTTTATTATAAGATCATTGAGTTCAGTGACATTCAAGATATTGTATTTATAAAGGAGCTGTACAACACTTTAATTTATAAAAGAATGCCTAACTTTGGAGGTAGATGAGAAGATAAGGATTTTCTTTCTTTCGTCTTTTTTTTTTTTTTTTTTTTTTTTGGTTTTTGGAGGGCAATTGGGGTTAAGTGACTTGCCTAAGGTCACACAGCTAGTTTTGTGTTAAGTGTCTGAGGATGGATTTGACTTCAGGGCCTCCTGACTCCAGAGCTGGTGCTGCACTGCTGGTCACTGCACCACTTAGCTGTCCCTAAAGATGAGGATTTTCTTGCTTTCACTGAATAGAAAGGCAAAAAGGAAGCTAATACATGTTATCACTTGAGGATTTTTGTTTATTTTAACACCCTTATAATTCAAGATTGTCTTAAGAGCTCCTTGAAGAAAGGTAGCCAAAATTTTGTTTCATTATGGCGAATATTATTTCCATTATTTTGCTTACTTTTTGTTTAATCGGCTTTCTTTGTGTGTGTATAATCCTAATTACGAATTTAAAATTTACTACTATTTTAGCATTATTTCATTTGTATTCAAATGAAAACAAACTTCTTTCAGAAGGATAAATTCAGAAGAATACTACCTCTCATTGGAAGAGCTGAGATATATACACATTTGCTGTGAAATATTGGGTCTTTTTCTAGATCTAGATAAGAAAGATTAGATTACGGGCGGCTAGGTGGCGCAGTGAGTAAGAGCACCGGCCTCGGAGTTGGGATGACCCGAGATCAAATCCAGCCTCAGAAAATGAGCACCCACACATAAATAATGACTAGCCGTGTAACCTTGAGCAAGTTACTTAACCCCAATTGCTTTAAAAAAAAAAAAAGAAAAGAAAAGAAAGATTAGATTGAATAGTATTTTAGAATAACCCACTGAAGCCAGTAAAAATTCTTTAATACCATTGGCTGAGACATTGTGAGAAAGAAAATACACTGTGGAAAAGCTTAAGCATTTAGATGATCAACTTAAAATATTCTGAAGGTATTAATATCAAGCCAAAATTAGGTTTACTGATTTTACTTCAAAAGAATTTTTATATAGACATATATACTTTTTATACAGACTTTCCTGAGCATTTGGTTTAGAAATGTCAAGTATTTCCCTATTTTAAAATTTATTTTAAATTAAATTAAATTAAAATTATTTTAAAATAAAAGATAAATTGGCAGATATGAATTAGGTTTATAAACTTATTATGACTTTTTTATATGTTCTCTACTTATAAAAAAAATCCACCACTCACTTTAAGAGACAGTAGAATGAGCCCTGGAATCAGAAAACTTAGATTTGAGTCAAGATTATAACATTTACTTGCTATGTGATCTTACCCAATTACCTTATCTCTCTGTAAGTCAGTTTCCTCATCTGTAAAACGGGGATAAAGAGGCGAGAATGCCTTAGCAAATAGATAACCAGCCTTGGAATCAGGAAAAACCTGAGTTCAACTCACTTAATGTCCCAGTGCCCTAGCAGCTCTGTAAGACTTTATCAGGAGTTTCCGGTCAGTATTGGTAAAGACGTTTCCTTCATAGGGAGTTTTCTATGTTAATGAAATTATTGGTCACCCCACTCCCACAGAATTAATACTATATAATACCTATTACTTCGTGTGTGTGTGTGTGTGTGTGTGTGTGTGTGTGTGTGTGTGTGTTATATAGAAAGTGATTTGGAATCTAATGTGTTTTTTTTTAATGTGGACTTTTTGTGGACTTGGGCTAGGAAATTATATTGTTTTGGGATTATTTTTGACTTAAGAGTTGTTCTTTTTGCTTTTGGGGGGTTATTTTCTCTGCTTTTTATGCTCATAATTTTTTCTATTACTTCTATTAAAAAAAGTTGCCTTTTTTCTAATTATCAGATGCCAAATTGAATAGCAGATTGTAGATGGCTAGTTGATTTTCAGCTTTAATGTCTCATTGGATCCATTTTTTTTTCTAAACAACATCCTGAAGGACATGTTGACCTTATAAATTTGTTTTTCCATTTCCTTGTCTATCAGCCCGTCATTAGACAGTGTATTGGCTGAGTAGCAATATCCAGTAATAGTTTTCAGCTGCACAATATCTGTAGCATCTTCAGCTGCACAGGCTGCTTATTTATAATGCAAGCTTGTACAAGACCCATTTTTTCCAACTTGTTGGACCTTGTTGATTTTAGCTGCCAGGCCTCTCTCTCTCTTCCAACTTGTCAATCCAGAACTAAATCTGTAAATTAGTATCGTAATCTTTTGCATAATTTCTGTTATGTATGCTTTGAAAACTGTTCACATCAGGTTACTATAGTTCCAACATTAATGACTCAAGGACATTTGTTGTCATCCGTTCACTTGAAAGATTTCTCCTAGCAACCAGAATTATGACCTAGCATAGAGAGTAGAAAGAACATTGTACTGAGTCAGGAGACCTGAGTTGTAATGAATGAATACAGATCGTTTTCTACATGTCAAGCACAGTACTCAGCAAGCTCTGTGGATACAGATACAAAGGGGGCGGGGTACTTCCCCCTAGTAATTTAAAGCTTTTCTAATGGGTGAAATTCCACCTCCTCGCACCTCAATTAACCAAAAAGTCTAGAGCCAGAGTTCTTCATCAACTAAGAAGGACCCAAATCTTCAATTGGGTTTCAGAATCAATCAATGAACATGAAGTATAAACAAGATTGACTATACCCTGAGGTGAAAAATCTTTAACTGAAGAAGAGAATAAGTTTAAGTGACTAACCAGACAAGTTAGCCAGAGCATCAGAAGAATTTCAGTAGTCTCCAAGGAGAGTCTAGCACAGCAACAGAAGATTTCTGTTACTGACTTGAGTATTCAAGTTTGAGCTAAGTCTTTGAGCAATAGTTTCTTTTGGAGGGAAGGGGAGAGGGGAAATAAGTATTTATAAAGTGCTTATTACGTGTCAGCAGTTATGCTAAGTGCTCCAAAAATATTATTGAATAGGATCCTCACAATAAACTTGTGAGGTTGGTGCTATTACTATCTCCATTTTATTGTTGAGTAAGCTGAGGACGAGGTTAAGGGACTTGCCCAGTTATTTAATCATCAACAATTCTCACATCTACCTGTCCTGCACCAATTTCTCTCCTGGTATCCAATCTCCAACTGCCTTTCAGATGTCTTGAACTGAACGTTTATTAGACATCTTAAACCCAACATGTCCAAAACTGAAATCATTATCTTTCCCCAAAAAACCCTCCTTCCATCCCACCTTCCCTATTACGATAGAGGACAGCACATCCTCCCAGTCTCTTAGACTTATAACCTAAAAGTCATACTCTACTCCTCACTATTTCTCACCACCCCCTTCCCTATCCAATCTCTTGCCAAAGTCTGTCATTTTCATCTTGGCACCATCTCTCAAATATGTCCCCTTCTCTTCTCTGATGCTGCCACCACTCTGGTGCAGGCCCTCATCACCTTGCTCCTCGATTATTACAAAAGCCTGCTGGTGGGTCTGGTCAAGTGACTCCCCACTCCAAGATATCTTTCATGATTTTCCTAAAATGCAGACCCAACCATGTCACATACACACTACATGATAAACTTCATGGCTCCCTATTGTCTTCAGGATCAAATACAAAATGTTCTTTTCAGCATTCAAAGTGCTTCATAACCTGGCCCCTCCTCCTTTTCAGTCTTAATACCTTAATCACAGCCACGTACTCTCCAATGCAGTAACACTGGCCTTTTCTTGGTTCCTCAAACAAGACGCTACAATTCTGGCCATTTTCATAGTCTTTTTCTCCCTCCTGACCTCTACCTACTGACTTCCCTGGCTTCCTTTTAAGTCCCATCTAATATCATATTTGAGCCTCAATTTCCTTATCTGTAAAACAAGTTGTTTGGATTAAATGGCCTTTAAGATTTCTTCCAGTTCTGAATCTATTATCCTGTGACTCTTCATCCCATTGTACTTTTAGCAATGTCAGCATGCTATTTCATTTTAGCATCTCTGCCTAGACTGCTGTGTACATATAGTTCTAATTGTTGAAACTCAAAAAAGACTTAATGAAAGTAAGAAGATCAAGGCTTCTAAAACCACGGGATATAGAATAAATTAGAAAACTCTTACAATTTTAGTTCATAAGGATCCAATTAAGATATGTAATAAAATAAAATTTCATATTTATGTACTCCTGTAAGGTTTACAAAGCACTTTCCTTACAGCAGTATTTAAAGCAGGCAACACTGGTACTATTATTTCCTTCTTATATATACTGAAGCATAGAAAGATTAAGTGGTTTGTCCGTGGTCACACAGCTAGTAAAGTGGCAGTGTGATATGGAGGGAATCCCATTATATTTGGAGTCAGAAAAACTGTTTATTCCACAGTTTAATCATCTGTAAATTAAGAGGGTTATACTCATTGACCCTGAGGGTCCTTTCCAGCTTTTACACTGTGATCCCAGGTAGCAAAAGCAGGACTACAACTCAGGTCCCCTGATGCTAAAATCATTATTTTTTCTACCATGCCTTACTTTCCTACATAGACTATTGAGAAGAAATACCAGTAAGGATAAATCATTTTTGCTAATGATAAAGATAAGAAAAAGCAATGATGACAAAAAATAACTCCAAATTCTTCAGTTTTAAAATAAATGGTCATTTTTAGTTGGGAAGAACTTTTAAAGAAATCAAAGAGAAAGTAAGTGGTTAAATGTTATAGAAAATCAGATTTCAACTCAAAAGGAAAAAAAAAGACTTCAGAACAAGGTAGAGTGGGCTGCCAAGCAAGGTAGCATCTCTTTGACTATTTATGGGCAGTGAGGCGGTACAGTGGATTAAGAACTGGGTCTGGAGTCAGGAAGATAAGTCTTCCTGAGTTCAAATCCAGCCTCAGACACTTACTAAATGTATGACCCTGGCAAAGTCACTTAACCCTGTTTGCCTTGGTTTCCTCATCTGTTAAATGAGCTAGAGAAGAAAATGGCAAACGACTCCAACATCTTTGTCAGGAAAACCACAAATTGGGCACAGAGAGTTTGATATGACTGAAACAGCTGAACAAAAACAGCAAATCATGACTACTCATCAAAAATTCAAGAAAAATTGTATGAGAATTAGTGACTTCTGGAAATCATTTTTTATGCTGAGATCTTGTGACTTTTGAAATGATTAAATTTTAAAATTCACTTGAAGCTAGTATTAGAAATGGAAAATGTTAAATCCAGAAAAATGGCATTTATTGCCATTTTTATATAAATAAATGAATGAATGGATTTTTGAAATTGGAAAATACAAAGGAAAGTAATAAAATCTATCAAAACAGAAATTAAAAAAATAAATCTGCCTTGGAATCCACTTTAAACAAAACCAGTATTTTTTTTTCTAGTTTTCTGTAAAGAAATTAGAAATCTTCCATGCTGTGAAAAATAATTCACAATAGAATTCCTTTACATGACAATTTCTCCTAGTAAATTGAAAAAAATTATTTGATTTGAATGTAACTTTTCAGGAAAATATTCATTGCCCACAAAGAGATGTTCTTTATAATTCTATATATTTACTAAGCTCATTTCCTCCTAAAAAAACTTTCTATTTCAAAGAAAGCTAAAGAAGTTTGTAGATGTCATTTACATTTAGCTCCCATTTTTCTCAGTGGCCCCAGGTTTCAGGATTTCTCACAGTGCAAATAGTCACTTAGTGTCATTAAGTAAATAGTTTAACTGACCGATTGATTGAACAAATTTAAATTGGGAGAGATGGTTAGTTTTGCCTTAGAGGTCTCAAGCCAATATTATTACTAAGGTACCTCCCTTGATCATTACTAAGGTACCTCCCTTCCTTCCTACATCATCCATTTTTCAACTTCCTTTTGTTTTCCCCTACTCCTTACATTATAAGCTCCTTGCTCCCTAAAGGCAATAACTGTCCTTTTTATATATTTTTTTTGTATTCCCATTATTCAACACAGTGCCTGGTACATACTAGGTACTTAATAAATGTTTATTGATTGTTGAAATATAGGTTGAGGAGATGCTGACCAACTGTGTAAATTACTTAACCTCTCTGGGCTTCAGTTTTCTCATTAATAAAATAACAATGTTGCCACAGATGGACTCTGAACTTCATTCCAGCTCTAGAATTATAATCTCCATGCCTTAAATTGTTTGATCCCTTCCAGGTCCAATAATTTCCAAATCTTTTTCTTCCAACTGGGCTTTCTCAGTTTAAGCAGTCAGAAATCATAAGATATTTTAAAGGAACAAGCAAAAACAAAGCAGTATCTTTATTTTTATTCCTACATTCTTTTTAAGGCAGAGACCTTGTACTGTTCATTGTTTTCTCCCCACCCCTTATCTTCCTGCTTCCTCCTCTTGTAACTTGGCCCCCACACTCCTCCAGTGGTTTGCTAATAAATGTTTAATTAGCCCTCCAAGAAATAAAATGCAAGACAAATTTTTTAAATTTAATATGAATTATTAGCATTTTCCCCACCACTTCTTTAAGTCTAGACAATCAACAAATCAAGCCCTGATTTTTAGGGTTTGCCAATTTCCCAGGTGTAAATGCTCATACTGAAAATTTAACAATCAGCTCAGCTCTGGAGAGCCTGTGAGAGCTGGCTCCCAGCCCCATCCCTTTCCACAGATGTTGTAAACAAGAGAGAAAATAAGCAGATCCTACTTGATGTCTTCTCTAATTTTCTTTTCTTACCCTCTGTGGTTTCCTTTTCAAAGAGCTTTTCCTAATTTACAAAAAGCATACAAAAAGAAAATTCTCTTGATAATCAAGAATCCATGTGTGGCTGGTCTGTACAAGTTATCTTTCATATCTATCTTTCCTTTGGGCTATAAGACTCCCACTCCTTGCAGATTACACTGAGCCTTTTTTTTTCTTACACTCATGGCCTACATTCCAGGAGATCAAGCCTGGCACATGTTGATGAATGTAAGTTTTATTTAGAAACATGACCACTTGTCACTGCTCAGTCTCATGTCATTAGACAGAAGCTACCAACATTTGTCTACACCGAACATTTTGATACTTCTGTACATTTGCAAAGGAAAAAAAATATCATACACGTGCAATCTCTATAGGCTTTTGGTCTGCATGGTGTTACTTTTGGCAGTGGAAGCTTTCATGGTGGTGTTTCAGGATTTGTGTACCGTGAGGATGGCAGAGGACGGCAGTGTGGATTCAGATCTCCCAGATTGTAACTGCGATGTCACAAGGCAGGAATCTACTTGAGTTTCTTTCATTGTGCATAGTTTTCATGGTTCTGTGTATAGTTTATAGGACACTAGCTAGATGCTAGCATTGATCCATGATTGTTTTGTGCCAAGGTTTAATAGAAAATAATTGGTATGAGGAAATTGCCACATAGATGTAATTCTAGAAAATAGATTTTTTAATAAGTTTGTCCCTAATAGAAATGAGTCTAAGTGAAAATGTTAATGGTTGTTATTATGACTGGTTATTTCAGTTGTCTCAGTACTATATGTGTCATGTGATGGATACGGATATTGTAGAGAGGCTTGGACATGAAGCAAAGATTCGTTAAAATGCCCTAACAACTATTTAAATCATGAGGTCTTGATGAAAGTGAAATCCAGCTTTACCCAAGGATAAGAAAAATTTTCCCACTATAAAATGCAAATCTAGTCTTGTTTCCTGGTTATGAGAAGGAGCTAGGAAAAATAATTGTTCCTTGGGGGTAAATGGGGAACATGATGGGTGTTTGTGTTTTAGCTTATATTTTTTAATAAGTTCATTAAAGTTACAACTTGTTAAACTAATATCCAACTTTATGAACTGGTTGTTTTAAAAAGTTTCTAATTAATCTGGGTTGAATAAATAATATAAAGAATTAAATTATCATGTAACATTGTATAAATGTTTGTAATTTGTTCAAGCTCTTTGTTTTAAGTTTCTGTAAAAACCCTTTTTCTCTTTTTATTTATTTTTTTCCTTTTTCTCTTTTTAACATGCCATCTCAAATTAGAAATTTCTAAATTGTATTGTTAAATATAATGTAATGGCATTTGAATTTCCTGTATTTATGGACTGAGGAAAAACATATATAATTTTCCTTTTCTAAATCATAAAATCTGAAGCTCAAAATTTTGAATTTAAGAACAGTGATGAACATTAATTGCTAAAGTGCACATTTTAAAATTTGGACATGTTAGCAAACTAGAGAACTGACTTAATAATAGTATTTTCCTTCCTAAGGAAGGTCAAGCCCCCAAGTTATACTTGGGGCTATGAGAGGATAGCTATAAGCAAGCAACAAGGGGCTTATGGATTTAGCAGACTTGCTAAATTTACCGAGCTGTAAGACATCTCTAAGTATCTATTTTGATTGTAATCCCGGATGTCACCACAAGGAATGTCCTCCAAACTTCTTAGTCGGATATACAGGTGAAAACGCTTGATATTTTTTTTAAAGAGTTTTCTTTATAAAAGCATAGAGAAGCAAATGTGAGGTCTTCCTTTATAGTAAAAATAATACCTGTCTTGGAATTAAAGAAGTATAAACTTGAAGGAAATTTGATAAGACATTTCCCACTAAAACCGAATGTATTATGCCATCAACAATAACATAGGCCTTTAATACATGTGCATGTATGTGTGTGCATATATATGTTTTGTGCATGTCATTCTTGTGTTCCCTAGACTCATGGTTGTTTTAAAGAGGAGTTTGTCCCCAAAAGACTTTGTGAACAAATGTTTCATTACCGTTGTGTCTCTGGCAACTTGCATGCTAAGTGCACTGACAATAGCTTTCATGCAGAGCGCTCCTTGTCCTCAAGAAGATTGCATTCTACTTGAGCAATACAACTTCTCAGAGAAACAGATTCTTGATTCAACTCTGTATATAATTTCTAATTTCTTTAGTAGTTGGGGAGATTGAGGAAAGACCTTATGTAAAAAGTGATTTCTGAACTGTACTTTAAAGGAAGCTAGGGATTTTCTGATCTAGGAGTAAAGAAAGAGTGTCTTTGACAGAAAGGGAGCACCTGTACAAAAGTATGGAAGCTATAGGGAACTAACTACCAGACCAGTTTTGTTGTTGTTCTGTTGTTTTTAATTCATGTCTGACTCTTCATGACTCTATTTAGGGTTTTGGCAAAGATACTGGAGTGGTTTTGCCATTTCCGTCTCCAGATCATTTTACAGGTGAGGAAACTGAGGCAAACAGGGTTAAGTGATTTGGCAAGGGAATGTATGAAGCCAGATTTGAACTCAGGAAGATGAGTTTTCCTGACTCCAGTTGTGTCATTCTATACACTGCACCACCTAGCTTCCCAGACCAGTTTTACTGAACTGGAAAATATGTAAACAGAATTTTTATTAAATAAGACTGGAAAAGTATGTAAGAATCAGTTTATAGAGGGCTTTAAATACCAGGTTAAGGATTTTATGATTTTATCCTTTGCATATTTACTGTATTTTAAGTCAGGTGAATTTTGAATCAACTAATCTAAATGTTTAATTTTTAATTAATTACTCAATTCTAATACAAGAGCAAATCGGGGTTTTTATAAAACCATACAGGTGTCAAAGGTTATAATATCAGAGGTTTAGAGGTCATCAAGGCCTCATTTTACAAATGAAAAAGCTGATGCCCAAAGATTTTAAGAGACTTACCTTAGATCACACAGGTAGGAAGGAGTAATATGTGGTAGAGTTGAAATTTGACAGCATATCTTCTTATTTGGAATCTGGTCCTCCTCACCATGCAGAATGGCACCTCATTATTTTTTTCTTTAAATGACAACTATGGCATTTTTCAGTTTTGTGCCCATCAAACTCTCAAACTGAATTTTATCAATGATTGACACCCAAGTAAAATAATAGAACTGTGAGAAACGTGAATGAGCTCTCTGTGCAAATACATAGGAAGATTTTCAAGAAATAATGAAAAGACTAGCACTTGGGGACAGGGCACAGTCTGTGCTTTTCAACCTGCTTAGGGAAGTTTCTCATGAATGAATCATGGTAACTCATGCGGCAAAGCTATGATTTCCACTTCCTGGAAATACAATATGCAGGGAATACTGACTGTGCTCTGAAAATTAAAGTTGCATTTTTTACTTCAAAGTAAATCTCAAGCCTTACAAGTGACCAAAATTATAACAAGCATTCATTTGTGTGTGTCCCTTGCTTTACTTGCAGTAAATGTTCAGCCAATATGTATTGAAATGGATGAAGAAAAGGGATATAAACAAATCTGAATGGAAGCTTTTTTCTTTTCCTATATTTGTTAAATGTAAATTGTGCTTCAGTGATATTTTTCAATCTAGATAAATTTTGAATAATTATTAAATAAACTGTTTCTGTGGAATATATTTGAAGAAGAGAAAAAAAAATCCATGTTTGCATTATCAAACTTGTCCAGCAGTTATATGTTTGGCAGCTGTAGTATTTATTATTACACCCATGAAATGGTTTACCTTGGAGCTTACAAAGTTCCCATCTTTGTTATATCAAATCACGTCTTAAGGATGAGATCTTTGCTATCTGGTTAATTTGACTAGAGCATTGTGCAAATGCCACAAGCCCCATCTTTCTATGAGAGTAACCTGGTCGCATACTCTATCCTGAACCTTGGCCAACTCTCCAGAAAATGTGTGCCTGAGGCCATTAGGAGGACCAGGCAAAAGTATGAATGGGCTGCTACCACCTTCTAGTGGGAAAGGAATTCAAAACACGTGGCCTTATGAAGCAGGATCTGTGTTATCAGCAATTTTGTTTTTGTTTGTTTTTTGAGAAAGCACAGCACATCCAATAGAACAGGTTCCCAAAATCTGAGCCTTGAAAGGAAAACATTAAATCATGAAATTAGTATATTTTAATCTAGTACTAGAATCCATTTGAATTGTAATAAAAAATTTAATACTGTGTTCGTTGAGCAATTGATAGTAAATCCAGAATTTCAAAACACTTGGACTTTTACAGAATTACGGTAATGTTTTCCAGGAAAAAGAAGACTAATCATGTTTCAACATGTCTTTTTATTATTACTCTTTTTTCTGGATCTATGATTTTATTATTAGAGATAACTCCTTGTGGGAAAACTCTAACAATACAGATCTGCATCTGTACTGTAACTTAGAATCCAAGAGGTTAAGTGACTTGTTCAGGGTCACATAACCATTATATATCACAAGACAGGGCTAGAATTCAGGTAATGCTGTACCTTAGCATAGTTCTTACTCCAATGTGCCACACATATTATTATCTTGTAACAATAAAATTTATTTTACATTGAGAACTACCACAAAACCAGAAAGTGTAAAATGATTACCTTTATTTTTCAGCAAATCAGCCCTGTAACTGAGCTCCCATTTTTTGGTGATAATAAATTTTGGTTTTGTTTTTATTTGTTTACTCTGAAGCCCTATAGTTAACCTGGAGAATGGAGGCTGCTTACAGACCAAGCACAATAAGGTAGTTTGTCTGGCAGTCAGGTTCACAAATGACTCCTATGACCACTTTCCCATGCCATGCTTACCTTTATGGCAGCAAAAAGTCTGGAATGTAGTATAGTTGGAAGTTGTCACCACACTCTTCTTCCTATACCATGCCCCCATTTCAAGTAAGAACTGAGATGTACTACATGTCAAGAAGATATCTGTTACCCTTGAAATATTATAGAGGGTAACAAGACTCTGACTTCTAGTAAGACTTTACAGAAGACAGGTTGTAGATTCCTGGTATCAAAAATATCAGCCCCTAAAATTGGTCCATTCCTAATATGATACAGTACTCACCACATGGATGGTGTGTGTATGTGTGTGTGTGTGTTTAATATGTTTCTTATCAGGGGCGGCTAGGCACAATGTGTGTGTTTAATATGTTTCTTATCAGGCGCAATCAATAGAACACTGGCCCTGTAGTCAGGAGGACCTGAGTTCAAATCCAGCCTCAGACACTTAACACTTACTAGCTGTGTAACCTTGGGCAAGTCACTTAACCCCAATTGCCCTACATTCTCCCCTCCAAAAAGCAAAAATAAAAAAATGTTTCTTATATTCAGGAAATGAGTGAAAACAAAGGCCCTAGAACTCTTTCACATGAATGTTAGATGCCTGCTACATTGTATTTGATCAAGAGATAAATAGATTTGGAATCAATTTTTGCAAATTTAAATAAAAGTTATAGAACTGGCCCTTACCTTGAGTTATCATATTAAATGAATTGGCTGTGATAAGTTAGAAGACCTGGGCTGACAAACCTAGGCTTGGTTACTTGTTAGCATATGACCTTGACCAAAATACTTAACCTCTCTAAGCTTGTGAAGACCAAATGTGAGAAATTGTATATAAACTGCTTTGTAAATCAATAAATATTATATAAACAAAACCATATTATTAGTAATGAGAAGCTTCACACACTCAAAAGAAATATCTTCCCGCACCAGATTCATCTCTAAGAACAGTGCTAAAAGTGATTTAATGGCAGTAGATGGAATGACATATTATGTGATATTTGAATTTTAAAAGTACATTAGTCAAACACTTGACAGATGTTCAGACAGAATGGTGTATTGTTGTTTGACAGTGGTGCATTACATTACATTTATTTTGTTCTCTAAAATGAGCTTTTCAATCTTAATACTGGCTTGCCGAGACCTATCCCACTATATTAAAATTTCTGGGTTAGGACTACTTGTATTATAATATGTGAAGTGGTATATGAATATGTAATCCTGTTTTGTGACACTCAGGTATGAGTATCAAAATGTGTCCTGACATGTATCATAGAAATAATGCCATTATTACGTTCTCTTTGGATTTAGGCATAATTTTGCTTTGAAATTTGGATGTCAGAGAGAGGCTACAGTGAGTGAAAGGGCCAAATGTTGATGCAAGAAACACTTCAAATGATCAAATATCCCTTAGTTAAAGTAACGACTTTGCTTTTTGTTACATGAAAGTTATGTCTAAATGGAGTTCTTTAATGAAGTCCAGTCTCGTGGTTTCTCTTCTAATAGGGTGAAAAAACTCAAGGAGACCCTGGTGGCTGTGCAGCAGCTGGATAAGAACATGAGCAGTCTGAGATCCTGGCTTGCACACATTGAATCAGAGCTAGCTAAGCCCATCGTCTATGACTCCTGTGACTCCGAGGAGATACAAAAGAAGCTTAATGAGCAGCAGGTAAAACTTTAAAAAAATTAAGGGAAGAAAGAAGAGTTTTGTTTTGTTTTTTAAATTCTGAAATGATCTGCCTCCTGATAGTGGTGCATGGTAACAGGGAAGACACAGCAAAGTGAGTGCTTGGGCAAATAGCCTTCCTGCCATTACAGAGCAAAGCTGTTCTAAGAGAGAAGGCACTCATAGTGTCATTGGTTAGTTTCAGTTGTCTTTGTCACTGGGGGTACAAAGGACAATCCACTGATTTCTTCTTCAGTGGAAGGTGAGGCATGTTTGCCGTGAACCATGCAAAAGGATATTTGCTTTATTTGTTTATTTTTGCATCCCCTCCTCACTTCTAGAAGCTTAAAAAACAGCCTTTTATTCCTTGCAAGATTTGAAGAAAACTTTAAAAATAATATATTCTGAAGTTTTCATACTTAGAGTTCCAAAGAGTGAATTTTATTATTGCAAGAATTTTTACATGAATTATATGTAAGCTACCGGACACCACCTTGAAGGCAGTATCATATAATGGAAAGAATAAAAGACTTGGAGTAAGGAAGAGCTCTATTCAAACTCTACCTTAGATAATTACCAGCTGCATGACTTTGGGCAAATGACTTAATTGAGGTTGTTTCTGTTTTTCCACGTAAGATGAGAGAGTTGGATTCAGTGGGCTCCAAGGTTTTGTCCAGCTCTAACTCTGACCCTCTGATCTTATACACATACTATACACATAGCAAATCAGGCATCTAACTCTGAAATATAGGTTGAATCATGCAAAGATTAAAAGAAGATAACGCTGATTTTCAGTATTAATTAATAGAAGTTTCATATTTTATGAAATATATGTGGATATGAAATAAAACTTGCCATCTTGTTACTCATTTTTATATCTAATATTTAGATGTAGGTTTCAAATGATAAACTCCATAACTTTACAAGAAATATTATTTGTACCATAGTACCATTCAAGTCAATCAGTCAGCATGTATTTACCAAGTGCCAGTGCTAAGTGCTGGGGATACAGTCAGACGAAAGACAGTTTTCTCTCTCTAGAAGCTCACATTGTAATGGAGGACTACTCACCCCAATTGTACTATTTTCATTGGCTTCATCCCATTCGATTAGTTAATCAAAGCCAGAGAATATCACATTTAGAAATCAACTGGCTGACGAGTTTGTATACATTAAAGAGTGCCTGAAGATACTGTTCAATTGTACTTATTGAATTTTGAGTAAATAGCTAGAAAATAGACATTTGAAGTGAGACAGAAAAGGTAGAAAGGAACCAGATTGTAGAAGGCTTTATATTTCAAACAGAAATATTTACATTTAATTCTAGTGACAATAGGAAACCCCTGAAGATTTTTGAGTAGCACAGGGATGTGGTCAAGTTTGTATTTTAAAATTATCAATCCCACAACTATATGGAGTCTTTATTGGAGAAGTAAGAGACTCAGAAGCAGAAAGGTCAATTAAGACATTATTGTAATAGTCCAGGCAAAACAAAAGACAATGAGTTAAATCTTCCTTCCTTCCTGCCTTTCCTTCCTTCCTCCCTTTCCTTCCTTCCTTCTTTTCTTATTCCCTTCTTTCCTTCCTTCCCTTTCAATCATTCATTCTTTCCTTCCTTCCTTCATTTCCTTCCTTTCCTTCCCTCCTTCCCTCCCTTCACTTCTTCCCTTTCTTCCTTCTTTCCTTACCTTTCTTCCTTCTTTCCTTCCCATTCCTTTCTTTTTTCTTTTCTTCCTTCCTTTTCCTTCCTTCTCTTCTCTCCTTCCCTCCTTCCCTTCCTTCACTTCTTCTCTTTCTTCCTTCTTTCCTTCCCTTTCCTTTCTTCCTTCCTTCCTCTCTTCCTCCCTTCTGCCCTTCCTTCTTCCCTTTCTTCCTTCTTTCCTCCCTCTCTTTAATTTCCTTCAGCAAAACTACACACAGAGAGACACACAAAATCAGAAGGTTTCTAATTATTTTATTTAAAAGGGCACTGACTTACCTATAGATTCTATATGAGCCTTCTAACCCTTAGTGGTGATCTCTTCAGTCAAACTCAGCTTTGCAAATTCTTGTGAATATACCATGTAATGATGTCTAGCTATAGTAGGACTTGAAATAGCACCACAGTGTAGTAAATTCAGTACCTTTGAAATTGGGTTCATACCTTATTACAATTATTATAATTCTCTTTGTAATCTCTTAATGTTTGGAATTAACCTGAAAATTCAGGATTTGAGGCACCCTTGTTATGGCATTATCTAATAAAGAGGAGTAGAATGAGACTTGCCAATGAAAACCTAGTCCTTGGAGCTTATATAGTATTATGTGTTGGCTGCCAAACAACATGAAAGCCTTACCGTCCTGCTTCCACAGATGATGATGGAAAGTGGCTTTACCAATTTACTTTATAGCATATGTAATTATTCTCTATTTCCTGTTGACTTCCCAGATGTTGGCAAAAAGTCATTTATTTGGCTGCTGAGCCAAAGCTGAGAGCACATACAAAAGCATGAAGACATGAAATCTCTCTTTCTCTCCCAGCAGTTTTTAAACAAGCTCTGTGTGTGGTCCATAGGCTCTGGGCTCATTCTCCTAACCCACAAGCCCTAACAGGTTAAATGCCCAGAGTTCATCTAGTTATACCTCATCTTATAGTTAAAGGAATAACTCTGAGGGATTGGGGGTATCTTTCCAGTAATATCACTCATGAGCCCCTTCCTGTGTGTTTCTTCCTAACTCTAATCAACCTGGGAATGTTTAATCTAGAGAAGTAAAGACTGATGGGGGACATAACAGCTATTTTCAAGTATATAAAAGATTGTCATATAAATGAGGCATTTGACTTTTTCTGTTTGATACCCCGTATACACCATGAGCTATGGGAGGAAGATGTAAAGATAAACTTTAGTCTCCATGTGAGTAAGCATTTTTAAAATTTAAATTAAAAAAAACCACTCCCTATTAGAGCTGTCCAAAAGTGCCCGAGACTCCCTTGGGTGTTACTAGTTTATTGTCAGAGACTAGATGTAAACTCAGATCTTCCTGGCTTCCTTCTCTCCACTATTCCACAGCTGCTTCAGGGTCAGTGCTTTCTTAAAAGTCTATAAAAGGAAATTTTAAATAATAATAGGTTGTCACAAAACATCTTTAATAATGATATCCTTTAGCATGTAATATAAAAATGTAAATCTTGCTGTTAGCAGATGAGATCATACAATTTATTCTTGATTATGCATACATATATGTATGCTGAGATTTTTCTCTTGTAACCATGACTATTATTCATTTTATAAGAATATTTTAAAACCATTTCAGCGGTGCTAATTTATTTGTCAAATAAATGCTAAAGTTAGTCATACTTTCTCAAAGACAGATCATAAATATTTGAAATAATTTAATAAATGACCCCATGCTTACAGGAAACTAATTGATGTATGGCATGCTCAGAATTTTAATTAGATTCTTCTTATTTCTTTAATTATAGCATTAGTGTGCTTGTGTATTCTGATTCCACTATTGTTGAAGATAATTTTTTTCCAATTGAACAAATTTAAATAGTTTATGAATGTGACATATACATCACAGGAACTTAAACATTTGTCGATTTGATACTAGTTTTTTCTTCTTAGTTTTATATGAAATTTTTGGTGATATTGGGACAATTTGGGGGGCCTCTCTAAGGTCTAGGTCTTTTTTTTTTTGAACCAACACAAAAGAAAAATAATGATCTGAAAGAGAAATTTTAGAAAACCAATTGCCCAAGGATTGTTTACCAGTATGAAGATAGATTTTTTTTTTTAGGTGTTTGTAGCAGCAAGCACCCTAGCATCCCCAGAGTAGCTGCCAAAACAGGTTCTTAGATGTGCTTTTCTAAAGGAAAGCAACTCAAAATGGGTTAACAATCTTGTTTTAATCAAACATATGTCATTTACCTAGTTCAGGGGGAAAATGTCAGCACCCCAAACTTCAGAGAATACAAACAAGTTACAAGCATAAGTTACAAGAAGACAAGAGAAATAGATCAAGCAGACAGGCTTCCAACTGTCTGACCATTACATCCATACCTGGTCACAGTTACCAGAGAGGGAAGCACCAACATCTGGGTTTTCAAAGCCGAGAGCCTCATCTGGTCAATTCACACAACACTTCTCAAAGTGAGCCCCAAAGCAAAGCCTCACATCAGGGTATATATACCTTCTCGTGGCTCAGAGAATGTCACAACCCTCTTGACCTACTGCCCAATCACAGAGCATCAAGGTGTGGGCATTCCTGAAAAACCAAGCCTCCTGCCACAGGCTCCAGGGGCACTTAAGCCTATAAAAGGGCCTAGGGGCAGGAAAGATCTTAAATTCCCATTCTTATAACAGTTTTTGATTTTTATAAATTTATTTCAAAGGCAAAATAATCATTAAGAAATATTTACTAATGAAGAAGAGTGTGTCTTTTTGAAAAACTGTTACAATTTCTCTGTGCTTTAGAAACAATTGTTTATCATTTAGTTGCTTTGTTTGATGTAATTACAATGGCACAGTATAATGATCAATTATTTTTATTAGTGTCAATAAAATAAAAAGTTCCTGACATATTATATAGCTTTAAGATTATAAATATTATGGTGTTATGGATATTATAGAGATAATATTTCTAGCATATTTAGATTATCAAAGAATAAAAAGGCTTTGCCAAAGTTGTCACCTTCATCTTGGTCTAGAGAAACTGAGGCTGAGACTCAACAAAGGACCATAGAAGGATTGATTCCATTATTATTTTATCTGTAGATACAAATATTCTAAAGAATAATTCGCTAATTTCCTTGATTTTCTCAGGAACTTAAAACAAATTATTCCTATATCAAATAGCAACAACTACAACAATAATAATAGCTAATCTTGAGTAGTGTTTTAAAATTTGCAAAGCACTTTACACGTATCTCATTTAATACAACTCTTGAGATTGGTACCATTATTATTCCAATTTTATAGACAGAGAGACTGAAACTGAGAGGAGTTAAGTGAATTACACAGCGTCATACCACTAGTAAATAACAATCACAAGGTTCAGATTCAAGTATTCCTAACTCTATGTTTAGCACTGTATTTACTATACTACTGTATATATTATACTAGCTGCTTCATAGGATTTAGAACTAAAAAATACATTTATCTATCCATTCTATCATCTATCTATCCATCTATCTATCTATCTATCTATCTATCTATCTATCTATCTATGTTAGTGAGGAAACTGAGGTCTGAGGTTAAGTGAATTGACTATGAATTGAGGCTGCTTAGTATGGTCATGTATTAGACTTGTTAAAACTCAGAGTATTATTACTTGGGTTGAGTTGAACATTAGATGCTGATGAAGACCCATCCAGGCTCACTAGTCTCTCTCTTACCCTTTGGAAAAGGCAGTAAGAATTCAGAAGATGAAGAATACAATGGAACAAGAATGTTTCTGTAGGATAGCTATGTAATCAGATCAGTTTCATATGCACAACAGTTCTACCTAGAATGTTGCAACACTGGAAGGTAATCAAATCACTTAACAAGACCAAATTTTACAGATAGAACCACAATTGTCTCTTTCATCAACATATGTTAATGGTGGGAGAATCATATGGAGGGTTACATGTCGTGGTTGGGGACATGATCATGCTTCCTTCTTCATGCAAGCCACTGATGTTCCAACTATCCCATTAAGCAATAATGAAGAAAGTTTGTCATACAAAAGATAAATGGTTTTTTTTTCCCTACACACACATTATTGAAACCTCAGTAAAAAACATCGATTGAGAGGAAAGAATATCTTTTAGAGAATTGATACAAATGCCTTAGCTGAGTCTCACCTCCCTCATCTGTCAAATG
Organism: Gymnobelideus leadbeateri; assembly: GCA_011680675.1. Classification (NCBI taxonomy): domain Eukaryota; kingdom Metazoa; phylum Chordata; class Mammalia; order Diprotodontia; family Petauridae; genus Gymnobelideus; species Gymnobelideus leadbeateri. Next base: position 249,057 of record WOXC01000903.1, read on the forward strand.
AGAATATTTGTAATATTAATAACCCATACTCATTTCACTATTTAAGGTTTTCATAGCACTTTCTTCAAAACAGTACTATGAAGTAGGTAGTTACAAGTATTTTGCAGTTGGGGAGACTGAGGCCTGGGAGATTAGATGATGTATCTGTGCAAATAACTCATAAATTTCAGAGGTCTAACTTAAACCTATGTCTTTTTTTTTTTTTGCTTTTTTTTTTGGAGAGCAATTGGGATTAAGTGACTTGCCCAAAATCACACGGCTTGTAATTGTGTCAAGTGTCTGAGGCTGGATTTGAACGTCAGGTCCTTCTGACTCCAGGGCCAGTGCTCTATTCACTGTGCCACCTAGCTGCTCCCAAACCTACGTCTTCTGACCCCTATGATGGATGCCGAGTTTAGTCATCTTTATACTATACATATGTCATGGAGTTGTATTGGAAAAGTACTTAAACTATTATACGAATGAGTCACTATTATTCATGTGTCTCTATTGCTCAAAATTGTATACTTTATTTCGTGTTGTATCCTCCAATGAATTATAAACTCTTCAAAATCAGGGATTATGTCTTATCTAAAATTCATGACTCTCCTAATGCCTTCCACAGTGTTCTGCACACAGTACCTAATTGATAGATGCTCATCAAACCTGTTGATTTTTGTTAAAGTTTTCTCAACATGTGATTAAGATGTTTTATAATGACTCACTATATTATAAATGATTCTTAATGCCATCTAATTATCATGTATTAATATGTTAAAATGTCTATAGGAAGAACATAATTGAAAAATGAATGATAATGATGTGAATGAGAAGGAAGGGAAATGTTTTGGTTTGGGGTCAGCTTCCTAAAATTTAGGAATCCAAACCATTTTTCAAGTTGTCTTGGATTCTCTGAGTCCTAATTTTAGTGCAAAATAACTAATACAATTATCTTTCTCCCCCAAAAAATGAAGAAAAGAAGATTCATGTTCTGACCAAGAAAATAAATTAACAATTTTCTTAGTGTGGGAGTCAGGGTGAGATTTCATACTCTATCCAGGTAGACCAATGACTAGTAATATACTTATTTGTTTTTTTGGTGTTCTCTGCCAAAGAAAATGATTGCAACATTAAAAGTGACAGAACAAAAATGACTAACAGGGAGTTGATGCCCACAATATATAAACAGATAGTAAAAGATTCCCTAACCACACTTGATGAATGCATTTCTCCTGGCCCTGAAAACTGTATCTTTAGGTCCTGAAAGAACTAACAGATGTGATTGCTGAGCCACTGGAGGTGATATTTGAAAAATCATGGAAAATGAAAGAGAGATTTCAAGATTGGGGAAAAAGGAAAATGTCCTGATTTTCAAAAAATGGACAAAAGCAGAATTTGCACATTATAGGCCACAATGGGCTTGAATTCTGTTTTTAGGGAATTTTTTAGCATGAATCATTTGAGAAATAGTTAGCAGATATCTAAAAAAGGGAAGCAATGATTATAAAAACTAGCATGGATTCATCAAAAATAAGTAGAATTAACCTCATTACCTTATTTCCTTTTTCCACAAGATTACCAAGGACATAGATGAAGAGAATTCTATAGATATAGTTAACGTATCTCATATTGTTCTTGGAGAGATGAATAGATATGGATAAAACAATCAGATTGACTCCAAACTGTTTGAATGAATAGATCCAAAGAATAGTTGTTAATTATGCAATTCATCGTGTTAGGAGGTTTCCAGTAGAGTACTGTAGAGATACATTTTTGACATAGTGTTGAACATTTTTATCAAGAATTTGGATAAAACCACAGATGTCATACTCATCAAATTTGCCAGTGATGAAAAGCTGGATGGGATAGATAATACAGTAGATTGAAGACTCAGAATCCAAAAGGAATCCAATAAGATTAAATTCAGTGGAGATTGATATAAAGTTTAATTGGGTAAAAAAAAACATCATCTTCACAATGAGAGTGATGAGTCATGATTAGGTAGCAGTTCTGAAAATAATTTGGACATTTTAGTGAACTGCAAGCTCAATGTGAATCAATAGTGGCAATCAATATGGCAACTAAAAAAACTAATGCAGTCCTGAACTTCCAGGAGGAGAGAGATGAGAGTCCCACTCTCCTCTGTCCTCAGCAGAACATTGTCGTCATCTGTAATGTTGGGTTCGGTTCTGAGTTCTGTGATTAGCTAAGTTATGTTGATAAACTACAAAGAAGGGCAAAGAGATGAATGAAGTTCAGGCCAAATGGAGATGAGCTGAAGGAAGTGGGTGTGTTTAACTTGGAGAAGATTCAGGGCAGGGGACATGATCACTGTCTTATGACTGACATGTAAAGCAAGGATTAGATTTTATTTTTTTGTTTGTTTAGCTCCAAAAAGGCAGAACCAAAAGCAATGGGAGGGTGTAGAGAGGCCAATTTAGGCTCAATTCCAGAAAAAAAAAACAAAAAACTTCCAAACAATAAGAGCTACCTAGAGTGGAACAGATTATCCCAAGATGCCATAGGTTCCCTCTCCTGGGAGGGCTTTAAGCAGAGGATAGACAACCACTGGCCAGGTGTGTCAGAATATAGGGATTCCTATGGATTAGAGTAAAGGATCACTGAGATCCTTTCTTATTCTCAAATTATGTGGTTCTGTGAAGATCATTATATAAATAAATGCCTGTAAGGTATGTCTTAGTGTTCAGTCTTTTCTTGGTATTTTATATTTCATGGTATTTTCATTTCATCCAAATCAGGTTTATCATATGAAAGAACATTTTAGGAAATTATGTGCAAAAACAAAACAAAAAAAAGTCAACATTAACTCTGATGCTATATATAAAACAGATATAAATTTTAAATATTTTAAATTTAAATTGCCAGCTAAAAAATACATAGCTTCTTTTTAAAATCTTTATTAGTTTAGTAGAAATTAGCAAGACTATTTCCTGGTAAAGACCATTATTGTGACATAGCTGATGCTAGAAAATCTGGGGTGATTCAGAAATTGTGCCTTCATGTGGATATGAAGATTTGTAACTGTGGTGACTCTATCTAGATTGTATACTATATTTTTTAAAGCAAAATTGTGATTTTATTAGAATGGGAAATTCCTGAAGAGACTTTGCCTACACATAGACTCTGCAACTTATAATTTTAGAAGTTTCCTCAAGAGATTAATTGACTTGATCATGATCACACAGCCAGTATGTTTCAGAAAAGAGATTTGCACCTATGTCCTTCTAACTCAAAAACTAGTTCTTAATCCATTAAACCATGCTGCCTCTAGTTGGGCTCCATGGGGGTGTTCTAAGCAACATATGGAATAACAGAGTTGAAACTAGATATGAATATTTAAAATGCCCTGATTCCCCTAAAGACAGTGTACTATCTATACATAAATGTAATTAGAATAATTATGAAAAACATCTATAGGTGAGCCATTCTAATAAAGAATCAATATATTGTCAACAAGCAGGCCAGGACAGCAAAGCATCTTTCCTCTCTTTCTGCATTTTCTCTGCCCCTTTCTTAGGGCAAATTTTGGGTGAGTGACCAGGCCAAGGGAGGACCTTATAGTTCTTGTGTGGAAATTTGGGTTCTGGTTACTGCCAGATTTGGAGGCACATCTGATTGCTTTATACAGACACAAACTTCTGATTCTTCTATCACTAGTCCAGAGGTCCACAGTACTTAGATTATATTTGTTCTGATTGAATTTACTATAAATTGCAATTGTTTGCCTTTTAATTGTGCTAGTTTGTCTAATATAGTCAAAACACCTATATATTTAGCACAGTAGTTCTTAACCAAGCATCTGTGAACATTTTAAGATATTTTGATAGTTGTATTCTACTATAATTGGTTTTATTTCTAATCCTATGTATTCAATTATATATAAATTTTTTTTTGCTTTTTTGGAGGGCAGTTGGGGTTAAGTGACTTGCCCAAAGTCACACAGCTAGTAAGCGTGTTAAGTGTCTGAGGCCGGATTTGAACCTCCTGACTTCTGGGCTGGTGCTCTATTCACTGTGCCACCTAGCCTCCCTGATTTTATATATTTAAAACATTATTCTAAGAAGGTTCCATCTGACTGAAGGGTGGTTCATGACACAAAGAAATGATTAAGACCCACAGCTACCTATCTATCTGTCTGTCTGTCTATCATACTCTATTGTTTTTATCTGTACATATATGTTTGCTGTGGGGTACTGTTTGTCTATCATCTAACAATCTTTGATTGAATGAATGAAACAGAATCTATTAATCATATACTATTTGTTAAGCACTGTGCTAAGTGCTGAGCCTACAAATAAAAAAAACAAAATGCTTGTCTTTAAAGAGCTCATACTCTAATTACAGGAGATAATACATATAGGTAGATTCAGCTTTGGGGTAGATGGCTCTCTGTTCTATAAATCTCTAAAAGTTACTTAAGCCTTTAAAAATGATATATGTGGATCTTTTTGTTGTTGAGTCATTTCAATCATGACCCTCTCCATGACCCTATTTGGGGTTTTCTTGGCAGAGATACTGGGGTGGTTTGCCATTTCCTTCTGCAGCTCATTTTACAGATGAAGAAACTGAGGCAAAGTGGGTTGAGTGACTTGCCCAGAGTTGTGACTTGCCTTATTAAAAGTGATTTTTAATAAAATGAAAGTTTCTGAAGCAAGATTTGAACTCAAGAAGATGAGTCTCCCTGACTCTAGGTCTGGCAGTGCCTCCATTGTGCTACCTAGCTGCTCCATATGTGAATATAGATACACACTTATCTTTGTGTGTGTGTGTGTGTGTATACATATATATGTTTATATACATATGTATGTGTATTTACATATATAGTAGAAATGAATGTATTCAGAAATTCTTCTCTTAATTACATGCAGGTCTCTCTGAAATATAGACTATCTTCTCAACCATATCACACCATAGCTGCTGGAAATGAAGTCTATGTATATACACACAGATCATTCTTAAAGGCTTAATTAGTTTAGGGAAGGCTATCTCTGGTTTTTCCTCACCTTTTAACTTACCAGGATCTATTAATTGAATTCTGAAAATGGTTTTTAGAGCCTTTAATATCATCAACCACATTCCCAGTTTGAAAAAGTTTTCCTCCAGTAATCCGGTAAAGTATTATAAATTCAATAAATGTTGCTTCTCTGTAGCTTTAAAAATGCCTGCTTTCAACTCCTAGTTCTTAGCCCCAGGACCCACATACACTTTCCAAAGGAAGACTTGTTCTTTATCAGTCATCAAATAAATCTACAGAGTTGTTGAATTTTCTGTATGTTAAAAGCACCAGGTTTTGTCAGTTGCCTCATTTGTGTGCTTGTCCTTTGATTTTTGACTGAAGCATGATGTATTCACATCTAGGAACTTCAAAGAGACATAGAGAAACACAGCACTGGTGTTGCATCAGTCCTCAATTTGTGTGAGGTACTTCTCCATGACTGTGATGCATGTGCTACTGAGACAGAATGTGACTCCATTCAGCAGGCAACACGGAACCTAGACAGACGATGGAGAAATATCTGTGCGATGTCTATGGAAAGGAGACTCAAGTAAGCAGGCTGTTTAAACTGTTTAAAAAAGAGAACACCCTCTCCCCAATTGACCCACCTGCCCACCCCCATTAGTTGGTATAAAATGTGTCACTATTCCCTAGTACTTAAACAGCTAGAAAATATTTTTTGATACTTCAGTTTTACCATAGCCTAGAGTAGGGCTGGTAGTAATATGAGCATTCAGAAAGGAACATAACCTTAACAAGCCAAGTTATGACTTAACTAGATCATTTACATTTGGAAAAATGTGACTTTGCCGAAAGGTCTTTGCTTAAAAGGAACATTCACTTATTAGCAATGAAAACGTAACAAGCTGAAGATAATTTATCTTTTCGCTCTTGGAAGTTTAAAGTACTGAAAAACATCAGGGTGTTGGATAAAGAGTGGAATGACTTTAAACTCCAGTTTCAGGGCTCTCTGGTTAGCTCTGCCCATGAAAAATGATTATTTGTCTGGTTGCAAAAACATCCATTTTATGAGGGTGAGCCTGATCTTGTATTGGACTACAATTTTCAAGCCTTGTTTTTATTCCATTAGAATACTGGCATAAGTGTACACTGTAAATGTGGTGTTGCGTTTATAAACCTCTTTATACAGATTCAGTGTAGCTCATGTTTCTTGCTTAGAGTATCCTGTTCTACACATTCCAAATCCAGGGCTTCAGGACATAGGGGAAAAAAAAAACAGCTGTTTTATTTTAGCTCGAGCAGTTGTCTGTTTTCACCCTGGTCAAATTTGGGGTAAGGCACCGTTATTGTTTGGCACAACAGTTGCTTGTTTGGTCCCTCTCAATCCTGTGACTGTTGTCTTGCTCCCAGGCAGCACTCTTGTGTGTAAACAGTCTTGAACAATTAAACTCTGGTACTTTTTTTTGGTCACAGAATTGAAGAGACCTGGCGATTGTGGCAGAAGTTTCTGGATGACTATTCTCGCTTTGAAGACTGGCTAAAGCTTTCTGAGAAGACTGCTGCATTTCCCAGCTCTTCTGGGGTGCTGTATACAGTTGCTAAGGAAGAGCTCAAGAAATTTGAGGTGACTTACAAAGCTTGAAATTCAATATCGACTTATCCGGTTACAGCAGCCAACTGGTTGCCTCTCTGTTCTAGGACAGAAACTGTTTACTAAAGGCATTCTCAGATCACACAACTGAGTTGGTAACTGGTCAGCTAATGTCTTTACTATTTTACAGTCCCATGTGTGTGACAAACACATTTTTTTTACTAAAAATCATAAAAGTTGCTAAATACATTGGTTGGCCTAGTCACCAAACATCAGAACTATGATGTTTCACTTAAGTATTTGGTTAAGGGAGAGATTTTAAAAATAACAGCAAGCATGATTACACAGAAACAAGCCTTGCTTTATGTTTTATTTGAAAATATGCCCTTGTCAATTTTTTTCTAAGAAACTTTTCAGTGCCATAAAGAAAGATATCATAAATAATGTCATGCATTTTTTAAATTGTAACTGGTATGTTTAAACTTTTGAAAAGTTTTTTAAAGATAAAATAAGGATTGTTTTCCCCTTATTTTGAGCCAAACATTTTAGTCGTGATCCACTTATTATAATAAAAGTTAGGTTGTACTTGGCATTTGTTTGATTAAAGTTGGGGTGAAAACTGAAGATGAAAAAGCAATGGTATAACAGTAATTCATTAAGAATGGAGTCATGGGGTGGCTAGGGGGCGCACGGAATAGAGCACTGGCTGTAGGGTCAGGAGGACCTGAGGTCAAATTCAGCCTCAGACATTTAACACTTACTAGCTGTGTAACCCTGGGCAAGTCACTTAACCCCAATTGCCCTGCCCCCCTCCAAAAAGACCAAAAAAAAAAAAAAAACAAAAAGAACAGAATCATTCAATAATTTGTTCTAGGTCTACTGCCAGTTCTCAAACCTCTGTCCATTCCATCAGTTGCTATCTAATGAAACATTCATTTTCCAACCCTTCAGCTGTTTCCCATTTTCACAGCTGAACATTATTTATTTCAATTTGATGTGACTCCTCTCTCTTCATCTGATATTAATAGGAAGATATGAAGAAATAATTACTAATGAAAAAAATAAAAAGCTTGGACTCTGAACTAATAGTTTAAAGCATTTATCTTACTTAAATCAATTGCAATTAAAGTTTTTTGCCTCTGACTGCTCAAGATACTAAAAAACAGGACCAGAAACCTAAACCCTATTGCTTTCATTTCTCTGAATTTTTATTGATTTACTATTAAGAGACATAAAGAATACAATTACTTCCTTTGAGAAGTATGTAATGTAATAGAGAAAAAGTAGCAGATAAACATAGAAAGTCAGAAGAGCTTATAGAAAGGTGGCCTGTACTAGAGGGAATGTGACAGATAAGTTCCCTAAGTGAATGCAATAGTTTCTATCTTTACCAGACTCAGTGCTTCCGTAAGAAGTGCTGGTAGAGGTTACGAGTGAAAAAAGTTTAAGAAGCTCTACACCGGATCACAGAAAGTTTGCTATCCTGCAAATCCTAATTCCTCTTAGGACCCAAAACTTTGAAAATGATGTCAAGCTCTTTAAGAGGTTTTGTGCCATTTCATGTGAACCCTGAGATTAATGTACAAAGGTATATTACAGTCAGTTTGCATTAAGGGTAAAATCTTTTGTAGTTGTCTTATCCTAGTATAACAGTAATTTTAGATGTTCTTTTATACTTTCTTGCTCCTTTTGTGACAACATGGTTAGCTCAAATAATTTAATTAATATGCTTGAGCCCTGGAGCTTTTCTTAAGCAAGAGAAATAATTACAAAAATGAATAAAAAGCAAGAAATTTTTGTTGATGGAAAATGTGCAATAACATTTTTAAGGGAAGTCAAGTGTGTAGAAAGGTCCCATGAGATGTGGAGGGTTGCCTACCCAATAACAGAGCATCTCTTCTCTCTTGAGTAAATAGATATCTTTCTCTATTCAATGCTGTGTTCTCCTTCCCACTCTTTAGCAAGGAAGAAATATGAATCAGTATAGGATGGAAAATCAAGTAGAGTGATTGTACATGAAAAATTAATAGGAGTCTTAGAAGGAGTATAATTATAGGGATAGAAATTTGTCAGAACCCTAAGTGATGAAATACATTAATGGTGACCATGAGATTCAAATGTACATACTTATTAATCATTGAATTGGCTTCCTCTTGCCTGGTTAAGAAAGAGAAGTATATGCTTTGGTTTCATGTCAAAATGTCATAAGCTGATCATTAAATTAATACCACAGACTATATTTTAAAGGATAGATGGAAAGTCTAATAGTGCATATTATGCAATATGTGTAAGGATTCTTCAGACATAAGCTAGAATATAAAGTGACTGCAATTAAATGTCCATGGTTTAAAAAAAATGACTGGGCATATTTAAAATGTATGTAAAACCACAAGAATGGTCTTTACATATCACCAAATTTGTTTGAAAATATTATTTTAAAATTTTACAAGTTAAAATTAATTTGTATATCTATGGATATATTTATGGAAATTTATAAATAACTGTGGCTTCCCCCAAGTGCCAATTTGACTTTTATTTTATGGGAAAAAATATTCCAGAACTAAGATAATTTCTGAATTACATCCTGTAGCGGCAAGCACCCCAATATCCCCAGGGTAGCTGCCAATATAGGTTCTTAGATCTGCTTTTCAAAGGGAAAGCAACTCAAAATGGGTTAACAAGCTTACTTTAATCAAACAAACATACATTACCTAGTTCAGGGGAAAAAGGTCAGCACCCCGAACTTCAGAGTTACAGAACTTACAGATCAGACAGGCTTCCAAACTGTCCAACCATTATATCAATACCAAATCACAGTTACCAGAGAGGGAAGCATCAACATCTGGGTTTTCAAAGCCGGGGGGCTCTCAACAACGGCTTCCCAGAGTCTCATCTGGTCAAATCACACAACACTTCTCAAAGTGAGCCCCAAAGCAAAGCCTCTCCTCAGGGTTTATATAGTCTTCTCCTAGCTCAGAGATTGTAACAACCTCCTTGACCCACTGCCCAATCACAAAGTATCAAGGTGTGGGCTTTCCTGAAAAACAAGCCTCCCACCACAAGCTCCAGGAGCACTTAAGCTAGGGGCAGGGAAGATCTTTAAATCTGCATTTCCATTACATTCGGCCCCAAGATCTTTCTTGCCCATAGCATACACAATTTACATTTGAATTAGCACTAAAACATCTCTTAGGTCACATTTTCAAGGTACATGAGAAAATCACAATATAATCTCAATATACAATAGTCCAAGTCTTCCACTCATGGGGCAAATGTTAACTCAGTCCACTTATCAGTAAAATCAAAAAATAGTCACTCTTAACTTAATCAGTTACATCAGTTTTCAAAGTACAAGTCTTCCACTCATGGGGCAAAGTCTTGATTAACTCAATTAGTCTCTTATCTGTAACAATATCTCAAAGTACAACCAATACCTTATTCAGTAAAGTCTTACTAAGTATGCCCATAGCATAGACAATTTACATTTCAATTAGCACTAACCATTTCTTAAGTCATATTTTCAAGGTACATTTAAAGTTACCAAAGTGGCCACTGGGTCTTAAACAAAATACATTGCATTTTCACATCACTTCACAAAATACAAAGTATTATCACATAAAGTTATCTTGGGAGGAGGGGGGGGTTGTCCTTCCCATAACACTGCTCCAGCCCCTGCTTCCAAGTCCAGAGGGGACTAAGCAACAAAACCAACAGGTTGGAGTCCTTGGGGGGTCCACGGCATTTCACCCCACCCAACATGGTCACAAGTCCATCCCCCCGGGGTCCCAAACTGTGGGATGCAGCAAGGAAACACATTCAGTGCCCCTGCTTTGCCACACAGTCCTTATCTTGTCCTGTGGCTGAACTCCAAACTCCTGGGTTCCTTCTCCTCCAGCAGAAGGCAGCAGCTCCAGGCTTCTCCACAGGTCTCCATGCAGGCAGCTCACCATTCCTGCTCTCAGCTCAGTGAAGTCAGCATGCAGGCCGTTCTCTCCTGCTCCATGGCTCCACAGAATCACAGCTACCACAACTGGGAAACAAACAATTATCCCAGCCCCCATACTTTCCTTTTACTCAGCAGATCCCATCCTCGTCGCCATTTTGTAGCAGCAAGCACCCCAATATCCCCAGGGTGACTGCCAACACAGGTTCTTAGATCTGCTTTTCAAAGGGAAAGCAACTCAAAATGGGTTAACAAGCTTACTTTAATCAAACAAACATACATTACCTAGTTCAGGGGAAAAGGTCAGCACCCCGAACTTCAGAGTTACAGAACTTACAGATCAGACAGGCTTCCAAACTGTCCAAACATCATATCAATATCAAATCACAGTTACCAGAGAGGGAAGCATCAACATCTGGGTTTTCAAAGCCGGGGGGGCTCTCAACAACGGCTTCCCAGAGTCTCATCTGGTCAAATCACACAACACTTCTCAAAGTGAGCCCCAAAGCAAAGCCTCTCCTCAGGGTTTATATAGTCTTCTCCTAGCTCAGAGATTGTAACAACCTCCTTGACCCACTGCCCAATCACAAAGTATCAAGGTGTGGGCTTTCCTGAAAAACAAGCCTCCCACCACAAGCTCCAGGAGCACTTAAGCTAGGGGCAGGGAAGATCTTTAAATCTGCATTTCCATTACACATCCTGATTTTGAGATCTGTTAGGCTTTGTTTTTAGTTCTCTCTTTTGCCTGATTTTCTACTAAAAAAATGCCAGGCATTTTAAAATCTTATACTAGAGATTTAAATTCACTCAGTTATTGAGATCAAAGCTCATTTACTTTTCATTCTATTTTTCTAAAATGTTTGTTTCATGGTAAAAACAAACTTATTGCTCCAAATGAATTTCCATTTCTATTTTATTTATAATCTTTAGAAGGAAACAACCAACCAATATTTTTATTGTATTTATTAAAGAAAATTGAAGAATTGTTCAAAGAAAAATCCTACATTACCTTTTTATTTGTTGAAGCATTCTGTCTTTTTCCTAATATGACCTGATTTCCAGCTATTTTCCCTTCAAGTCCTAATAAGATGTTCAATTCTTGAAATTGGATAGGGCAATCACTTTTTGATAGCTTTCCCAGATTATCTTTATGGAGATAACATATATTTGAAAAGTAAGAGATGAAAGGTAACAAACACATTTATACCTTGTTTAGTACTCAAAGGATCTATGATTTCTTCAATGTGAGTACTATCCCTATTGTTCAATCCTTTCCAAATCTTCATGATTCCATTTGGGATCTTCTTGGCAGAGATACTAGAGTGGTTTACCATTCCTTCTCCAGCTCATTTTATAGATAAGGAACTGGGACAAACAGGACCAGGGTCACACAGCAGCTAGTAAGTATCTGAGGCCAGATTTGAACTCAGGAAGCTGAGTCTGCTTGACTCCATTCTTGGCACTCTATACACTGCATTACCTAGCTGCTGTGGTGGGAGCAGAGGTTGGGGACTTCTATCCGGTGTCCAGCTTTCTGGTGATAGCCCGCCCCCACCAAACTTAACTCAGTTAAGACCTTAAGCAGTACTTTGTTCTTATATAAATAGCAAAACTTAACCTGCTCCCCTACTTGTGACAATAAGAGAAAAATCAGCAGACTTTTAAAGAGAACTTTTCACATGATGGCATTTTGATACTATTCCTATCTTGTTTTATTGTTTTAGGCTTTCCAGCGACAAGTTCATGAAAGTCTTACCCAACTAGAACTCATCAACAAACAATATAGACGCTTGGCCCGTGAAAATCGTACTGACTCTGCTTGTAGCTTGAAACAGATGGTCCATGAAGGCAACCAAAGATGGGACAATTTACAAAAGCGTGTCACCTCCATCTTGCGCAGACTCAAGGTGTTTCTCATGCTTTGTTCTTAACTTAGAGGTGCTGTGGGCAAGCACTGAACCATCAGAAAAGAGTTTTATATTATGTATCTCTAATTTTACCGTATTAGAGGGATTTGAGATGGTTAAAGAGAGAAGAAGGAAAAGGTAGGGAAATGTGTACTTATTGGTCTAGAGTAAGGATTCTTACCTTGGGTCTTTGAAGGTTTTTTAAAAAATATTTTTATTACTATATTTCAGTTAAATTAGTTTCCTTTGTAGTCTTACATATCTTATGAATTTCAAAACATTATTCTGAAATGGGGTACATAGGTTTCACCAGAGTGCCAAAACATTCCATGATACCAAAAAAAAAACAACCCAAAACTAACCCAGTTAAAAAATCCCTGATATACAGGCTTTCATTAGAAACATAGACATTTACCACACATCAACATTATTTTCCTTTTCCTCTCAGCATTTTATTGGCCAGCGTGAAGAGTTTGAGACAGCTCGTGATAGCATTCTGGTCTGGCTAACAGAGATGGATCTACAGCTCACAAACATTGAACATTTTTCTGAATGTGATGTTCAAGCCAAAATAAAACAACTCAGGGTAAGAAATTGTGTGTGGCTCAGGTCTTTCATGGGAGAGGGATAAGAAGAGAACTCATGAAAGCTTAGTTCTGATACCTCTTTTGTAGGTCAGAATGAAGAAGACAGGAAATAGGCCTATAAATGTTTACTTGGTTTCAGGACTGACAGCAATCTGCTAGTTAATTTTTTAAAATGTAATCTACCGAATCACTGTACAACTTGTGCAACAGTTCTTTTAACCTCTCTGCAATGTTTCATTGGGATTTCAGGTTACATTTTTTTTTATCTAAACTGCTAGTTAATTTTTTTTCTGATCATTTCAAATATTTGTACTGTAAAATAATCCTTCCATTCAAGGCTAAACCTTGTAATTCTTCATTATCACTTATGACAGAATAAGAGGAAATTAGCCAAATTTGGAAGAGGAAGGTCTCAATAAGGTAAGAGAAGAATTTTTGATAGGAAGACTTGATACGCACTTAAATTATTTACCAAGAAGCGTTCTGGAGACTTCTCCAGGGATTTTTAACTGCCTCAGTGCCTAATGGTCTAGGATAGCATAATGAAATCTATGCAATGACAAGATGATGAATTATATATTATCTCAATGATACTATTCTGCTATGATCATTGATAATAATCATAGTACACACTAACATTTTATATTAACATAAAACTTCTGAAGAGGTTTAGTTTGTTTGTTCATTTGTTTTCTGGCATTGGTTATCTAGCTATTTATCCCCCACTTGTTGCCAGCATTTTGTAGGAAAGTTTCATTTTTTAACCAGGTTTATTACATCTGTAAAATACTCTAATTCAGTTACATTGCTCTGAATGTGTGCTTTACATCATAGGAATTGATGGAAATTATCCTCAGTTGGCTTCCAAGGCTATTTTTCTCTGATTCTATAAGAAAGCAGATAGATGTTGATAGATAGCTTAGTGCAGGGGGAAGAATACTCAATCTGGCCAGGATCGAAGACCTAATGCTGCCCACATGATGTAGTTCTATTCTTTGCCACCCATGTGACTTGGGCAAGTGACATGATATATCTGGGCCTCAGTTTCCTCACTACAAGATCAGGGACTTGGAGTAGATGACTGATAAGTTCCTTTCTACTGCTGCATCTGTGCCTCTATTATACAAAAGTGTATTAAGTAGCTATAATTAAGGAGGGATTGTTATTATTTGTTTTTTCTCATTTACTTAAAGGAGAGTTCTACTTAATGAAAGCTGGTAGTTTCAACTCCTGGCATGTGAATCTGGCTTTATGTTTTCACTGTGTATTCTTGGAAGTCTCTGACAGTCTCCAGTTATGTCTATGGAGAGAAAATATAATAGATTCATGGCCAAATTCCCTATGATAACTAAAATATGTAAAGATTTCAAAATGATTTAACATGAATTTGGGCAATGACATTTACATGCAGTTTTTGTGCTGTTTAGGCATTCCAGCAGGAAATTTCACTGAACCACCATAAAATTGAGCAGATAATTGCCCAAGGAGAACAACTGATCGAAAAGAGTGAACCACTGGATGCCGCTGTCATTGAAGAAGAACTGGATGAACTCCGGCGTTACTGTCAGGAGGTCTTTGGTCGTGTGGAACGATACCATAAGAAATTGATTCGCCTTCCTGTACGTACCATTCAAAGCTTTTATTAATAACACTCTGAATTTTAAGTGGGTTCACCTCTTGTCAAAAAGATACGGAAACCTAAAAAGGATCAAAATAGAATGATTGACTTAGAAAAAAAAGTAGCTCAATGGAAGACTCATGATAACAAAATTTAGGTGGCTCTTTTTCTCTCTGAAAACTGATATTTTCAAACTGATATTTGGAGGTCTGGAAGCTACTAAAACTATATGTATGTATTGGGGGGAGGGTGGGCTGTATGTGTGTGTCTATAAGTGTTAGAGATGAACTTGGATTTTGGTAGTATGTCTGTTCATTTGCTAGATCCCTATGTTGCACATGAATTCAGATATTAAACTCAAGTGTTCGTTCTCATTGTATGAAGTTTATGTTTTCCCAATTAAGCTAGGAACATGGCAGAGGGGCTAGAGGGAGATGAAGATTGGAAGCTAAGCAGAAGAGCTGAAATAGGACAGAGGGATAGTCTAAAAACAAAAACACTACTGGTATCGCTTTTACTTTTAGCTGACAGATGACGAGCACGACTTGTCTGACAGAGAGCTGGACCTGGATGAATCTGCAGATCTCTCTGAAATCCACTGGCATGATAAGTCTGCAGACAGCGTGCTCTCCCCACATCCATTCTCCAACCTCTCCCTTTCACTCCCCCAACCTCTCCGGAGTGAGAGGTCAGGACGAGATACTCCTGCAAGTGTAGACTCTATCCCTCTAGAGTGGGATCATGACTATGACCTCAGTCGTGACCTAGAATCTGCAGTTTCAAGAACCTTGACTTCCGAGGATGAAGAGGGTCAAGAAGACAAAGACTTTTATCTCCGGGGAGCTATTGGTCTAGCAGGTAAGAGCACTTATTTTAAAGAAAGTGAAAAGAAATCGAAATCCCAGCAAAGATATTTAAATGATCCTGGATTTAGAAGGCTAGCACCATTTTCTTTTCTCTAAAATCAGTGGGATTTGTACATGAGGGCACAATGAATCCTGTACTTGATTAGCAGTTACTAAAGGGGAGTGGTCATATGTCAACCTTTATAAATGTTAGATTCAGGGGCAGCTAGGTGGTGCAGTGAGTAGAGCGCCGGCCCTGGAGTCAGAAGGACCTGAGTTCAGATCCGACCTCAGACACTTAACACACACAAACAAAAAACCTAGCTGTGTGACCTTGGGCAAGTTACTTAACCCCAATTACCCTCCAAAAAGCAAAAAAAAAAAAATAATGTTAGATTCATTCCTGGGGAGAGTCCTATGACTCCTTTTTTCCTTTGATAGCTAATTGATATCCCAGATATCTGATTGTTCTGAAAAAAAAAAAAAACAACTATTGTTGCTTTGATTTATAGCTCTTCATTACAGGGGACATTCCAGAATTGAAATTATTTCTTTGTATTCCAAAGGATACATACTGTAAATTAGACCTGATAACTTGCTTTTTTCCCTTCCTACCAGGAAAACTATTTCCTCCATAAGGAGAATGAACTTTCCAGTGCTTAGAAAGCAACTCAGACTGTGCTTTTTTTGCAGATGTAGTGATCCCAGAAAGCCCTGAGGCCTATGTAAAACTCACAGAAAATGCAATCAGAAATACCTCTGGTAGGCATGAAAACAGCCTAAGCATAGTGAGAACCAAGTTCCTCACCCATGCCTGTAACAATCTCCTTCTCTTAGCACATCTGCCCAACTTTGCTCAGCTTATGGCACAAGCATGTTAATGCAGAGCTTTTCTTTCTTATCTCTCTGATGGAAGATACTTGTCTTTACTCATTATCAAGAAGAGGGGTTTTCAAGATGAGACGTGGCACCTTCTCAATATGTTAGATACTAGCGACTATTATCAAGGACAAACAAAGATGGTCTTTAGCCCTTTGCAGCCATAATAGCAGCAGCTTACAGAGTGCAGTGAGATAAGCAGTAGACTAGGGGAGCTGTGAGTTCTCTTCCTAGGTATGATTAACTACTGTTATAAACTTGGGCGAGACAGCCTCTCACATCTGCAAATTCAGAAATGCTAGCCTTGTTCGACCCTAAGATCCAATTTTTGGTGCTTTAAAATTTTAATTCATTAATTCTATTAGATGAAAGTATTCTACTTCAGTGATCCATTTTATAACTTCTGGAGGCTTGGCTTTTCTTTTTAAAGAAAAATAGATTTCTTAAGGAAATTTTCCTGGTGAGGTGACAGGGAGGAGAGAGAGAAATCTCTTACCTAGTAATTTCTAGGATCTGGCTCAGTCAATAACTTTCAGAAGGGCTCACAATTGGGTTTAAATTACAGTTCTAATAGTTTACCAATAATGAGAGATATGGGGACCAAATCATGTAACATAACTAAATTTTTTTAAAGAAGAGCTTGATTTTTGGGAGACAGTTGCATAATGGAAATATACTGAATCTGGAGTCAGAGGAACTGGCATTAGCTGTCAGCTCTGACCCTTAATATTTGTGTGACTTTGATCAAGTTATTGTACCTGTCATTTGGATCTTAATTTTCTCATCTGTAAAATGAGGGAATTTAGACAACCTCTAAAATCCTGTAGAGATCTATATCCAGAATCCCATTTATCTAATTCCATGTTAGATGATTTGTCCCCTATGTTAAAAAAATTTCCAGTTAAAAATACTAGTTGATTCTATACCAATTGTATATTGGTGATCAGTGCTGCTATTTTGATTACAGGTTATAGCAAAGAATTATTCCATGTTTTTTTCTTTGCAAAAAGTGTTATGACTTAAATAGTAGGGGCAAACAGTCCAGCATTCTCAAGAGCATGTGACAGCATGCCTGTATGCTTGGTAAAAGCTTTGCTCCCTTCTGGCCATCTTTCAGATTTTCAATACAAGCCACTTATGGCTACTTTGTGGTGGCTTAATCAGAACTTTAATTTTTTTCCCCTCAGAGAAATAATGCAGTTACACTGGTTCTCCAGAAAGAAATGTAAGGATAAAATATTGCAAGATATAGACTCCCTCTCTTCTCTATGAAAATTGATGAGAGGCAATTTTCCCTTACTTGGAAGGGGAAATGTGGACTTTATTGCAGTATTTCATGTATTTTTAATAAGGCCTCCTACCAAATACATTGAGAATCCAGCTTCTCAGAGGATCAGACCAGAAAAGGGTGAAGAGTCACAAGTGTTTTCAGGACAGATTACAAAATTATCTGTAAAAATATCAAGGTCATCAGTGCTGTTAGGGAAAAAAAATCACTAGATTAACCATTTTTCTTAAAAAAAATAAAAACTCTAACACATGAGCATGTCACTACTAAATTTGCTTCATAATTCCCTCACATGGCACTTCCATGCTTTCTTATATTAGAATAAATCCTTAAACTTTTCTATAAATGTAAAACTTTGGTTGGGAAAAAATAATGCTAAAGGTCACTTTCCATATGGTCACACTTCAGGTGAACCAGGAGCTTTAGAATCACATATCCGACAGCTTGACAAAGCCCTTGATGCCAGCCGTTTTCAGATGCAGCAAACAGAAAATATTATCCGCAGCAAAACACCCACAGGACCTGAATTGGATGCTACTTATAAAGGATACGTGAGTATCATGTCTATCACTGCTCATAATCCCTTGAAAAAAGTCCCTGTGACAAAATACAACATATTTAGTCAGAGAATTTTGTCAGTTTTTTCAATACCATGCTTCCCTTGATTACACAGACATGAAGTATCACCAAAAAAAGCAACCTTATATGGTTACCTTTTGTATACCTCTAATTTACCTTATTTGGGGGGGGGGTGAGGCAGTTTGGGTTAAGTGACTTGCCCAAGTTCACAGGTAGTAAGTGTCGGGTGTCTGAGGTCAGTTTTGAACTGGAGTCCTCTTGACTCCAAAGCCAGTGCTCTACCTACAGCACCACATAACTGCCACTTACTTTTAAACGTGCTAAATATATTGTCATCATTATCCTATCCCAACTTATTCAATATCTCTTTGAGATTTATTTTAATGAAAGTTACAAGATTCTTCAGGACCAAGTTGTTATTTGGTTCATTTCTCAATTCAAATGATGATTTATTAAACCAAATTTATCAATGAGGCATGAAATTTCTGTTTCCTCTTCTGGCTATACTAATTCACTTAATAACCTTTAATAAAATGTTTATTCTGGATGTTTTAATATCTTTCATGTATCAGAGAAAACAATTCTTACATTTGTAACATAACCATGGAAATAAGTTAATAAAGGACAGTGCAATGTGCTGCTATTTCTGCTATTGTTTATGCCTCTATGGTTAACTCTACAGTAACATCATTTAGCCCTGTGCCCAGGTGTCAATGAAAAAAAATTTTTTTCAGGGAATTTGCTATTCCCTGTCTGTTTCCAGCTAGGGAACAAAATCACCTCTGTCTGTTCTGCCTTTGAACTTTTTGCTACATACATCCAAAAGACCCCTCAGAAAGATATATTGGGACATACAAATTACCGGTGTTCACAGCAGCTATTCCAGTGTGCATTGGTTCTCCTTCTTGAGCCCAACACATTATTATCGACACTATCTATTATTGACATTTAACACGTGCTTTCCAGCTGATTGGTTGAGGAAAAGAATGGGAATGAGCCTAGCTACTGTCTATTAGAGTTCATAGCTTTCTTAATGATGGTAGAAAAGCCATGGTAGTTGACAAGTTTCATTTTGTTCCACTTTAGCTGATAAAGCTGCTACTCTGTCCTTTTACAAATAGAATATAATCTATTGTGGCTGTCCTTAAATTGAAAAGCCAGAAGAGGGAGGAGAGAGAATATGCCTTAGAGTCTCAAAGATTTGGATTCAAATTCTTTTTGTAGATCCTAAATGTGTGGCCATGGGCAGATCTTGATGTTTCCCAGCAACAGTCTGAAGTTGAGTTACACACATGAGTTACTAACCTGCCCTAGCAGAAAAAATGTCAACCCTGGGAGCTTTTCTCATACCCATGAAACCATATCTGGACCCCACTACATAACCAATTTGGGGACTACTGAGGATATTTATGAAGTCCCGTTGAAGATAAGGAGTTACTTTTGTGATACTCCATTAAGGACTCTGAAAAATAATGCTTTGTGGTCGGTGCAACCCTAAAATTGTCCATTTGCTTCTTTCTGTAATGTTGGCAGCATTAAAAATGGAATTGAAAATGTTCTGTGAGAGTAAAATGCAAGCCTTCAGATATATTGTATGTTTTAATGTTCTCAGAAAAACACATGAAATGCTGATGTCAGTGCGGCTTTCATACTTTCCAAACACTTTAGTCAGTCAGTGCATAAAATACTCCTGGGAGATTTGGGGAGAGCTTTGGCCTTCCCATGACAGAGTTAAAGAAATTGGAAGATTAAGTCACCTGCTAAGATGATATGGTGTGTTCCAGGTTCCAGGCCGAGTTTGAACATCTCAGTGCAGGTCTTAATTCACTAAACTAAATATTAAGTCCATAATTTTAAAGGGAATTTTGAGGACATAACATGCAATGTTACTGACATATGATTTAAGGTACTTTTTTGGTCTGTAGAAACATATACATACATAGCATATACATTTTGACATCTGTATATCATTCAAATAACAGACTAATAATATCAAACCTATTTTTGAAAATATTTCTTCAGCAGAGGTTATGCCACATAGTAGATAGAGAATCAGTTCTGAAACCAGGAAGACATGTGTTCAAGTTTTGTCTCTTGACACATGTCAGTTGTGCCTTTGGGCAAGTCACTTAACTTCCATTTTGGGAAAGTGATTTCTTTTTTTTTTTTTTTTTTGCTTTTTGGAGGGCAATTGGGGTTAAGTAACTTGCCCAATGTCACACGGCTAGTTTTTATGTTAAGTGTCTGAGGACGGATTTGAACTCAGGTCCTTCTGACTCCAGGGCTGGCACTCTACTCACTGCGCCACCTAGCCACCCCAGGAAAGTGATTTCAAACTCAAATAGAAATGAAGGTATTCTGGGAAGTGATTTCAAAATCAAATAGAAATGAAGGCCACTGATCTATACATCAAGTTCCCTGCAAGCTGCCTTAGGTTTAAAATGTAAAATTATCTGTGTTTTATTGTATTTTATTTATTTTGTTAACTATTTCCCAATTATATTTGAACCATAATCAAGAATCTTCCAGATTGAGGACCATATATTTGACATCTTTGCTTTAGGCAACTTTTCAAGACTGTTAGTTCAAGAGAAAGTGCCAACCAGCATTGGTAGAGTCCAGTTCCTTTCCTTTATCCCTATTTATTCAGCAGCTCTTTATTGAACCACCTACTATTTGCAAACATTGAGGTAGGCACAAGAAGAAGGTGTAGGCTTTGGCACAAAGCTACTTCCCAGTGTCCATTTTATATTGACCTTTTCTTCTGCTCTTATATCTAGAATACTCTGTGTGACTAAGACCTATGGGGTTTTCTGTGTTTTGTGACTATACTTTTTTTAACAGATGAAACTGCTGGGAGAGTGCAGCGGGAGCATTGATTCAGTAAGGAGACTGGGACACAAGCTGAAAGAAGAAGAGGAGAAATTATCTGGGTTCATTAACCTGAATAGCACAGAAACACAAACATCTGGTAAGTAACACCACCCTGAGAAGTAAGAGGGAAATGGGATACCCTGTAGCCCTTCAAGCTCTAAGAGGATGAACATTTTCCAAGCATGGGTTCCAGCACGTCCCTTGGATTGACTTTGCACTAGTCAGTGCTCAGAGCTTCTGTGCTCACCGTGATGATCGCCTGGCGGAGAGGGAGAGGTAAAGAGCACTGTGTCCATCCATCCCATGCTCCAGGCATCCAAATGTGTTATCTCCCTTCATATATATATATATATATATATATATTGTTCATGTCCCACCCAATCTGATGCCTGTAGAACCATTAGACGTGTATCAAATGCCTACTATGTACTAGGCACAATGATAAGCACTGGAAATATGTTTAATACAGTCAACACACAAAAGGAGGTAGAAAAAGTAAGGGAGAGGAAACATCAAGGAGTATCCAGGGTAGGGGCATCTTGTTCTGTGTAATTGAAACCAGGCAGTGCAGCAGATGCAAAATGGAGTGGTTTCAAACTCAAATAGATATGGGATCCCCTGATCTGTACGAAAGAAGGAAGGAAGGGAGGAAGGACGAAGCATTTATTAAGTTCCTCTTATATGCCAGGTAGTATGGGAGGCACTTTACAAATATTATCTCAGTTGATCCTCATGATAACTTGTGTGAGGTAGGTATTATTATTCTTATTCCCATTTTATAGTTGAAAAAACTAAGGCAAACAGTTTAAGTGACTTGCCCAGAGTCACACAGCTAAGTATTTGAGGCCTGATTTGAACTCAGGTCTTCTTGGCTCCAAACTCAGTGTTCTATCTACTGCACCACCTAGGTGAATTAGAGGTCACAGAATCTAACCCACTTATTTCATAGACGAGGAAACTGAAGCACAAAAGTGAAACGAATTGCTCTGGACCACACAACTAATGTATCTGAAGAGTAATTCGAACCCAGGTCTTCCTAACTCCAGGTCCAGTGCTTTATCATGGCACCATGCTGCCTGTCCGCTTACAATTTATCGTTGTCCCCAGCTCCTGACTGGTTTTGCTAATTTTTAGTTTCAACTAGTACATATAGCAGGTCTTAGTATGTCCTCCCAAAATGTCCATGTGCTAATGAATCTCATGCCACGGAAATGCTTTGTTTTAGGTGTGATCGATCGATGGGAGCTGATCCAAGCCCAAGCCCTGAGCAAGGAGCTGCGAATGAAGCAACACCTCCAGCAATGGCAGCAGTTCAACTCTGACCTGAACAGCATCTGGGCTTGGCTGGGGGAGACAGAAGAGGAGCTAGAACAACTTCAGCGTCTGGATCTCAGCACTGACATTCAGACCATTGAGCTCCGAATAAAAAAACTAAAGGTAGCTTCAAAAAAAAAACACAAAAAACTTCAGCCTTGCCTTTTCTGTTCATATCCATAATCTTTCCCTTTAATCACCGCGCCATTGACCACTCCCTTGGAACAGTATGTACAGATTGTGTTAGAGTGAAGTCACCAGACACAGCAACCACTCCTGATGCTGTCTGCCAGGACACGTGCCTAACACATGGTCCCTCATGCCCCTTGAGAGAAAGAAAGACTGTTTCCATATCAGTTGTCCAGGACTGAAAATATTCATTATCATTCATCATAGTACAATTGCTTTTAGTGCTGTTAGAATTTACATTATCATAGGTATTGGGAAGATGACTTTCTTGGCCTTGCTTTCCTCATTTTGAATCAGTTCCTACAAGTCTAAAGGTAGCCATCTTTCAAATGGTCAGTATTCAGCCAACTTAGACATCCACGAAATACAAAATTCCCATTTGCAAGGAACTGCTAATCATTATAGTCACAATGTAGGGTATGAGGTTCCAAAAAAAAAGTCTATTAAAGCCAGAAATAAACTTCAAGAACATTTTATCCAACTGTGCCATTTTACAGATGAGGAAGCTGAGGCCCAGAAAAGTGACATCATAGAACTACTAAATGATAGTGATTGAACTTAATCCCAGGTACACAGTAAGTGAAGGGTCAGATCCTCAAAGTGAGGATTTTTAGCTCTGAAGTCCATTGTTCCTTATATTGTACCTTAGTAGAAAGAATACTGATTTCGGCCTCAAAACTTTTGAGTTTGAATCCTCTCTTATACTCACTACCGAGCCTCAAGTCACCAAGAAATGAGTTCAAATTTGGCCTCCAACACTTACTAGCTGGGTGACCCTGGGCAAGTCATTTAACCTCTGTTTGCCTCAGTTTCCTCATCTGTAAAATGGGAATAACAACAGCACTTTTCTCTCAGGGTGCAGTGCAATAATAATTGTAAAGCTCTTAGCAAAATGCTTGGCACATAGTTAAACCTTATATAAATTTTTGTTAAAGTAGTAATAATAATACAGTTATTACCTTGTAACCTTGGGCAATCATTATTATTCTATAGCATTGTAATTATAATATTATTATTATATGTTTATAGTAATAAATTATATAGTATATAATTAGGTTATTATTTATTAGTATTATATAGTATTATGACACATAATACTATATAATAATAATATTGTCATTATTATTATTTCGTTGTAACCTTGGGCAAACCATTGGCCTCAACTTTCTTGTGTACAAAATGAGGTCGTATTTAGTGATCTCCAAGGCTAGTTTCAGTTCTAAATCTGTGACCCTATGACTGTCAGAAATGAATGTGAATCATGCCTTGAGATCATCATTTCACAAAATAGACTTAATGATTTTCTCAGGAAGAAATAAAATTACAAATAAAATCAAGAAACTGAGACTTAGTGATTGGGCTGCTGACTGTGTCCTGGTCATATAATAGCAACCATTTTGATAATAGCTTTTTTTTTTTTTTTTGCTTTTTGGAGAGGGGAAGGTAGGGCAATTGGGGTTAAGTGACTTGCCCAGGGTCACATGGCTAGTTTTGTGTTAAGTGTCTGAGGCTGGATTTGAACTCAGGTCCTCCTGACTCCAGGGCTGGTACTCTATTTACTGTGCCACCTAGCTGCCCCAATAATAGCCTTTTCAATACCTGCTGCAAATAACAATGGTCCAAAGCAGTAATGTTAAGAAGGCTGTGCAATCAGCCTGTAGAAACAGGTAAAAGCCAGCCCTGGGAGGGCTTTAAATGGCAAGTAGCTGAGTTTGTGTTTTATCCTGGTGGTGATAAGGAACCACTGGAGTTTATTGAGTACGGGAGAGTCCTGCTCAGATCTGTGATTTCAAAATATATGTGTGTGTGGATGATATATTGAAGAGAATAAAAGACTAGAGACAGGGAGAACAAGTAGGAAGCTTTTGTAATGATAATAGGTTAGAGGGAATGATTGCCTAATTTTAAAGAGGAAACAAAGGCCAACAACAGTTAAATGATCTTCCTGAGATCACACTGGTCATAAATGGTGAAGAGAGGATCCAAACCAAGGAGTCCTGACTGCCAGTTCCACACTCATTCAACTATAACACTGGAGACCATGGGAATGACAAGGATGCAGAGATGAAAGATATGGTGAAGGTAGAATGGACAGTTCTTGAAGGTTGAATGTGGATTGGGAGTGGGAGGGGTAGGAAGGAAAGGAGAAGTGCCTAGGATAATTCTGAGTTTGCAAACCTGTGAGAGTGGAAAATCGCATAGAAAGAAGGATGTTGGGAGGAAGAAAAAATAGTAAGTTCTGTTTTGGACAAATTGTGCTCAGAATAACCATGGGATATCTAGTCAAGCTGTCCAGCAGGTGGCTAGTATTGTGAGGTTAGAGCTCAGGAGAGAGGTGAGAGCTATATATGTAAATTTGGGGTTCATCTTTTAGGTGATGATAGTTAAACCCATTTCTGCTCTAATCATTCAGAAAGTATATATTGTTTTTCAGTCCTTTGTTAGTCATGTCTGACTTTTCCTGTCCCCATTTGGGGTTTTCCTAGCAAAGATACTAGAATGGTTTCCCATTTTCCTCTCCAGCTTATTTCATAGATGAGGAGACTGAGGCAAACAAGGTTAAGTGACTTGCCCAGATTTACACAACTATTAAGTGTCTGAAGCCAGATATGAATTCAACGTCCTCCTGACTCCTGGGCTGGCACTCTATCCACTGTGACACCTAGTTGCTCCAAGAGAGCATATAGAGAGAGATAATAGGTAAGGGTTTATGTCAGAACCCTGAGGGACATCCATATTTAGTGGATAGGAAATGAATGATAATCTTGCAAACATGATTGAGAAGGAACAGTTATACAAGATGGAAAAAAACCCAGAGACAGCAATTCCAAGAAAACCAAGGGAGGAGAAAGTACACAGAAGGAACGGATGATTGACATTGTCATAAATTGCAGAGAAGTCAAAGAAGGTTGAAAACTGAGAAAAAGTCATTAAAGTTAGCAATTAAGAGATGGTTGATAACCTTGGAAGGAGCAGATAAGGTAAAAAATGGCATTGGAAGCTAGAAGGAAAAGAGTTAATATGGGAATGAAGAAAATTTTTAGGAAGAGTTTTACTGAGAATTCTAAAATAGATATCTTGAAGGGGACAAGTAGGTGGCACACTGGATAGAATCTTGGACCTAGAGTCAGAAATACTGTGCTTCCTGAGTTCAAATCCATGTTTAGACACTTACTAGCTATGTGACTCTGGGCAAGTCACTTAACCCTGTCTTCCTCAGTTTCCTCATCTTCAAAATGAGCTGAAAAAGGAATTAACAAACCACTCCAGTATCTTTGCCAAGAAAATCCTAAATGAGATCAGGAACAGTCATCGACGACTGGAAATGAGTGAACAACAACAATAGCTTGAAAAGATGGTAAGGTCAGGTGAAGGGTTTTTTTTGTTTGTTTCTGTTTTTGGTTTTTTGTTTTGTTTTGTTTTTTAAGAAATGGGGAGAGCATCATGTTTGTAGACAGCAGAGAGGAAGCACTATATAAGGAAAACTTAAAAATTAGATTTAGAATGGGGGGAAATCTATGGGATGAGCTCCAAAGGAAACTGAAGAAGATAGTCATAAGGCATAAGTAGGAGGAACTAGCCTTGTCTTCAAAGGCTAAAGCTAAGGAGAGAAAGTCCTTCTGCCAAGATGGAGAAGAAAAGATGGTGTAGGTCAGTAGTGTCAAACTCATATAGAAACAGGGACCTCTAAATCATACATGAGTATCCCAACAAATATAGAAAACCACATGTTAAAATTATCTATGTTTTATTGTATTTTTATTTATTTTATTAAATATTTCCCAATTACATGTAATCAGGATTAGGCTGCATGAGGTTGCCAGGACTTAACCAGAGGTGTTAACTCTGGCATAGGTGACTACAAGTGAGTTAATTGCTCTATAGAGTATATATAGATATAGATATAGATATAGATATCTCTATATATATATTCCTACAGGCTACATTATTCTTCTTACACCAAAAGACTTCAAGTCTAACTTGAAGTTAGACTGTTTCCAATAGATGTTGAAGTAACATAACAAGCATCCTAAAGTATCTCCTACCTATAGCCTAGTGATTTCCTAAAGATAAATTTTTTAAAATCTTTATTATCTAAGACCTTTATTTCTAATTATTTCAAGTCATATCTATAAAATATAGGAACAATCTTGCTATTGCAACCAGATCCTGTAGAAATGATATGAAAATTGGGGTGGCGAGGTGGCGCAGTGAGTAGCGCGTTGGCCCTGGAGTCAGAAGGACCTGAGTTCAGATCCGGCCTCAGACACTTAACGCACACACAAACAAAAAAACCTAGCTGTGTGACCTTGGGCAAGTTACTTAACCTCATTGCCCTCCAAAAATAAAAAAAAATGACACAAAAATAAAGATATTGCCTTAGATCTCAAAGAAATCAGGTCAGAGCTAATGGTGAACTTGATGGGTGAATACTTTATCTCTCTGTACCATTCCTTTTCCATTTTTCCCCCTGGGAATCTCTTTAGGGATCCACTCTGTGGTCTTTCTACAAGTAGATTTTCATGATCCCTTTGACTTCCTCTTACATAATGCTGACAACAATAGAAAATTGAAAAAAAAATCAGATACTACATTTCTTATTTTCAAAGAGCCAAAGAAATAATTTGTTCCAGACTTGTTTGTTTTTTGTTTTCCAACAAATCAAACTGATTGACAGATAAAATGACTAATTTGGCTAATTGCTTTGGTATTGCATAGACAGAATTCTTAAGCTGTTGGTATGGAAACCAGAGATGAAAGGTGTACTTACTGCTGACAGAAGTGATTCTTGGAGAACCTGAGGATGGCCATGATAATGACTGTGATGATGATGAAGACTCACATTTGTGTACTGTTTTATAAGGGCACTGGACTCATAACCTTGCTGTGGTGCGGGAATCAAGTAGTATTATTCCCCAGTTCACAAACCTAGAGCACATACGAGATAGAACACTGAACCTAGGAATGAAGAAGACCTGAAATCCTATTTGTGGTGTGAGAAAGAAAAGGATAAGATAGATGGTGTGGAGGGAGATAGGACAAGCCTTAGCAACTGCTGTGATTACTGAGTAAGAGTAAGGAGTCCAGGATTGTCCTAGATTCCAAACCTGAGTAGCTAGAAAAATGGAGTTGTGCTCAAGAGGGAGGGGAGGAGGAATGAGGAGGTTTAGAGGGAAAGATAAAGAGTTCTGTTTGGGACACATTAAGTTTGAGCTTTCTGTGGAGCATCCAGGTAGCTGGTGAAGTGGAGCTTGATGTTGAGAAGAAATAAGGACTAGATATGTAAATTTGAAAGTCATCTCTGTAGGGGTGAGAGTTGAACTCATGGGAGCTGATAAAATCACTTAAAAAAAAAAGAAGTCCCAGTAATCTTGGGGTGTGCATTTCATTATTCAAATTGTTTATTTTGATTTTTGTCTTGGTTCATCTTTATAGGAGCTTCAGAAAGCAGTTGATCACCGCAAAGCTATCATCCTTTCCATAAATTTGTGTAGCTCAGAGTTCACACAGTCTGATAGTGAGGAGAGCAAGGAACTCCAAGAGCGACTGGCCCAAATGAATATGCGCTGGGACCGAGTGTGCAGTTTGCTAGAAGACTGGCGTAGTCTACTACAGGATGCCTTAATGCAATGTCAGGTTTGTATTGGGCTTCCTTGTAGCCTCTAAAGTCACCTAGGGGCATCTAGCAAAAAAAAGTTCCTACCTTATCTGCTCATTACTTAAAAAGCAAAGTATTTATATGAACTTGATGATTTCCCGGACCCTACCAGTACAAAATACTTGCAACTTTCCCTGGAGAAAACAGTCCCTAATTCGGGTGTGTTTGTGTCATGTTTTAAGTTAACAAGAAGGTAATTTCTCCCTAAAACTAATGCACATATGATTACTTCTTTGACATAATTCTTCCCTTTAATATAGTATTTTTAGGTATAAATCTAATCAGAGGTTGCAGATGTGCAGGTCTTTTGGCCTCACTTTTTGTTTTGTTTTTGTCTTTTAGTCAAAGGCCCATTACCAACCCCTTTCCTTCAAAATCATACCAACATACAAAGTCTGTGAACTTATGATATTCCATATGATTTGAGGGCCTAAATGCATGGAAGGAACACTTAGATGTTTCAATGCTTAGAAAGATTTGTGGGTTCATCACTCTTGGTCCTCTTTCCATGTTATATTTCAGTCTCTGCAGGCTTTAGTAGATGGTTTGGCTTCCAGGTTCATCACAGGATGGCCAAACTTTGGGTGATGTGTCTCCACATTAGTTAAACTACTCCTTATGTGAAAAGCTATGGATGGATCTGTATTTCAAACCTTTCAAACTTAGTAAGACTTATTTCAGCTTATAATCATTAACTATATCAGTGGTGTCTAGCATTTATAAAGCACTTTAAGGTTTATACACAGTGTTCATTCATCCTTACAGTCCTGTGAAGTAGGTATTATAAGCCCCATTTTACAGATGATGAAACTGAGATGGGAAGAGGTTAATACTAGTAAGTATCTGGGGCAGAATTTGAACTGAGTTCTTCCCAAACCCAAGTACAGGACTCTATCCACTGTGCCACCTAACTGACTAGCTTAGCTCGAATTGGTACAACCTTCGAGGAAGTACAGTCACCTCCATGACACGACTTTTTATTCTTCTGGCTCCTTGCTTCCAATAGAGCTGAACGATTAAAATTGGTTTCTTTGGGATATTTGAAAGGCTAGTTTCATAGTTTTAAATATTCTAAAGAAATGAATTTCCTCTTTTCAACAAATACTAGTAAAGCATGCATGGTAAAGATGCATACTGTGGGGGACTCAAGGGAAGTAGAAGCCATGTTCCTATCCCCTAAGCCTAGATTAGTTTGTATAATAAAGCTATACACATGAATTATTTATAGAGCACATGAATAGGTTTCACAATCATAAGTCACAATAATAATAATAATAGCTAACTTTATGTAGTACCTACTATATGGCAGGTACTTTTGTAAGCACTACCAATATTATCTTGTTTGATCCTTACAACAACCCTTAAAGGCAGGTATTATTAATATTCTCATTTTACAGTTGAGGAAACTGAGGCAAATAGAGATTAAGTGACTAGCCCAGGGTCACCTAGCTTCTCTTTTGTACTCGGGTCTTCCTGACTCCAGACCCAATACTCAAGTCTATCCACTATTCCACCTAGCTACACTCAAGAAGGGAATATGGAATGACATTTTGGTTCAGTAAACTGTTATTGAGCAATACTGTGGACAAGGCACTAGGTTACATTTTATAGATAACAAAAATGAAAAACAACACAGTCCCTCTACTTGAGTTCCTTACAGAAGCAATACTATATATTTACATCTAAGTCTAATACAGGGTAGAATTTTAAAGGGGAAAAGGAGAAAGCTAAACAAAGCATGATAGGAATATTGGAGAATCCTCATGAGGGAGGAAGAAGTATCATAAAGGAGATAATTCCTAAACCAAGCCTTGAAGGAAGATGAGGATTTTGACAGGTAAAGATGACGTTGAGAAGGCATTCTAAGACTGCAGAAATACATGGAAGCATGATAGTTGGTGAAACAGCCTTGTTAGAATGGGACTACTAAAAAATGACAACAACAAAGGAAATGTTTGTGGTACTCTAAGGCTTACAAAGTGCCTTCCAACATTTTGTTGTTGTTGTTGAGAGAGTGCTCTGCCTCTCTGAGCAATTGCTTTTTAATTTGTTTTTTGTTGAGATTCTCTCCAGCTTCACAATAATCCTTTAAGGCATCTCTAAAAGGAATCATCATCCCTTTTCCATATTACATGACCAGTAGGTGTTAGAGGGCATTATCTGAAGTCAGCTCTTCCTGTCTCCAACTCCAGCACTCTGTCAGATATGCCCACCTGCCTCTCATGATGAGTAATTGAACTGAACTATGGTGATAGCCATGTTTGTATGTCCATGAGTACACTCATGTGTGTATGTGTGGCAATAAAGGGAATAGATACAAGAGATATTGTGGAGTGGAATTAATAGAACTTGGTAACTGATTAGATGTGGGTATAGTAAGGACAACTGTAAATTCAGAACCTGTGTGCTTAAAGGATGTTGGCATTTTAAAGGTGAGATAAGCTTTGAATAAACAACAAGAAGAATCTCTTCTTTACTTGCTGTATAACTGTAGTACCCTTCTTTTAGCCATTAAACATATAGATTCCAGTTTTCCTGCATCTAAATTAAAACAGTTAATAAGTTAGAGGAGGCAGCTGGTGATTCAGTGGATGGAGCTCTGGGCCTGGAGTCAGGAATACCTGAATTGAAATCCAGTCTCAGACACCTCCTGGCTGTGTGACCCTAGGCAAGTAAATCATTTAACATCTGATTTCCTGACAAAAGGGTCCATTGGAGAAGGAAATGGCAAACCATTCTAGTATCTTTGCAAGAAAACCACATGGATAGCTATGGTCCACGGGTCATCAAAGGTTGGACATGACTGAATGATTGAACAAAATAAATTACATGCACTAGGAGACTTTCAAATCATTTTGTGTGTTAGAACAGTTATTAATGGAAAGAATGATATGCCTGCCACTATAACAAAGATTCTTTTACTAGGAGAAGGTAGACTATTAAGAACTAGCCAAGCACATCAATTAAAGAAGAGAGATATGACCCAAATCTGTATGTAGATGGTGGGTATGTGGCCTGATGGGTTGAGAGGAGTCATAACAGTAATGCCCAAGGTCATTATAGATTCTCTCATTCTTTTTATAGGATTTCCACGAAATGAGCCATGGATTGCTTCTGTGGTTGGAGAACATTGACAGGAGGAAAAATGAAATAGTTCCTATTAATCCAAACCTTGACTCAGAAGTACTTCAAGACCAACACAAAATGCTTATGGTAGGATGTTTGACTCTAGTCTCTGGAGGAGATTTAGAAAGAATTCTTCATTTCACTGGAAAGAAAGATAATATAGAATCTAAGTATTCTAACCTTTGTGCTTTAGTCTCTTAAATTCAATCCCTTTTAGTGCCAAGTTTTGTTTTGTTTTTTTAACAGCTAAGTATACCCACAGGGCATGCCACCAACTGGAAATGAGTTTCAGAGTTCTGGATTCAATTTGTAAAATGTCTGTGACTGCCCTCTTTCTTACTCACTCATTTATTGGGGGTGGAGGGAAGAGAGGGAGTAGTGGATTTTGGTGGCAATGAGTTCTTGTGTTCCATTAGGAGAAAATGTTTTTGTGCTAGCACCTTTCTGCATACCTGAAAAGGTTATATCTCATTTACAACCTGTTAACTTAACCTAAGGACTTAGTAACTATCAATTGAATGCTAATACAATTCTTAGAAACTACATAGTTTTACCACTGCATTTTCCCCTGCATTATTGATGATAATGATCACCTCTGGAATTTAGACAGATCCAGACATGGAATACATGCCTACCAGACTTCACTGGGAACACCTTCACTTCTCCAGCCAGCATTAGTCATTAAGTGGTGAATGGTGAATCTTTTTAAGAATATTTCACTATACACCAGGAATAAAGAATTGGCCTGAATAATCCCTATATTCACAGCTTGAAGATTTTCTTAAAAATAAATTTATAGCAAAAATACTATGCATCTATATAGTGCTTTATATTTTTTAAATATTTTCACACACATAGGATCCTCACAATAGCCCTGTGAAGTAGGTAGGATCATTATTCTTATCTTGCACACAGAAAACCTGAGGGTGAAATAGATGACAGTGATTCTCCCCAAGACCATACAGGAAGTTGTGATGCATAAAAATATCACTTAGTCGTCTTTGTGACCATCCCAAGCAGTGCTTTTACTACTAGGCCATCATATTGGACCCTTCTATTTTCACATATGATATTCCATTGCATGGGTGCAGAACTATCCTAGATTAAAGGGCAGTTTTTCCAAGTTTTAGGAGACTCAATTATCTGTCAAAAATTCATAGGTGAAAAAAATGATATTTTACTATGTAAATAGCAAATCAGACGTGAGTTGCTGGAGTCCCAACTAAAGGTGGCATCACTGCAAGACATGTCCTGCCAACTCTTAGTTAATGCTGAAGGAAAAGACTGCTTGGAAGCCAAAGAAAAAGTCCATGTCATCGGAAATCGACTTAAACTTCTCTTGAAAGAGGTTAGTCGTCATATCAAGGACCTCGAGAAGCTCTTAGATATATCAAGCAGTCAACTGGTAAGTCTCTGATTCATCAATATGCAAACAGCTTAGTTCTCCTTCAGTTGCTCTGTAGGTTGTATCTAGAAGACAAAATCTCCATTTAAACTGAGAGTGCCTTTAAATCCAGCTACATAAAAATATTTATCAGACTGGGAAGGGCCTGCTATAACAGACAGTGGCTTTTTCAGTCCAAAAGAAATATTGTTCTTCCTTCACAAAGGGATAACAGTACCCAACTATATTTTTTATATACAAGTACCAATCAGCTTAGCAGCAAAATTTCTGCCAGGAATACAGAGAGTTCTTTGAACCAGTTCTCTCTCTTTCTCTTTATGAAAGAACTGATTAACAATAGCAGGCAAAGTACCTGCCCCTCTATAGGGCTGAGAAATTAATTTCTGATAGAAAAAGAAAGAAACAGAGGAAAGGAAGGGAAGGAGGGAAAAGGGACAAAGGGAGGGAAGGTATGTTTTTAAAATATTCATTTGTGAATTCCTGTCATAAGCATATAAGATCTCTTATTCTTTTATAAATATATTTACAAGCATATAAATCTATCCCAAATAATAGCAATGGCAGAAATAACATAATATTCTTGACACCACAAATGTTCTACTAGGTGATTTTGTCACAAAGCCCAGGTGAGTGAGATTCTCTCAGGGTCTAAGCCACTGCCTAGCTGTTAGTCTGTTATCTTTTAAAGCCACATTAATGTTTTACAACATAAAAACATAAGATCACTAAGGAAATCCCCAGTAGGGTTGAAAAAAATTTAAGGTAATAAATTGGTCTATAAAATGTTCAAGAGAAATAGACTATCTTCAGAGCCCATTTCAAATCCTGGTCCTAAGGACCTCACTATTAGAACCTGTAGTTTCTTAAAATGTACTAAAAGTCTGAGATTCCCACACTCTAACCCTTGGGCTGTCGATATTCAGAGAGTCCTGAGATCTGTCTAATCAAATTCAATCTTACACATAGGATTTATCCTCTTGGTCTTCTGCTGATGAACTGGATACCTC
Source organism: Gymnobelideus leadbeateri (assembly GCA_011680675.1). Lineage (NCBI taxonomy): Eukaryota > Metazoa > Chordata > Mammalia > Diprotodontia > Petauridae > Gymnobelideus > Gymnobelideus leadbeateri. The sequence continues at coordinate 282,825 of WOXC01000903.1, forward strand.
AGGATCTGTGAGTCCTGTGTCAGGAAGAAGCACACCAAACAGACAGAAAACGGTAAATCTATACTGGCTATCTTCTCTCAGCCCTAGGGAGGAAATACTAGGAAGTAACACTATTTGCAGCCAACAACAGGGTTCACAGCATTTTCATGAGGGAAAAGCAAACCATGTCTCCCCCCTACCCCATAAGAGGTTTTCCTACAGTTTAATATTACCTCCTCAATCCTGCTGCATTTCTACCTTGCATGAAATTAGTAATAGAAGATAGTATCTTTATTTTTAAGTTTAAAAAAAAATCAGGGCTCAAAGTGTGGCTGGTGTGCAGGATATTTTTGTTGCTCAAATGACCAGTTCTAGCAGGGTCTTCAGTTTTCCCTTTGTGGTAGCCTGTCTCCTTTTTACCCCTTTACCATTTTTTCAGCTGAAGGATCAGGCTGCCACCTAAAAATACTCATCAAAACTTTTTTAAGTCTTAATAAAGCCCTTGATATGGTGACCCTAATAATTTTATTAAAGTATTTACAAATACACCTTATAAGGTCATAATATTCTTAAGTGACCAGGTAAGCTGTTCACCAAAACTGCTCTTGGCTTCTGGCCTAGAAGACTTGTGGTGACTTGAACAGTGGCTCTCTGGCCACCTGCATCAATGCAAGTGACCCTGATTTACCCATGGGCACTATGAAACAAATGAGAATCAAATCAAATCAAAACAAACAGAACAAAAAAGTTAATTCTGTCCCTGCTGCCCTTTATACCTTGATCTTTGTACGTAACAAGAGATTTTTCTTTCGTCCTGCTTTACAGTTCCATTGGTTTTTATTATTATCCCATTCTCCTTAGTTCTTAGAATAATATTGATTTCATTTGCACTTTTTATAAGCATCTAAGTTCTGTCCTGGTGAACTTTATGATCTTTTTTAAATTGATTTTTGCAACATTCACTAGTTTCCTGTAGATCCTAGTTTTAGAATGTGAAGGAACACTGGCTTTTCAGTAATTTCCATTTCAGCCTCTAGAATGAGTGTTTCACTTGTTTGTTCTTTAAACAGCTTTTTACAAGGCAACCTCATGTTCTTGTTTTATTAATCTACTAAAGAGGGGAAAATGTACACCTCAACATTCTAGAAGATGAAAAATATAACTGAATGAGATGATAAAGTGAATTTATATGAAATTTAAGTGAACAAGCATTTAGTTAAGAACATGCCAAGTAGAAATCTATAATATTCATCTTTATCATCTGGCTATTTGGTTTATGTGCTTTACAACCCCATTCATTTATGTCCATTTCCACACTTTCCAGGCCAGACTCTAAAGGTCCTCTGTTTACTTTGAAAAACTGTATAGATGAATACTCAGAACTTCTTGAATAATGTGAATAAATTATTAAATAATGAATAATCTGTAGCCTATACCAAAACATATGACTAAAAATTAAAATGAAATAAAATTGTGCCACTACTATGGAAGTGGTTAGAGTAATATACTTCATGGATCTTTTAATAAATACTAAGCAATTGGACATTCATTTCATTTGTTCAGCAGAAGAAAAGCCAGTTTCCTTGGTTCATGGGTATTGATCACTTCATTTGATTTGTGTTTTCCTTTGCTGCACTTTTAGTTTAATTTTCATCAGTAGCTTGTCTTTATTTGCCTGGACTGAACATTCTTCTTTCTTTACCCCCTATTCATTGCAAACAGCCACGGGGCAAATGTAGTCTCTCACAGCCTGGACCCTCTGTCAACAATCCACATAGCAGGTACCTTATTCTCCTGGTTTCCACACTGTTCTAGAACTGTAAGAGGATGATGGAAAATGCCCTAATTGGGACCAGCCTGCATATAATCTGCCCTCACAGGAGTAAAGGGCTTACTTATTTTAGAAACGCCCTTGTCCTCAGTAAGCAGGTTGGCAAAAGTTTGGGTTCCTTTATGAATACAAAAACACTTGTGAATTTTACAGCACAAAGCTCTTGGTCCTCACAGACACAAAAGAAAATCATTCCCCAACACAAACACCATTCTGATATACTTTGCCAGATGGTGATCCTTTATATGTGTAACATAGGGACCATGCAGCTGACAAGGACATAGCACCATGGGATTCGTGGCAAAGAATTTTTATCATCCTCTTAGTTCTAGATTTTACATTAAGACAGGTGATCGAACAATGCAATATTTTACCATTTACAGAACCCACAAATCTGAATAAAGCATACTAACACTCCTCACCCCTTCCCCACTCCCAGCTTTTAATTTTTTTTTTAACATTTTATTCAGTTTGTGGGTTTTGGGTTCTTGAGATTCTAAAAACTGAAAAGTCAGAATTTGGGTAACTTCATCTAAAAATCCTTAGCACCTTATCTCTTTGGCGTTGCCTTCAACTCCTCTGCAGTCAACACATAAAGTCACTAACTGTCCTTGACACTCAGCAGAATGCTTGCATCTGCTTCACTCTGGGAGCAAGACCAGTGTCCACTACTCTATGACCACTAGAGAGCAGACTTACAGCTGCCGCTTTTTGCTTTCCACCTTGTCTCCAGTAGTCTTATCATTTCTGCAGCTAACAGTGCTTTTGCATTCTTCCTTGTTGGTGTGATTGTCCGTCTGTGTTCCTTCACTCTTTCACTGATCAGTTCATGTCTCCCCTTCTCCTAACCCCAGACAAGTTGAGAGAGAGAGAGAGAGAGAGAGAGAGAGAGAGAGAGAGAGAGAGAGAGAGAGAGAGAGAGAAGGAAGGAAGGAAGGAAGGAAGGAAGGAAGGAAGGAAGGAAGGAAGGGAGACAGAAAGAGAGAGGGAGGTAGGTCCTCCCAGCCAATTCCAAATTCCAGTCCTAGGTACTTCACTGTTAGAACAGTTCAGCAGCCTGGGAGTTTATCTGGGCTATAGCAAAACTCTGAATTCCTAAGGGGAGGGATAGGAGGAAGTCTAAAACTGCACATAGTCATTATTTGATATTTTCAGTTTGCCAGTTGCAACAATTATATATGAGAATTCTCACTCAGTTGCCCCAAGGTATTGAAATTACACAATATTTTGACATGCCCTCTTTATTAGACAATACATAGACAGACAGATACATAGATGTATATGTGTGTATACATATGTACACACATATATACATACCTGTATTGGGTTTGAAAACAAAGATTTTCCTAACAAAATGGCAATTGATAAATGCAACTGGCAAAATGCAGCTCTGCACCTTCAGAATTAGCTATTCTTCAAAGGCTGTGTTCACAATTCCCATGATGCATTCCTCAGCCTCTGCAACCGAGGTAGTGGTACTATACTGGCAAACAATTGCCTTGTGTGTTCCCTCTCCTCCCCCTTACCCCATCTTCCCACACACACTTCTGCCCTCCTAAAGAAAAGTAATGTATAATTGATTTTAGCTTAGAGAACATTACTGCCCTTCAGGAGGTGGAAGACCAAGTGTGGCTCAGACAAAAGTTGGAGGGAGATTTACAAAGTTACAGCACAAGCCTTCTTGATAACTTGGCAGCTAGATTCAGGCAGATATATCTATTGGTTCTGGAGCTTAGGTATAAATTGATTCTGCTCCCCTCCCCCTCCCCCAGACCGTCTCCCCACATTTCTTCTCAGGATTTCAGGCGTCTCTATGTGCAGGGCTGAGCAGGTGCTTCAACATGCATCTTACCAATGCTTTGCAGCTTGGGGAATGCCCCCCCCCTTCTAGCCGGGGCATCCGCGCGGCACCTTTCAGATCGGCTCTGTCCAGCACTGTTTATTAACACATCTCCTTAGCAGTACAACACAATGCTCAATTTGTTACTCAGACAGGCGTAGAATACAAACGAGTTTCACCTGAATGGTCAACTTAATCAAACACGCTAGGCAGACAGGTTGTGGTTGAAGTGGATCGGGTTTTTTTTAACTCATCGGCGCCGCTGTTTGGGGTGCACCCACTGTGGGCAATGAATGTAGCTCCTGCTGGGAAAGGATTAACTTACAGTACATGCTGTCACATTGTTCTGGAATATTTTCACATCAGAGTACTTCGTATTTGATCTTGCCCTGGATCAGCAAGCTTGAGAGGTTACAGTAGTTAGGGCAGACAGAGAACCCCCTACAATTTAGGAATGTCCACCTCAGAAGTTTAAAGTGGAAATTTTTTAACTAGGTTTTTTTTTTTTGTTTTTTGTTTTTTATTTCTTTTTTACCTTTTTTTTCTTTTATTTGATTGGTATGGGCAGGGCAGGAACTGGTATAGAATTTTTTTGTTTGAAGTCAAATATCATTTCCTTGTTTGTCAGTTTCTGTCTTCTGTGTAATGCAGTTTAGTCTTGCCATTATTTTGTGTCTGCTCCATGAGCACAGTATTCAGTTCAGTCTACTACACAGCTAGAAAATTTAACAAATCCAGGATTCATAGTGAATTTTATGCTGAATTGACGAGAGTCCCCTACATACACAGCACACACACGCACACACACACACACACACACACACACACACACACACACTCCTTCCCTTTTCACTTCAGATTCTAAGACCATATGTACATTCATATCTATCATCACAAATTTTATCTAAGAATAATTGTTTTTAAACATATAATGTTGCCAGTCATAGTGGCACATGACTGTTATCCCTACTAGTAGAGAGACAAAGGCTTGCTTGAGCTCAGAAGTACTGAGCTGTAATAGGGCTCAAGCAAATTAAGTGTGTAGCCTCTGGTAATGTGGGGCCACCTGGTTACTTAATAAGGTGTCAGAAACAGCAATTTAAAACTTTTGTGATGATCAGTAGGGGGATTGGGCTATGTCACTGGACATTGCACACTGCACTCCTAGGCTGGGTGATTTAGGGAGTAGTAGTCTCCAAAAAATAAAAACAAACAAAAAAAATATTGTATTTAACAAATTACACTAAAATTCTGGTGTGGGGATCAGTCTCTTTCATACAACTCTGTCCAATTTCTAGGACTGAAGGCCTGGTTAGTTTTCATATATCAAACCTGTGGCCTTAGAGGTTAGCTAGTTCAGCCCCCTCGTTTTATATATTAGGAAGCTGGGAAACAGAAAAGTTAAATAATGTGCCCAAGCAAATAAACAAGTGAGAGAACATTGGTCCAGTCCCTATTCCTTCACCTCTTTTCTATAGGAGTGGTGTCAACTCAAAAATCAGTTTCCTCTATATAAGGCAGTTTTGTGTATTGAATCCTAATGGCAATGTTAAATATTTCTCTTTCCCCTTTTTGCCCTATAACAAGGTCCTAATTAATACAAGTGATGAATTCCCCCAGATACAGTTTCGCTAATCAAATTTGCATATTTCCATTGGGCTGGAACCAATAACCACATTTAACGTAATTGTAACTTTAAACACTGACAATGTAAGCACATCTGACCATTTCTGTAGGTTTATTATTCGCAGTAATATTTCACTTAATTCCCAAAATATCATAGGAACACAGATGTAGACTGACTTCACATGTCCTCTAGTCTAAGGCCTCCATTTATAGGTCCAGAGAAGTCAGATGTCTTGTTCAGGTTCACTTAGCTAGGAAATAGGAAAGGCAGGATTCAAACCAAAGAAAGCCCTGGCCCTCAAATCCATCTCACTTGCCACTGTTCTGTGTTTCATATCGGATGAATAAACTACTCCCTGAAAATGTTAAGTACTTTACAGGGTTCATTATGTGGTTGAAGTCATTTCCAGGTGACAAAAGTTCCTTGGAATGCCCCTAGTCTCTTATTTCTTAGGAGGCTGGTCTGTTAATTCCCATAATAACTGTCTATTTACAAAGCTAGGTGGTATAATGGATAGATTACTGGACATGGAGTGTGGAAGACCTGAGTTCAAATTTTACCTTAAGATACTAGCTGTGTAACCCTGGATGAGTCACTTAGCCTTTCTCAATCTCATTCTTCTCATCTGTAAAATGGGCATAATAACAGCAGCTACCTCTCAGGGTTAGTGTGAAGACAAAATGGGATAATATTTGTAAAGCACTTTGTGGACTTTAAAGTGCTTTATAAGTCCTAGCTATCATTATCATTGTCTACAGTTGAAAAGGAAGGATAGTAGATTGATTAGCAACCTGACTTCAAAGCTATCTCTGATACTACTTGATGTGTGATCCTGGGGAAATCTAACCTTAACTTCTCAATAGTCTAAGACTTTAAATTTCAGAGAAGGTGCCAATCTCGCTAGTAGGAGGAATTTCCTTTACAGGGAAGTTCCTTATACCAATGAAATTACAAATCCAGTCTCTGTCCCTTATCCCTATTGTCTGCAGCACCAGTGTCAAACCTAAGGATCCCCACCTGTCTCCTGTTGACTTTGAAAACTACCCATGTTTACATATTTTTCTTTATTTATTTTATTAAATATTTCTCAATAACATTTTAATCTGGTTCAGTCCATATTTGGGAGTATTGTGGGTCCTGAATGTTTGACACCTCTGTTTTAGAGCACCCCAGACCAAGATCTCGATCACCTCTAGTAATAAAGAATTTTAGTGGTCAAGGTGGTATAGAACCAATTCAGAAGCTTGGATCAGTGTATGGGCCTGTGGTGGCCATAGTCCAAGATAAAATATTGGGTGTGGAACTAGAATATATCCAAGACTTCAGATTTCCCCCTAGAAACAATGTAATTCCCAGGAGTGATTACAGGTAAAGGATAATGCCCCCTTTCCTGAAGACCCTCTATATATAATAGACCCATACATCTGTCCCTCCACATATTGTTGCCACATTTTTTCTCATGATGAATTATTTAGTTAATTCTTCTCCCATATAAACTAACAGGTTATAAAGTTCCTCAGGATATTTTTAACAACTCTTCTAGCAAAGTGTTTTGATTTGAATGATATTGGAACAGTTTGTATTCTTCTCATTTCCTTGATTGCAAGTCCTTTCCCATTCTTTCCTCCATCTACTCTTATATATATATATATACATATATATATATATATATACATATATATATATATATATATATATACTGTTTTGTTTTTCCCATCGGACCCATACTTACACTGACAAAATAAGCTAGGACATTGAAGCAATTTCAAGGTAATTTAAATGGGAAAAAAACCTACTATTGAGAGGAAAGGAATTGTTTTTTATTAGAGCTATCTTGCTTGTCTTCATCAATCAGATTTCTTGGTTCAGCTTCCATTCCATTTTGTCAGTGTAGACACACTCTAAACACAGAGCAGTAACCATGTCCATTAAGGTAGTGGTGCCAAGGGAAGAAGAAAGAAAAGGACCAGAGGCTAGTCAAAAGGCTGCCTTTGTTCTTTCTCTTGGAAATCCTCCCAAACCTCTATTGAAACCCAGGTGTCTTTAAGGCCAAAGATAAATATTAAAAGAGTATTTTCACCCCAGGATCATTAACCCTGTTGGGACTTTAAAGGCAAAAACCAGATTTGCCATAAACAAGAGGTGACTTTGGTCACTCTTGAACCTTATTGGTTCCCCCCGACCTTCCCCTACCAAAAAAAAAAAGGAGAAGGGAGTTCTGTAAGGAGGTAGATTGCAGTTTTAAAGGGAAGCCAACTCCTCAGAAGGTAATTAAGCACTGTGTGTTCTCTTTGTCCCTACCTCAGCCCATTAACTCTTGGTGTGTTGGCATTCTTAGACAGTAGAAAGCCTGGTCTAATTGAACTTTAATAAGGAATGCTCTGATGCTGTTAAATGTGCCATGTCTTTTCAGGGGGCTCTTTACAATATATGACTTTACATAACACAAGAATAAGCAACTTTTTTTTTTTTTGGTTCAAGAGCATACTCTTGTTTAATGTGCAACCTTTGTTCTGATTTTGAACTTTGACCTAAACATCCAAGAAAATACATCTTTCTTTCACCCCTTAATTCAAATCTTCCAGGCCTATTTCACCACCAGTTATGTGCATAAGTCAATCTCTCTCTGGAAGGCTTAAGAATCCTCTGCAATAAATGAATCATGACAAATTATCTTTCATTCTAGTTGAACATTAATAATTGCACTATTATTAGTGATCCTTAACTTGGCTAAGTTAGGAGTTTCATCTAGCTGAAGACAGATAAAAGTTGTCAAATCAATTTAGACTAAAGAAAGTCTATTCAATATCCATGGTCTCTCCTGCCTACCTATTTCGGGATATTCTAAAGCAGGCTAGTGCAACATTGCTCCAGAAGGAAGGAAGAAAGGATTTTCATGCTGTAGTTACTTGTGTCAAGTACTGGAGACAAAAACAAAGACAAACACTGTCCTCAAAGAGCTTACTTTCTAATGAGGGAAACAAAACGTAGGAGTGGTGTCTGATCAGTGGGAAATCAGATGGTTCCAAGTGTTTTCTGCTATGAATACACTCTTTAAATTCATCCTATAACTTTCTCCATGTGAGACAGCCAGGTCATAAATATAAGCCAGAAGCTCATATCTGTTCTTTCACAAGCCAACAAGTCTAAATAAACTGAGGGTACTGGAAACTACATTGGACTCAAGAGTCAAAAGGCCTGAGCACCAGTGCTGCATCTACCAGCAACGACCTATGTAACCTCACAAAAAGGCTTTTCTCTCAGATCCTCAGTGTCTTCCCTGGCTGCTCTTTTTTTTTCTCTGTTAAATAAGGGATTGGCCCAAGAGATCTCTAGCTTGAAGACTCTTTGAGTCTATGACTCAGAAGCTGAAATTAAAGAGGAAGTCTTACCTGCTGTCCATTAATGTGTCATCATACTCTTTCTGTGACATTTCCACAGAATGAATCATTTTGTTAGATAGAGTGTATTTCTGTCATTTGTGTACCAGCCTAGCTAGGTACTAAGAGACTCAAAAGATTGGCTGCAGGATGATCCATTTTTTTCTATCCTAGTAACTTTTACTGCTCTATAAAGAAGTTTCAACTGAGGTCGATAGATGGAATACCCATATTTATAGAATCACAGTTCCCTTAAGTTTTGAAGTATATCATTTTGCACAGAGCATGCATGAATTTACTTCCCCTGTTGTCAGTCAGAGCAGTTCTTGGTTAAACCAGTAGATGGCAAACATTCTTTTTGCTTCCTTCATATTAATATATGATTTAGAGCAGGACACTCAAATGAAGTGCCTTTAATTTGCCCAGTCAATGAGACAATGGTTTCATTGAATCCTAAAAATCTTAGAGCTAGAAGAGAGGCATTTTAGGGAACGGGGTCTTTTTTTTTTGTCTTTGTATACACAGTGCCTCACACACTGCCTTGTACATGGGAAATATTCCATAAATGTCTGTTGATTTGAATTCTTGAATCTTGTATGAACCCTTATTTTACTGAGAATCAAAGGGGTATCTAGCAGATAAAATAGAACTGGTACTCCCCAGGTCTCTTAATTCCCACTCTGTAGACACTCTGAGCTTCTATACTAGTTGCGTTGTTCCCCTTCCCAGCTGTGTTTGTTAGACCAGTGTTAAAACTTTGGGCAAGACCTAGTTTCCACTCCACCAGGGCAAGTCTGGACTAGTTTTAAACATGCCTCACACTACTGTTCTGCTGTTCCCTCTCTTTCTCTCTCTCTCTCTCTCTCTCTCTCTCTCTCTCTCTCTCTCTCTCCCTCTCCCCTTCTCTCTTTCTGTCCCTCCCCCCTCATCTCTTTCCCCCTCCCTCTCTCCTCCCCTTTATGCCAGTTTAAGTTTATAAACATACAATAACCTGTTTGCCAGAACAGACAGTTGGGCCATAGTGATTTCACTGAATCCAAAAGAATGTATGAGAGTTACATGTTACGTATTATGAATATATCTCTCCACACGTGGGTTTCCACCTTTTCAGCATGTTTCCTTAAATATTTCAGAAACAATATCTACCCAGTATGAATAATCTATGGGGGAGAGGGTATACCTCAACAGTAATGTGGTATCCCAATAGAATATCTTTCACTTATCTACTATACCTTTGATAGGACACATAACTTCCTTTGTCCTTTCCGTCAGTTATGCTTCAGTGAACTTGTAGTTACCACTAGTTATCTGTCTGCCACAAAAAAAAAAAGACAAAACCATTATTGACAACAGCAACAAAACAAAGCAGTGGAATTTCCAGCCTCAAGGTCTTAAGGCATCCAGACCAGAATCCCATTTTGCAAGATTCAACAGCCAATAAAAGAACTTCCCCAAGAGATCCTGAAATCTGTGAGCTTTTTTCTTTTCTACCAAATAAATTCAAAGCAATTATACTCATTGCTTTTGGCATCCTTAACCATTATAGTCAAAAACAAAAATAAAACAATTATCCTATATTCCTACAGTGAAAACTTGCCAGGGCAAGGTGCTGATTCTGTGCAAAATCAAATTACGATGTATACTCTCTAGGCCTAATTGGGCTTTCATAGGTCTTTCCAAATTGCTGGGGACATACTTTTGCATTTATTTCATGGGTTTTCGTGTACTGGAGATTGTTGATGATATTCAAATATGAGTGACCTTGTCTAAGATATCCCTTATGTTCTCAGACTCAATATGTATTGCCTCATATATTCATGCTTTAATTATTCTAGAGCTACTTAATTTCTTCTGGTAAATTTGTATAAAGCAATTATCTTTGTTAATGGAAAATGTTTTGCTGAATTAAGAGAAAAAATTAGTGGAATCTGAGCCTCTAATTAGTTATTCTTTGGTTGATTGATTAAATGTTTATTTTGCATCAGTACAGTTTCCAAACAACTCTTTTGTTAGTATTGGGGAAATAGCATGGGCTCTTTGCAAACCAGTGACGGGTAATTGCTCAGTTAAATTATATTTGGCATATTCCTGTAGATTCCAGGAAGAGTAACCAAACCAAGAAGCAATGTCCCTTACAAGTGTTTTTGCTCATTCTCTGTGTTGATTCTTTCCTCAGGTCCATAAGAGGTGGCTCCGATTCCTCCCCTTCTGAGACCCAGCCAGCTCAATCCTGCCAGGCCTTCCTCCTCAGAGTTCTCAGAGCTGCTTTACCTCTTCAGCTTCTCCTTCTGCTCTTAATTGGTCTTGCCTGCCTTGTACCAATGTCTAAGGAGGACTACAGCTGTGCCCTCTCCAATAATTTTGCCCGATCATTCCACCCCATGCTCAGATATACCAATGGCCCACCTCCTCTATGAATTAGAAGACTAGTATTCATCTGTACATGTACTGTTAGCAGGAGAATCTGGCAAAAAAAAAAAAAGGCAAATACGCACATACATATACAATTGAAAAAAAAATATTAAAACCCATCTGAAAAAAGGACCTTTGCCAAATGGAATGCACATAGGGTGGCAGCTTCTTATATCTCCTATATCTTGTGTGCAAATCATCACATTGGCAGTAGGTCATAAGGAGGGGAACCTGAACAGAACCAGTATTTTGGAAGAAACCTCAATTTCCAAACTCAGAACCCTAGCACTAAGAAGACTCTTAAGTAATAGCTGCCAGTGGCCTGGGATTTTTGCCACCTGAATTCTGGCCTTTGCCTGGTTCTGTGGATAGCCAAGGATTTTATTAAACTGTCGGAGTAACTTTCCTATGTGCTGCTGCCCGGCTCTGTTAGCCAGTCATCCCAAAGTACCCTATCAGTATCATGGGATCTACAAATCAACCAGTGCTTAAGAGATTTTAGAATCTTGTACCATACAATTTTAAAGAGCTTCAATAGCTGCTTAATTTTTACCTTGGTTACTTTTTCAAGCATGATGTTCTAACTTTTGCTTTGGATGCACAGGCTGTAAATCTAAAAAGCACTTTTTAAAAAAGGTTTAAAGAAAACTGGATGTAATAAATAAGATCACGGAAGGTTTTATGAGAAAAAACTATTGAATGTTAAGTAAAAAAAGGAAGATATTTATGTATGTACAGTTTGCTAAAGCCGTTTTGTTTGTATTGATTTATTTGCATTTATTATAGATACCATAAAATATTTGTTTGTTCTTTTTTAACGATAATATTGAAAAATCTAAGTTTCAAGATTAAGCAGGGGAAATTAAAATATAACCATATGTATCTACAGATGTTTCATTTATTTTCCTCACAAAAAGTCACGTTAGGATGACAGTCAAGGACAAATATTATCAGCAAAATCTTTTAAAATGTAAATATAGATTGTGGCCATCAAAAAAGGAATATTACTTACTTTTCTAAAAAAAATTATTTGTCACTTTACTACAATGTGTTAGAAATTACCTTTAGTTCCATGGGATGAATGAAGAAAAAATCATTTATTAAAGGCTGACTGTGTGCCAGGAACTGTGATAAGTTTTGAGGATTCAAATACAAAAAAAAACAAAAAACAAACAAATAGAAGAGAAGACGGGAAGAGGAGGAGGAGGAAGTCCCTGTCATGAAGGAATTAACTTTCTTTCCAGGTGCAACAACAGAAGTGGTGCTGATAGAAAATTATAAAGATGGTGAGGGGAACAATGGTTTCTAAGCTGCTTAAATTTTTAAAATATATTATTTTACATAAATTTTGGCATTTTCCAGAATGAGGTTCTATAGGAGACTTTTAGGATTCAAGGGAGATATACACTAGAGGTCTCTTTGAATAGGGAAATCTACAAATATTGTACTGAGAAGAGGGAAAGGAAGGATATGGAATCAATAAGCATTTACTAATAGTTTTAATAGTAGTGTCTATGCTGGGCCAGGCACTGTGCGAAACAAAAATGAGTTTCTGCTTGCAGGAAGTTTATATTCAAAGGACACACACACAAACACACATATATATTTATACACACACACACACACACACACACACACACACAAACACACATACGTAAGACATACATATAAGGCACACACATTGGATGGGAAGTCACTAGCAACTCAAAGGACCAGGAAGTTCCAAGAGGAAGACAGTCATAGGAGAATAGGAGTCTGAATTACTTTTTCCAGACATCTGGTATATGTGAGTATTTCTTACTCTCCTTAAAGAGGTTGATCTTTAAGGGATCAGTAAGGGAACCTGATTCAGATGAGAACTTGGACTAGCCTGACCTGAGGAGATTAGACCAAGTGTTTCCACATTCTAAACTGGCACTGACACCTTGCAATTTTAGTCACCTCATAACTACATGTGTGAAAGACAGCTCTACTAAATATATGGCATAGGCATTGTTAGTTACTGCAAAGAAAGTATAATTTGTCTTTGGAGGCTTCCCATCTCCCTTCAGAATCCTTTTCCACTAACCCAAGGTACCCAAGTTTCTGTGCTCTCTAATTGTCCAAAATTCCCCATCCTGTCCAGAATTAGCTTTCCCCAAAGTGTCTTAAACTTCGAAATTATCCCTCTCCCTCTTCCTTGCCTCCATTAGGAATTTCTCTACCTCTGATTTTTGTTGTTGATCTCAGTGAGAGGCTGATCTGTCTTCTAAACAAAGTATAAATACCTAAGAGGCTTGACTTGACCCGATGCTTCCCAAAAGATATCCTCCCTAATCACTCAGAATTGGATACTGGCTGAATATTTAACAATATTTCATAGAGAGGTGAGCTGGGAAAACTGAGTCAGTTCAATTCAAGTCAATTTAACAAATATGTATTACATGCCTTCTATATGTCAGATACTGAAAATACTGGGGATCAAAAAGACAAAAATGATACAGCCCCCACCCATAAGAAGCTTACATTCTACAGAGAGGATAATGGGTACAGATGAGTAATTACAAAAAAAAAATAAATGCAAAGTACTTTTTTTTAAAAAAATGCTTTATTAACTTCTGTTTTACATCATTCATTTCCGCCAGATTTTGATTTACAATCATTTCCCCCCCCGTTATCCCCCTACCCAATCTCCCAGAATAGCAGTCCCACAAGATATCGCTTCCTCCAATCTGCTCTCTCCCATACCTTCTCCCATACCCCCTTCGACTTTTCCATTAGAGGAAGGTGAATCTTTGTGTCCCAATGCCTGCACATCTTATCTCCCAATTATAGGCAAAAGAGTATTAGTAATAGTATTTATATATATTTGAAACATTTAATGTTAAGAGCTCGAATTTCAGATCCATTTCCTTCCTCCCTTGTCACCCATTCCCTCTGGGGAGATAAGTAATTCAATATATGTTGTACATGTCTATCTATGCAAAACATTATCATAGTAGATATATTGTACAAGGCTGCTTATAATTCCCTCCCACTCATCCCACCCCCTACCTGGTCCATTCCCTACATGATCCTGTCCCTCTTCTATAGTGGGTACTTCCAACCTCCCCTCCCCCCAAGGATGCCCTCCCATCCATCATCCCTCCTCTCATCCCCCTTCCCCCTATTCTGCTGCAGGTTGAGATATCCCATTTAGTATGTATGTCATTCTCTCCCTGAACCAAATTCAATGAGAATGTGGTTTTGCCTTTTTTGCCTTCCTATTCTCTCCCTCCCTTGCAACCACTTCCTGTCTCTCCCCATCTCCTCTTGCCACTTTCCTCTCTCACCTCATAATTTCATCCCTTGAGTATTCTCCCTTCCCAACAAATTCAACCTATGCCCTCTATCCATATATAACTGTAACCATATACACACACATTCACATATGTATTCATATGACCACATCCCCTTCTTCCATTATTTTCATAGTGAGAAAGATATCATCAGTCACAGTTATTGCTTTTCCATATAGGAATGTAAATAGTTCAACTTTGATAAGATGCTTTTGATTTCTTTTCCCTGATTACCTTGTCAGGCATTGCTTCCTTCTTGTATCTGGATGTCAAATTCTCTATTCAATTCTGGTTTTTTCCTCAAGAATGCTTGAAAGTCCTCTATTCCACTGAATGACCATATTTTCCCCTGAAACAAAATACTCAGTTTTGCTGGGTAGGTGACCCTTGGGTTCATTCCCAGTTCTTTTGCCCTCTGGAATATCATATTCCATGCCCTTCAATCCCTCAGTGTAGAAGCTGCCAGGTCCTGGGCTATTCTGATTGTGTTTCTACAGTATTGAAATTGTTTCTTCCTGGCTGCTTGTAGTATTTTCTCCTTGATCTGGGTATTCTGGAACCTGGCTATAATATTCCTGGGAATTTTCTTTTTGGGATCTTTTTCATGAGGTGATCAGTGGATTCTTTCAACCTCTATTTTGCCCTCTGGATCTAAAACATCAGGGCAATTTTCCTTGAGAATTTCTTGAAGGGTGATTTCTAGGTTCTTTCCTTGATCATGGCTTTCAGGTAGTCCAATAATTTTTAAATTGTCTCTCCTGGATCTATTTTCCAGGTCAGTGGTTTTTCCCATGAGATATTTCACATTGCCTTCTAATCTTTCATTTGTTTGGATCTGCTTAACAGCATCTTGATTTCTCATAAAGTCATTAGCTTCCATTTGCTCCAGTCTAACTCTGAAGGAATGAATCTCCTCAGTGAACTTTTGAGATTCTTTTTCCATCTGGCAAATTCGACTTTTTAAGGCATTCTTCTCCTCATTGCCCTTTTGGGCCTCCTTTGCCATTTGAGTTAGTCTATTTTTTAAGGTGTTGTTTTCCTCAGTCAGGCTGTTGACCCTCATTTCATACTTTTCCTGCATCCTTCTCATTTCTCTTTCCAATTTTTCCTCCACTTCTCTTATTTGATTTTTAAAGTCCTTCTTAAGGTCCTCTATGGCCTGCAACCCGCTCATGTTTTCCCCTGGGGCTTTTGGAGCAGGACTTCTGATCTCACAGTCCTTTTCCAGCTCTATGCCCCCAAAATAGGAGTCTAGGGTTGCATTTTTCTGTTTCCTTTGCCTTGGCATGTTGCCACTTAATTGCTTGACTTTTGGGCTTGTTGCCACACTATGGCTTTAAGGCCAGATAGAGGAATTTTCGTCCCGAACGTGTGGGGGGCAACTTCCGTTTCTGGCAAGCTGTAAACCCACCCACAACTTCCACCCTAGATCACAATCCAGATCCAGGGAGGTTAAAGTGAGAGCGATTACCCCCCAAGACTGATCGCTGGATCTCCCTACAATTTGCAGGCCAGGAGCTGGAGCTGCCTCTGAAAACTACAAAATGGCCTGTCTCCTCAGTGGCTTCTAGCCCCCAGGGGAGGGAGCTGACGCATTCCCCAAATACTGGTCCCAAAGTCCATAGGACACTAACCTCTTACTTTGTCCTAGGCATGTCTATGTTGATAATTCTGGAGTCACCACAGCTGCTGGTGTTCTGGGGTTCCTCCAGCCGGCTGCTGGCCCTGCCGCCCTGGGGCTAAAACCTCGGTGCTCGGCTCGGCTCCCCATGCTCTGCGCCACTGCATGCTGCCAGCTCCTAGACCGCTGCGCTGGTCCTTCCTGCAGGGCTGCTGAGCTGTCCTCAGCGGGAAGTTAGCTTCTCTGTGTCATTCTGTGGGTGCTGGGGCTCCAGAAGTTGTTCAGAGTCCCCTTTTACATAGTTTGTGGGGAATCTGGGGGCAGAGTGGCTTGGATGAACTGTTTCTACTCCGCCATCTTGGCTCCACCCCCCCCAAAGTACTTTTTAGTGTGATGGGATTAACAACTGAGGGAATCAAAAATACATCTTATAAAAGAAGACACTTGTAAAATGCCTGAAAGGAACCTTAGGATTCCCAGAAAGATCACATCTAATCCAACTACTTCATGGTACAAATGAGTAAACTGAGTCCCAGTGAGGTGAATTCACTTGCCTAAGGTCACATAGGCAGTAAATGGTAATAAATCTGAATCCAGGTCAACTGTCACCAAATCCAGGGTTCTTTGCACTATAACTGCCATGGGGATAAGTTAGGCTGCTTTATCATGTAAAAGATGAAAATAGTCAACAGCTATTCATTCACTACATGAAGAGTAGGGTAAAGCAAAAAGAGTGTAAGATTATTCTGATTTCTGTGTGACCTTGGGCAAGTTACTTATCCCCAATTGCCCTCCAAAAAGCAAAAAAAAAAAAAAAAAAGATTATTCTGATTTATAACTGCAATATCTCTCATACATTTCTTCACTCTCAAAGCAACCACCCAGATCAGGCCCTTATCACCTCTTGCCTAGGGAATGACTTCTAAATAATTTTCCTGACTCAAATCTCTCCCTATTCTCATCTATACTCCAGTCAAAGTGATTTTCCCAAAGCATTGGTCTAACTATATCTCTATACCCTCCCTGTCCATCATTCAGTAAACTCCAGTGGCTCACTATTACCTGTAGGATCTAATTACCTTTGTCAGGGTAAACTGAGACCAGATTGTGGAGGGTCCTGAATGCCAAGATGAGGAATTTGTATTTTAACTTACAGGCAAAGGAGAGCCAATGAAGACTCTAAAAGCATTATGGGAAGAAAACACTTTTAGGAAGAATAATCTAGTTGAGTAATATGTAAAAGTTAAAAGGACATTCAGATCTGATCCTTAGTCTGAGTCTGTGAAGTTTAAAAAATAATAATTTAATAAAATTGTTTTCCTTCATAATTCTATGTAATTTTGCACATTTAGAAAGGTCTATAGGCTTCACCAGCTTGGTTCATGACACAAAAATAGTCAATAACTCTGTTTAAGAAGCAAGACTGATTCTTTTAGATTATTGCAGTAATCCAGGCACAAAGTGATAAGTACCTGATTGAGGGAGATGACAACATGAATCTTTTTTTTAAAGGTACCGGTAGCAGATATAGAACTTGATGATTTATTGGATTGGGGAGATAGGTAAAGAATAGAGGAGTGCCCTTTGATGACTCCAAGACTGAGACTGGGTGAGTAGAGAAATGCCAGAGACATTGGCAGAAATAGGGAGGTCAGAATAGGAAGCTCAGTTGGGAGAGGGTATTGAGTGATTTACTCTGGAAGACATTGGGCTGAAGGTGATGAGTCAGGCATCCAAGTGAAAATGTCTAGGGGATAGTTAAGATGTCCAGTTATAGTTTAGGTGAGACACCAGGAGTGGAGCAACAGGTTTTTACAGTCATGCAGATGAAGATGATGATAAATGAAGCAGTGAAAATGAATAAGTTCTCTTAGGAATAGGGAATAGAAAAAGACCAGAAGAAGTTCAAATGTAGAGTTTCAAAGAGTACCAAAAGTGGGGGGCAGGGAGAGGAGATGAATAAGATCTTCAGAAGGGATGATAAAAATGTAGTTGGAAGAAAGCTAAGGGAGGAGAGTTTTGGTGAAAAACAAAATAGGGCTTATAGAGAATGTCAGATGTTAGCAAATAATCAAGGAGAAAAGTCTGAATTTGGGGAGAAGGACGTCATTGGTGGTTTTATGGAGAGTAATTTCAATAGATTTCTGGGTGAGTAGAGAGCAGGTGGCTAGAAAACGGAGATAGCTTGGAGAAATTCTGTGGTGGAAGGGAGTAGGAAATATGATTATGGTCAAGGATGAGTTATCCCAAACGGGATCATAGACTAATAGGGCATTCCAGAAAGCATGCTGGGTCTTTTCCATCTTCACACCTTTTCTCATGCTGTTTTTTCTACCCTGTTGTCTTCTAATGTCTACTCACCTCTCAAGTGAGAATGGATGAGTTTTCTTATGGGTAGGGAAGAGAAAAAGACCAGTAGAGGTCCAGGGATGGAGCATTGAGAAGCATCAATAGTTAGGGAATAAGAGAAGAAAGAAGAGTTGAACAAGATCTTGCAGGAGGGATAATAAAAGAACCAAAGTAGGGGTGGCTAGGTGGCGCAATGAGTAGAGTGTCAGCCTTGGAGTCAGAAGGACCTGAGTTCAGATCCAGCCTCAGACACTTAATGCATACACAAATAAAAACCTAGCCATGTGGCCTTGGACAAGTTCCTTAACCCCAATTGCCCTCCAAAAAGCAAAAACAAACAAACAAACAAAAAAAACGAAAGTAATATAGTTCTAAGGAAGTTAAATTGGTCATCAAGGACCTACTGAAATTTCACCTCCTTTTCAAAGTTTTCCCTAGTTCCCCTATCCAAAATGATTTATCTGGAAACTTCATTCACTCAGTAACTATGAATTCATATGGCAGCATTCCAGGGAGGCAGTATTGTACACTGGAAAATATGGATTTGGAGTATGTGAACCTGATTTTTAATCCCAACTCTGTAACTTACTTCCTGTAGAGCCTTAGGCTAGACACTCAACCTCTCTGGGCCTCAGTTTCCTGATTTATAAAAAGAGGGGGTTGGACCAAATGACCCCTAAGACCCAACCATTACCTAAATCTACGTAGTTGGTAAAAATGTAAATTTCCTGAGGAATTGAAATGATAATTATGGCTGTTCTTGTCAAAAAGAAGGCACACAGATGTTCCTGGTGCTTTCCTTTTCCTCCTGGGGAAGAGAGAATAGCAGTATTCTTGTCCTGATGGTGTTGGTGTTGGGACTATGAAAGTGTGGAGGAAGTCATGAACCTGAGTACTATGAGTCTGGGGAAAACATAGTTTCTCTCCAGGTAAAATAACTTCAGAGACCAAAGAAACAGAATTGTGGGGTTTGCACTTTACTTCCCTCCTTATTGGCAAAAATAGAATGAACAAGAATAAGTCTATTTTAAAAAGACACCTCCACCATCTTAGTGACTTTCTGATGATACAGAGAATTCTGATAAGACTAACCACAGAGTAGGGCATTTCCTTTGATCTTAGCAATTCCTGTGACCCTAAGATTTGCACACTCCCGTTTATACCTCAAAATGCCACTAATTGGCCACACACCTGAGTCAAGTCTAAAGAGCTATTAAAACCCAATCTACACCCTATGAAACTAACAGTCTTCCTTAGCATATCCAACAAGTTACTTTTTTTTTTCAGTCTGTCTATTCACTTTTTTTACTCCCAGGCTTGCAGACTTAATGGTAGATGAAATTCTCAGGGTCTCTTGGAACCAGGGCTGGGAAACTCCCACAATAATATAATTAGGGAGGGATTATTCTTCCTTAGCCTCTGCTCCATGCATCTGGACAAAAGTCGACCATACTTCCTGGCAGTTCAGTATTAAGACTCTGATGTGTAAATCTTTTCCAGAGCTGGAGCACTGCCATTGTCACAAAAAAAAGATCAACATTCAAGCATAAATAATGGGAAAATTAAAGCCAGTGATAAGCTAGTGGGTGTTCCTTAGCCTCTTTCCTAGGAACTGGCTTGCTACTTTGTGGGGGCATCTTGCATCATTGATGAGTCATGGTTTAGAGGAATGTGTTATTGATTAAGAAATCTTGCAGAGGATAGCTCCAGCAGGGTCATTTAATAGCCCATAAAAATATCCTAGCTCAAAGTCTCATTTACTTTTTCATTAATTAAAATAAAATTGAGTGACAAAACATTGGAACATGAACATGGGAGTTATGAAGAAGTGGAGCTTGGGAGTGACTACTTTCTTCAAGATTATGATTTATATAACAACAGCCAGTCCATAGATGGGAAGGAGACACTTCCACAGAGGCTTGCCCACCAGACAATTCAAGAAAGTTAAACGTTCACCTGTGAGCAGCACTTACTCTAGTTATTCTAGCAGTGTGGAAAGATAGGGACAATTTCATTTCCATCAAATTGCTTCCTGGAACTCAAAAAACATGTGGTTGTTGAAGGAAAACTGGTGGCTACTAACTATGAACTTATTTCTAGTGTAGTTGATACAAAGAGAGAATATATTACTATTGCAGGGCCTGAGAGGTGGAAACCCAAATGAATGAAGTTTAAAAAAAAAAAGGAGGATAGGCAAAGAAATGGTCAAATAGGTGAGATCCATTGAATAGGACATTGCTAATCTGTAGCTTGGGGAGATTAAACAATGGTCGTGAAAGGACTTCGAAATGAAAGAGCAATTTCAAACAACACAGTAGAAAGAATTCCATGAGGGATTTGTTGTACTAAGATATTTTCAAATCCAGAAAATAAAAGGTATTAGAAAGTAGAAAATTGTTGTATAATCAGAAATATATGGGTAGGATCTAAAGGTCTTTAGGAAAGGCATATGTTTTAGTGCAGAATGGTTGTCTCTCTGGAAACAAGACATCGTTATGGCAAATTTCTCAAAAATTGAGATAAAAGTAAACTCCAGTCTTCCTACTTTCTGTGAAAAAAAAAGAGAGAGAGATAAAAGTGGCAAAAAGAGCATTTGAAGAAAGGCTAAGATGGAAAGGCCAGGACTAGCTCATGCAAGTCTTCCCAGGTTTCTCTGAAACCACCCCTTTCATCATCTCTTAAGGCACAATAATATTCCATTAGATTCACATACCACAATTTGTCCAGCCATTCTCCAATTTATGGGTACCAGCCTTAGCTTCCAGCTCTTTGCCACCACAGAAAACAAAACTGCTACTGAGTGGAGAAGGGAGAATTTCAGGTAGATAGATTCCTAGCCTGCCACCCCAAAATGAACACTAAGTAATAGGCTATTTAGATAACTTGGAAGCAATAGCCACAATAAACCTAAGCTGGCATATATAGGGGCAAGGTAGAGTTACTTGGATTACTGGTTACTGTGCAAAAAGGTGCCTTCAGGAACCAAAGGCTGGTCTCGGAATAATCAGACTGAATGGGGATAAGAACAATTTAGAAAATTTGGCTATGCTCCTATCTGACCACTTCCTCTTCTTTCTTTGTCTGCAACTTTATCTATAATGGAAGGTTCAGGGTTAAAGCCAGGGAGAAGTGTAAAACTTCCCAGAGTTTACATTAAGTAGGTTAATAAGTAAGATTAGATAAAGATTGATTAGTTTGTATTTTCCTGAGAGGTCATGGAGTTTTGTTTGAATAGCTCTAAAAGCCTTGCTAAAATAAAATAATAAAAATAAAAAAAAACACAAAATCTTGGCATCTTGGCCCTGATGTACCTAGGAATGAATTATGTTTATTTTGTTTTGGTCCCCACCGACAGTAGCCA
Source organism: Gymnobelideus leadbeateri (assembly GCA_011680675.1). Lineage (NCBI taxonomy): Eukaryota > Metazoa > Chordata > Mammalia > Diprotodontia > Petauridae > Gymnobelideus > Gymnobelideus leadbeateri. Next base: position 304,542 of record WOXC01000903.1, read on the forward strand.
GGGATTAGAGAGGTGAAATGCCTTGTTCCAAATATGATGGGGGATTGATTCAGGGTGGTGACCAGTAGAGTGGAAAAAAGGAAATCAATATCAGACCCATTGTATATGTAGAATTGACAAGACTAAACAATGGACTGGAGATGAGGGGTTAAGGAAGAGGAAAGGGTAGAGGGATAACCCTGAGTTTTTGAACCTGGGTGCCTGGAAAGATGTTCCTACCTTTGGCAGAAATTGGGAAGATGAGATAAGTGATGGATTTAGGGGGAAAGACAATGAGTTCTGGTTTGGGCATATTGAGTTGGAGATAACTATGTCATTTTAGATAGCGATATTCAGCAGATAGTGATGAATGACTAGGTTCAGGAGGGAGAAAAGGATGGGATACGTAGATTCAGGAGGCATCTGCACAGAGATGATAGTTGAGTCAATGAAAACGAGTGAGATCACCTAGCAAAGTGAGGTGAAGGAGTATAGAAAGAGAAGAGGGCTATAAAGAAATCCCTCTGCAGAGGAGAAGGGACATAGATGACAAGATTGGAAAGCAGATTAAGAAGGATATCAGACAGATAGGGGGAGAACTAAGGGAAGATTGGTTGTTCTTTGACAACCCAGGGAGGAGAGAGCCATTGGGAGGTGGGGGATGAGGTCTGAGAAAAGACTATTTATTTGATTTAGCGATTAAAAGATAGATTTTTATCCTTGTAAAGAGAAGTTTAGCTACGTAGTGGGATCAGAAGACAGATCACAAGGACTGCAGGAATGAGTGGCAGAAACAAGGGATGTTGATGTTTTTTCTAGGGGTTCTGCTGAAAGAGAGAAGAGATATAGGGGGATAGCTTCAAGTGATGACAGTCAAGGGAAAATATTTTTTTAAGGATGGAGGAGATTTCAGTATATTTGTGGGCAGCAGAAAAGGAAGCAGTAATACAGAGACTGAAGATTAATATTTAAAATAATAATTATTGAAGGAGGAAAATCCTATAGCACTTGGATTGGTTTTTCCAAAAAGAAGGGGCACTTTTTTCTTTAGACACTAGCACAAAGATGGAGAAAATGGGGGCTGGTTTTGAGGGGATTTGAAGTATAAAATTGAAGATCAGGAAGAATTCAGAGTGTATCGCTTCCATTTTCTTGGAAAAGTAGAAATCAAAATTCTTTGCTGAGAGTGAGGGGATGGTAGCTTGAAGAGAGATGACAGATGTCATGGAAAATGTACTGATGGAAGGAGAAAGGATAAGTGTCCATTGGACAAAGCCACTAGGGATTTAAGGGCAAAGGAGAGTTTGAAGTTGAATTTAGCTATAGGATCAAGACTGTGAAGGAAGAGTTCAAAGCAAGAGCAGGGTTGATGAACTGGAAAAGTAGGGAGGGGTGAATTAAACAGAAATCATGATGGAGATTAAAAAAATAGATTCATGAGGAGTAAAATAGGGGGAGAAATGGCAGGGTACAGATATTATGGTTTGAGATGATTCTCAGAATTTTGGGTTCAGGAGGTCTAAATGTTGTGGGTGATGACAAGATCAAGAGTAGAAGCATCTCTTGGTACAGAGGAGGTGGAGGTACAAATAATAGGAGGATGGCCAATTAGGAAATAATAATGACTTGACTTAATGATCTAAATATGGAAAATATGTAATAATGTCCTCAGAGGTCCTTTCTGTTGTAAATCTATTATCTATTCTATGTGACTTTTCCATATGAAAGTCTCTAATTCTGATAACAGAGGTCAGAAGAGAGAAGTCTATGATTCTGCTATTAAAGTCCTTGAGAGAGGGAAGGAAAATTCTTTGGGCACTGTAGATATATGCCACCAGAATCTGGCTAGGGCAAGGCTTAACCTGGAGTCTGTAATCTTGTTTTTACATATTTTGATAACTATATCTTAATATGATTGGTTTCCTTGGCAATCCTATTATTTTATGAATTTAAAAACATTCTAAGAATTCCATAGATTCACCAGACTACTAATGGGGTCCATGGCACACAAAAAAATTTAAGAAGCCTATTCTGGGGTGATGCAGACTGTCAGAATGAACTTCAAAGAAGAGACTGCTGAGGGATTTCAAAGGAGGAAAGGTCTAAAAATGTCAGTGAGGAGCAAGAAGTAAACCTATTCTTCCTGGCCCAACGTGGAGGGAGCATAGGAAAAGATGCATCCATTCCTGGAGAGGGTGATGGTGATACTGTGCCCTCTAGTGAAAGCCAAGCCTCTGTGAGTACAAGGAAATGTTAAGAATGTGGAAGGAAGAGGTAAAATATTAAAGTCTGATGTGTTAACTAGGGCCCCAGAGGGTATGATAGAGAAGTCAAGACAAATAGAATTGGGCAGCAGGAGAGGTAGGTCTGAAGGAAATTGGTATGAGGGATCACAGAAGCAGATCCCTAGATAAGCTCTGATTCTAAATCACAGTGTTTGTAGAAAAGGAGAGAATTTGTTAGTGGTAGGATAATAATAGATGCTCCTGGTTTGATTTTGTTCCCCCGAAAAGGCTTTAGGGAAGCTCTGTGGAGGCCCTGGTCCTAGTCTAGTTCATGTAACTGGGTGGCCACAGCAACAGTCTTGGCCAAGCAACCAAGCAGCAAGAAACCTCAAATATGGGCCCTCACTGTCAATAGTGTATAGTATAGACAGAGACAACCAGTGGATCAGTGGATAGAGAACTTGGCCTGGAGTCAGGATATACCTGAGTTCAAATCCAGCCTCAGAAAATTTCTAGCTGTGTGACCCTGGGCAAGTCATTTAACCTCTGATTGTATGATAAAATGGTCCCACTTGATCTACTAGAGAAGAAAAATGGCAAATCACTCCAGTATTTTTGCCAAGAAAACTCCAGATGGATCATGAAGGGTTGGAAACAACTAAACAGCAACTGTTTATAGTGGCCAGAGGCATGGTTGAGTTACTCACTCTGTTCACCCATTGCCATATACTTTTACCCCAGGCCCCAGCTGGTCTATTGATTTGCTCAGGTACAGAGTGAGGGCCAATGTTTTAGGCTTTGGATTTGGGGAGATGCTGGAAAGTGCCTCAGGAAAGCACTGGGTGTGGGGAAAGAAAAAAGAAAGAAAAAAATTGGTTCCACCAGCTGTCGTTTAAAAAAAAAATCTGCAAATTATTTCCATCCTAGATCTGCCACTGATCACTTCAAATCCCTAAAACAGCCATTTCCTCAGATGTATCTTGTCTTCTGCACCTCTTCATCTCTGCTTTTGACAGTAATCTTTAATTTATGTCACCTCTCTACAAATGTTTAGGAAATATGGTTCCCCTCCTCCCTCAATGGGCTGGGCACATCTGGCCCATATATTCTGTGCATGACTAAGCCACCTTTCCAGGATAGTCATTCTCCCAAAAGGAATGAGTCTGGGCTGTTGCCTCTGTTTTCTGAGAATTATATCAACTATGGCTGCAAGGCATGGGGTGGGCTTATGGCAATGGGATTCCAAAGTCAGTTTCACAGGTTACAAAAGATAATGTCAATAGCTCACATTTATATAATGCTTTAAAGTTTATTAGGTTTTTAATTATGCCATCTCATTTGATCCCCAAAACAACCCTGAGAAACAGGTGGTTCAAATATTATTTTCAATTTAACAGATGAGACTCACAGGTTAAGTGATTTTCCCAAGGGATTTTCTAAATGGTAGAACCAGAACTCAAAGCAAGGTCTTCAACTCTGAATTCAGGGCTCTTTCCACAATAAAAGTTGCCAGAAAACTCCCAGGCAGATATTTGGGATTTTACTAGGAACAAATAGTATATATCCCGTCTCACCACCATCTTTTCTCTTTTCATTTCTCTCCTAACATTCCTCTACTCTAGAAGGAAAAAAAATCCCCTCCCTTTATAGGTAGGATTTACATTTAATGTGACTGGCTGTCTAGTGACCCTTTGGAAATAAGGTTTCTCATCTGAAGGTTTGATTTTCCTGACACATATGTAAGGCTGAACAGTATTCTAACTGCCTATTGACAAGACCTCTCTTGCCTTGTTCTCTGACACTGACAGTCATGTGGAGCCCAAAGCTAGCCTCAGGCTAGCTTCTTTCTCTCATAGAAGACAATATTTACATACAAACACACACACATAACCTAGCCCGAAGAGATTCTTAGCACATCTATTTCTGATACAGCAAAGATTCTTCAGGAACAAATGGTACAGCGCCTTTGCTTCTGAGTCTCACAAAGTTCCCAGGGTGCCTGGAGTCAAATAAAATCTTATCAAGGGAAAAAATCTGTGGCATGGGGGAATGGATCAGGACATAGTTCAGACAGGTGGAAATCAGCTTGCCATGCCTCTCCAAAACTGGATAAATGGTTTTCTTAGATGAATAAATCCTATGGCTGGAAGCCTGCCTGACTCAAGCTGACTTCAGAGAGACCATGTTCACTCTTGATGCCCTTTTGCTAATTGAAATAATACCATGGATGTCAGTCTAGAATGGAGTCACTCTGTGGGATTTCACTTCTATTATGATGATTAGTTGTCCTGTGTTTTTGCCCCATAAGATAACTAAATAGGACTCAAACTCATTTATAAACTCTTCCCTTTTTCTTCAGCAGGATCCTCCATCCTTTTGGGGGCAGCAAAAACAAAACAAAACTGGGAGGAGTTAAATTGAGATGATGTCACAAAGTCATAGGATTTCATAAGATCATAGATATACAGCTTAAAGAAACCTTAGAGACCATCTCAACTATCCTCCCTCCCACCCCCCACATACAAACACATACACACACACACACACACACACACACAAACACATACACACACATTTTACAAATTAGGAAACTGAGACCCAGACTGGTTAAATAACCTACCAAAGGTCTCACTGGAGCGGGGATCCACACCCAGGCCCATTGACTCCAAATTCAGTGCTTTTCCCCCACCTCCCAAAGTCTGATCATTACTTATGCTCATTTCTATCCTAACCTAGATGTATAGTTGAGTTTTCCTGAGATGGAGAAATAGAAATATTGCAAAGTTTACCTGTGTGAAGGTTATGCTTGTTTTGTTTTAGTCTTTGTAATCCTAGTTGAACTGTGAGACCTGAGGCCTCAGTTTCCTTATTTGTAAAAGAGAGATGGGAATAGATGACCACTAATGGCCCTTCCAAATCTAAATAGAGAATTCTATGACGATCTAGGATGATCCTCAGAAATCCTATCACAGCTTAGGGTCGGGCTGCTTACCCCTTTCTCCCAGTGAGCAATATTTATTGCTGAAAGGTCTATGGGTAAGAAGGGAAATATCAGTTCTTATCTGTTAGCAGTCCCTCCCAGGGAAGGACATCCAGAAGAGGTATGCATGTTAGGTTATAAATTTTGTCCCTAACAGTAATTGTATCTATGAGTTTCAGGGCATCTGGCACCTCTAATTGATTTTGGCAGTGGGATTGGCTGCTTCCCTTTGTCAGAGTCGGAATAGCTTCAAGAATGTGTCCAGCAGGACCGGGGCATCCACAACATCTGTAAGTGCAGATATTAATATTCAGCAGCCTTGCTGTGACCTCTCTATGAGTGACTACCTATGGCAGTAAATTGAAGATTTCATGGCACAGCCTATGAAAGTATTTCCTTAATCTGACAGGAATTTATGGTCCTCAGATTCTACAGTCTTCTTGCGTCTATGTTGTGTAACAGATTAAAATACTAGGAAAGCTGATCAGTTTTCACTCTGACCTTTATAGTTGGGGGCGGGGAGAGGGGAACATCGCAAGTCCTAACCAGCTTCTTCATCTTCCCGGATGAGATTCCTTATGCTTAGCAGAGTTGAGTTATAGCTCATGAAAGATCTCAATTTTATTAGTCACTCCTTCCCCCCGCCATGGACTTAGCAGGGAAGGGAAAGGGGGTGAGAACTGGAGAAGGCCATAAGGTGCCTCTTGTCTTCTGTCCTCTTCCCCTCCCTTTCTTCCCTCCCTTTTCTTGTCTTACGCTCTCCTATTTCTCTGTCTTGGGTTAATCTCTGCCTCCATTTGTCTCTACGTCTATCTCTTGCTCTGTCTCTTCCATTTTTATTTCTATCTCTGTGTCTCTCCCTTTTCCCACTCACTGCCTTAGAGGGCAATAGGGCTCTAAGGCCAACATTGCCTTTCATTATAGTTACCATTGTCCTATGGGGAGATGACTCAGGGCCCTAGGAGAACAGGAAAAAGGGAGAGGGGAGGGGAAGGGGGACGCTGAGGCCCCAGGAAATACTTGAGAAGAACAAATGTTCAGACTTACTAATGTTCTTCCCACTTCGTCTTTTGTTAAAATTCATTTTAGTCAGCTCTTTAACATTCTCTGCTATGCTACTGTCGCATCCTCAGGCTCCCCCACCCCTGCTATGGGCATTTCTATGATATTTCTACATTGATTTGTGGTTGAGTTGAGGGGGGAAAAATTCTAAAAGAATGAATGAGAAATATATATATATATATACCCCTCAAAGACTAAAAGCTGCTTATCTTAAGGATTATAACTTTCATTGTGCATCAGGCATGACTCTCAGTATGACTAGATTTGAAATGGTTGGAGCCTCTCTTAGGAAGAGCCTTCCTCACTTCCCGGAATGGACTTCCTGGTGTTTCAGATGACTAAACTGAAAATTGCCTCTGCTCTTGTATACCCTCCCCCCAATCCTTTGTATTCCCTGATGTCAGTGGCTTCTAAGAAATTGTCCCACTGTACCATTAAGGCAGTTTAGTATTAAAGAAGCCAAGAGAGGAGGAAATCATGACAATGAAATTAGGGCTAGGGACTTGCTCTGTAATTTCATTGCTTTAAGGAGTTTGGGAATTCCTCTACCAGTGCAGGTCTGCATCTTCTCCACACCTTAATACCCCCTCGCCTCCCAATCACACAAGAATTTTAGGCATGTATTTATTTGCTGTAGTGGCCTAGGAGACCTTGAAGTCGTTGCTAAGGAAGGATATAGAAACAGGAACTCCTTCTCCTATACCCAGCCTATGACCACCAATCCAGGGCAAGCTTCCCAAGCCCTACATTTTCTTATGATTGATTTGCCTGTTTGTTTTCAAGAAGAGAAACTAAATGTTTTAAACTATAAGCTTGAAAACAGTATGAATAGGAGTTTAATTTGTATTCAAGGAGGCAAAGCCTGCTCTCCGGGAAGACTGAAGGCGGCCCTCTTACTCCATTTGGGAGTAAAGGCCTCACTTTCACTGCATGAGCCCCAGAGGCTACAGTGGATGAACCAGACCCTGCAAGGACTGGGGCCCATGTGGTGAAGAGGGATGGCGAGAATTGATTTCACCAGGACTCAAATCCTTCAAGTGTGGCCCAGGCCCCAGCACACAGCTTGGGGAGGGATTCCCATTTCAGGCAGAGTGGCTGAAGTAAAATCGTGGACAATGTACATTTTCCCCTCCCTTTCCTTAAGCTTATTTTTTTCGTTTCTCCCATTTATCTCTATATTGTATTTGGTGGTGATCCCAGGATGTATTTTTTTAGATTTTTAAAAGCCAAGCTTTCAACTAGTATTCTATCAAGCCAGAAATGAAGGCAAGGGCTTAAGGAAGCCATGAACATGTTTACTGGATTATAAACCTTTCACACAGTGGTTAATTTCCTAATGAAAAGGCATCTGATGACAGTGAACTACATCCCCTAAAAGAGGATCAGGAAAGTATAGAACCAGACCTGACCACCTCAAGAGCCCTTGTTAGCCACCTGTCCCATAGAGAAGCATAAAGGGTATAAGTAGAAATCCTTCCTTGAAGGGAATTGATTACCCTTGAAAACTACCCTAGTAATCTGGCCAGGGTATTTGTCCAGCCTACTTAATGGAAGCTGTCTAACCTCATCTATCTATCAATCATCTATCTGTCTTTCTATCTATCTAATCTATCCATACATACACATATGTTTATGTATGTATATGTCTTGTGGCAGTTAGGTGGCACAATGGATAGAGTGCCAGGCTGGAGTCAGAAAGACTGGGTTGAAATCTAGACTCAGACACTTACTAGCCATCTGGGCAAGCTACTTAACCCTATTTGCCTCAGTTTCCTCATCTGGAAAATGAGCTAGTGAAAGAAATGGCAAACCACTCCAATATATATCCTAAGAAAACTTTAAATGCAGTCAAAAAGAATTGGACATGTCTGAAACAACTGACCAACAAAACATATATATATATATATATATGGACTATATATATGTGTAAATGTATCATATATGCATATGCACATACATGTTTAGGCATATGTATTTTCAAGTATATATTTAAAAACATGGTAGCATGGTATAGTGCCATGGGATCCAACTCAGATAGAAATGGGGGTCTCTCAATTACACATAAGGATCCCTGTAGGCAGCATACTGACTTATAATACTACATATTAATATTATCTATGTTCTATGGTATTTTTATTGATTGTGTTCAATATTTCCCAATTACATTTTAATCTGGTTCTAGCATAATTTGAGACTATTGGCCTACATGTGTTTGACACATGTGTAGCAGATAGAACAATGCACCTCAAAGTAAGAAAATCTGGGTTCCAATCTCACCTCAGAAACTTACTAGCTGTGTGACTGGGTAAATTGATTAATCTCTCCACATTTCAGTTTTGAGAGTATGCTGAATCCAGCTCATAATTGTTAAATTTTCAGTGATATCTTCTATAACTCAGAAAGGCAACTGCTATAAATCAGGATTTAATTTATTGTTTTGTTGGTTATCTAGACTTAAGAAAGTAATGGAGAAAATACTAATAGTGCAAATAGAACTTAAAAGTATCTTTCATATATTTCTTTCTGAGAGTTGGTTGTTAATTATTTACCAGCATACCCCATGCTCATCTCAGAGAGCATGTTGTTAAATACTTAAGAGCAAAGCAGTGTTGTAAAATGAAGGGGTGAGACTCAATCTCTAAAGTCCCTTCTAGTTCTAAATCTATGATGAAAGCTCCAGTGTCCCATTATATTATAGGATAAATTTTGGTTGTTATTTTTTAACTTAAAATTTTTTTAATTTATTTTCTTTTTAATTTATGGAATAAAGCAAGCATTTCAGTGTAACAAAAACAAAAAAAGATGATTGCACATGAAACTGCAAATCCATCATGTACAATTTGCTATTCCTTTTACATATATAATAATATTATCATGTCATTTTTTTCCTTTTTTTTCTTCCCTACCTCTTTTCCCCCCTACCCTAGAGATGGGTACCATTATATACAAATGTGCGTGTGTGTGTGTGTGTGTGTGTGTGTGTGTGTGTGTGTGTGTGTATGTGAAATCATTCTATATATACTTAAATTGATCCCAAACACACAGGCTTTAGCAGTAGGTATGCATTTATTTGCTGTAGTGACCTAGAAGACTTTGAAGGTGTTGCCACTGAAGGATACAGAAACAGAAACTCCTCCCCCTACACCTACCCTATGTCAACCAATCCAGAGCACTATGGATGTAGACAGTGTCTTCCTTCATATGTCCTTTGTAGTTAATTTGGGTTCTTGAAGACCATGTCCACAGAGTACACGCTTAGGAAGGGCTAAACCAAGCTGGAAAAGTCTTTAAGCATATTCCTAAAGTAATAATCATCCAAGCTAACTTTGGGGTTGCTTATCTCTAGATTGGTAGCAGGAGAAGTTGGTGAACTTTTTGGTTGCCAGACCTAAAGCCAATCTTTCAGGTTTGTGGGCTACCTTCAGTGGAGAGAACACATGATAATGGAATCTTGGATCTTTAAAGTATTGAAAAAGAACTAAATGCGTATGAGCTCCCAGCCTGGTTCTCTTTATGTCCTAACTGATGCTTTTGACCTTCAGTGGTTTTCGTAGCAGGAGCAGAGAGGTAGAGACTGGGGGTTTCAATCTCAATCCTACTACCTCAGAAAATTCACTAAAGCTATGTGGGCCCCACATCCCTCTTCTGTAAGTTAATAGATTAGATCAGATGAGGGAGTTAGTAAATTTTTTTTTCTGTCACGGTCCTACTAAACCAATTATATTGAAATAAAAATGTGATTTTCCTCCTTCCAAGTTCACAGATCCCCTAAAGTATATCCAAAGACTTCTGGGGGCAGGAGGAGGAGATATTTGTAGACTCTGGGTTAAGAATCTCTGCTTTAGATGATCTCTAGGGTGTTTGCCAGCTCTAAATGCTATGATCTCACTCCTAAGGATCCCAGATAATGAACACCATAGTTGTGGTCTAAAATCTCTTTTTTCTCAAAGGCTTTCCTTTATGTTGTTGAGCACGTGAAATGGTTGGGAAAGGGCTGGATAGAGATGAGCTGAGGGGAGGATGCATGACTAAAGTGCCATGAAACATTGGTCTTGGCACAGTTGTTAATGAGTTCAAAACCCTGAACATCAGTGCCTAGAAATAGAGCCACTTTCTCTGCCAAGGCACATGCAGAAATCTTCCCTCAGTTCATCTCCATAATATTGACAAGGACTTGGCAGGGAAGGGAAAAGGGCTGAGAACTAGAGGAGGCCCTAAGGTATAACTTAGGAAACTAAGAGCTTCTGTGGCCCCTCAACACCTAAGTGTATTTTTCCTAAATTAGAGACATCTAAAATATAGATGCAAAAATTTTTTTACCAGTTTAGCAATTGGGTGACATATGCTCCTGTTGGCCTCTTTCCATAGATTCCTCTTTTCCTTCTTTCTCAGGACTTGTCTGGCCCTGCTCTGGTCTGGGCTTAACAAATACTTGTTAATTGACTCCCATTTTCTCTTATCACTCTACTCTTCACATCTCTGTCCCAAATCTGTTAATTCACTCAAGAGCAAACAGGGCAACAGGGTTAAGAATGGCAAACTTTTTCTTCTATCTTGGATAACTGGCAAAGCAGAGGGTTAGGCTTGGATCACATCTTCCAGCCCACTTATTCTTTTGTTTCAAAAGCTAGTTAACTGATGGGAGTAGGCCATCTCCTGCATCATAGACTGATTGAAAAGTGCCAATTGTGTAAATGCAGTGGAATTATAAGGCAATAAAATTGATTTGGGGGAGAAACAAATTTACCAGAATTCACAAACCCAAATACATATCAATGTGATCATCATGGCAAATCATGTGCTTATTCAAACAGGGCTGCCTTTGCTTCCAACAAGTTTGGAATTCTTCAAGTACTATCTTCCAGAGGTACTATTTTTCTAAAAGTTTGATTTATTTATTTATTTTTCCTTCTACGTCTTTTTTTAAATTAAATTTTATGTTTATTTTTAGATTATATCATTCATTTCCACAAGATTTTGTTACAATTTTTTCCCTGTCTTTCCCCTACCCACCACCTCAAAACAACAATCCCACTCCCCTAATTTGCTCTCTCCTATATCCTCCCCCATTCCCCCTCTGACTTTCCAGTAGGGCAAGATGGATCTCCATACCCCAGGGCTTGTAAATCTTATTTCCCAGTTGCATATAAAAATAACAATTATAATAATAGTAATAATAATTTTTTTAACTTGGAATTTCAGATTCATTCCCTTCCTCCCTTGTCACCCGCCCCTACTGGCAATATAAGCAATTCAATATAGGTTGTACATGTGTAGTTATGCAAAACATTTCCATAATTTATATATTGTGAAAGACTGACTATATTTCTCTCCATCCTATCCCACCCCTCATTTTTTCTATTCTCTACTTTGACTCTGTCCCTTTTCAAATGTGTGTGCTTCTAACTTCCCTCCCCCCCAACCTGCCCTCCCTTTCATCATCCCCTCTCTTATTCCCTTCCCCCCTACTCTCCTGTAGGACAAGATACCCAATTTAGTGTGCATGTCATTCCCTCCTTAAGCCAAATTCAATGAGAATAAGGTTGGCCCATTCTCTTTTGCCTTCCTGTTTTTCTCCTCCATTGTAACAGTTACCCCTTGCCTCTTCTATATGAGATAATTTACCCCATTCTGTCTCTCCCCATCTCCTCTCATTATATTCCTCTCTAACCTCTCAATTTCACCTTTTAAATATCATCTTTTCCTATTCAATTGATCCTGTGCTCTCTGTCTATGTATACCTGTACACATGTATACACACTCTCACATATGTATTTGTATGCACATATATTCTCTTATATAGACATTTATATGTGTGTATACATATACATATACATACACACATTTACATTCCCTTCAACTATCCTCATACTGAGAAAAGTTTCATAAGTTACAATTATCATTTTTCCATGTAGGCATGGAAATAGTTGAACTTTGATAAGTTCCTTATGATTTCTCTTCCCTATTTACCTTCTCAAGCTTTTCTTGCTTCTTGTATTTGAATGTCAAATTTTCTATTCAACTCTGGTTTTTTCATCAAGAATGCTTGAAAGTCCTTTATTTCATTGAATGACCATATTTTCCCCTGAAACATGATATTCAGTTTTGCTGGGTAAGTGATTCTTGGTTTTAATCCTAGCTCCTTTGACCTCTGGAATATCATATTCCAAGCCCTTCAATCCTATGTAGAAGCTGCTACATCCTGTGTTATCTTGACTGTTTCTACAATATTCAAATTGTTTCTTCTTGGCTGCTTATAATATTTTCTCTTTGATCTGGGAACCCCAGAACCTGGCTATAATATTCCTAAGAGTTTTCTTCTTGGGATCTTTTTTAAAAGGTGATAAGTGAATTCATTCAATTTCTATTTTGCCCTCTGATTCTAAAATATCAGAGCAATTTTCCCTTGAGAATTTCTTGAAGGATGATTTCTAGGTTCCTTTTTTGATCATGGTTTTCAGGTAGTCCAATAATTTTTAAATAATCTTGCTCCAGGATCTATTTTCCAGGTCAGTAGTTTCTCCAATGAGATATTTCACATTGCCTTCTATTTTTTCATTTGTTTGGATCTTTTTCATAGTATCTTGATTTCTCATAAAGTCATTAGTTTCCATTTGCTACAATCTAATTCTGAAGGAATTATTCTCTTCAGTGAGCTTTTGAAATTCTTTTTCCATCTGGCAAATTTGGCTTTTTAAGGTATTCTTCTCCTCATTAGCTTTTTGGGCCTCTTTTGCCATTTGAGTTAATCTATTTTTTAAAATGTTATTTTCTTCAGTCAGGTTGTTGACTCCTTTTTCATGATTTTCTTGCATCATTCTCATTTCTCTTCCCAATTTTTCCTCTACTTCTTTTACCTGATTTTCAAAATCCTTCCTGAGCTCCTCCATGGCCTATAACCAGTTTTTTTTTTTCTTGGAAGATTTTGGTGTAGGAGTTCTGACTTTGTTGCCTTCCTCCTGTTCCATGCTTTTATCCTTTTTGTCCCCAGAAAAGGAATCTAAGGTTTGATTGCTGTGCTTGCTTTGCTTCCTCTGCTTGCTCATGTTGCCACTCAATTACTTGACTTTTGAGTTCTTTGATACAGTAGAACTCTGCTTCCAGAGGGGAGAGCTTTTTTAGAAATTGCTGGGGTTTTCACAGCTTCCAGAGCTATTAGGAGGGCGCCATCTCTACAGCCCCTATAAGTTCTTGCTCACTGGTCACACACCTCAGGACCACCACCCAAGACCAAGATCCAGATCCAGGAAAGTTAAAACAAGAGTGATTATCCCCGAATGGTTGCTTGCCACCCCCCTACCCACCCACCTATGATCTGCAGGCCCAGAGCTCTGAAGCAGCCACATGGAGGTGGCTGCACAGCTGCCATGCCTCTGCTGCTTCTTGCTCTAGGAGCAGAGGCAGGACTGTGCCTCCACCCCTTCCCCCAACCCCCAGTTCCAACAGAGTTCTACACTGACCTTTTACTTTGTCTTTGGCATTTATGGGTTGATATTTCTGGAAACCACCACAGCTACTGTTGATCTACTCTCCCAGAGTCCGCTCCAGCTGGTGCTGGTTGGTGCTGCCCTGGGATTAAAATCATGGGCTCATGCAGGGCTGGGCTTGGCTTCCAGCATGCTGTGATGGACTCTTCCTGACAGCCTGCTGTGCTACCTTCAATGGGAGATTTTTTTCTCTCTCACTTTGTGGGTTCCATAGCTCAAAAATTTGTTTAGTCATGTTTTATAGGTATTTGAGTTGGTTATGGGGGGAACTCAAGGAATTTTCCTGATTTTATGTTGCCATCTTGGCTCCGCCCAGAGGTAATTTTCAAATGATATAAAAACGGGGCTCTAAGACTTTGTCATTGCATCTCATTTTCTACCCCATATGACATTACCTATAATGATCACCCACTATATTTGCTTGCAAATGACCTTGGAGTGTTTCTAAAAACCAAATCTACCCTCAAAAGAAAAGAAGTTTGCCACCATTTAGATTATTCAGAAGAATACACTGCAGCAGGGTCCAAAGACTGCTTCTAGAACAGGGTTTCCAAAATATTTGGATCAGGAGGCAGTAAGTGAAGCTTCCCATGGCAGATGGAAGAGTGTAATACTCATTTAGACAGTCACATTAACTCCTCATGCTGTTCTAGCTACTCGATTAAAATATTTCCAACCTATATACTGATGCTACTGTCATTCAGTTAGTACTTTGACTTTTTTCTTCTAGTAGTGAGGGGTTTGGCTGACCTCTAAATGCATTCATGACAATCTCATGACAAGCAGGGAGCATTTCTCAGTATACTGTCACAGTTCCTCTACTAAAGTTGTGTTCTCAGGCCTCATTGTGTCTTGGAGGCAGCCTGACTTTTTAAAGACTGTGCCTGTGGAGCAGCAGACTTTTTAGCAGGTCCTAACAAGAAGGAAAGTCTTCAGACAAGGGCCCTGTGATGGTCTTGTGATAGTCTGTGTGTTTGCCATCTGAGTATGACCTAGCCCTACCCAGAAAGGCTATCACCAAGTGGGCCTGCTCCCCAGCTGGGGATGTTTTAAAAACCCTGAGAGACCACTGCAGAGGGATTGTTGGAAGAAGCACTCAGAATCCTGAAACCATGGATGAAGAAGTATGGTGAATTGAAAGGATGGTAGATTCTAAGTTAGAAGCACTTAGCTCTGTTCCATAATACCTCTTGGACCTTTGGCATACACTTTTTATCCATAGCTCTCAGGTTTCTAATTAGTGAGGAAAGAAGAAAATAAGCATCTTTCAAAACACCTAATATGTACCAGGTACTATGCTAAGAGACTGTCCCTAAATTCAAGGAGTTTATATTCTAATTGGGGAAAACAATATACAAAAGGCATGAAAAGCAAGGGGTCAGAAATTAATATATCTGGTCAGGGTAGAGGGTAAAGAGTAAGGATTGTATTGTTTTGAGGAACACAGGAAGTCCTGGCCCCTGGCACGGGGCCAGAAGGAGAATTAAGGCAGAACAACTTTTGTCCCTCCACAAAACAGAGGCTTCAAGAGGTACTCAACAATGGCAGAAGGCAGGGGGTGCCTTGCTAAGGGATATTCCATGGTGAATAAGCTACAGGGGTGGTAGGCTGTTCTCAGATGAGGAGACACTGAAGGAGGTTCCAGAATGAGCCAACAATAAGGGGCATAGATTCGAAGTTCAGGAAAAGTCAGGAAGAGGGCAGGAAGAGAATGAAGAATTAGGTATAAAATGGGAGTCTGGCCCCAATGGTTTCCAAAGTCCATTCCAATTCTCTGTCTCTGTCTCTGTCTCTGTCTCTAGATAGATAGAGAGTGATATAAAGATCCTCTGATATGTCTAGCCTATATTCTACAATACTTGAAGTATTGAAGTATTGCTTATACAACAAAGAAAGTCTAAATAATCTAGCCTAGTTTGGTGTTACTAGTACTATTTTCCTTTTTAAAAATAAAAATTTCTTTTTATTATTATGAATTTGACAAGCATCAACAAACATGAACATTTCCTTATACAAGGAATAGAAAAATCAGTTTGTATATGAAGTTCTGAATCTCCACTACTTAAGTCTTGGGTTTTTGTTCTGTTTTGCTTTTTTTTTATTTTTTGTGTATTTCAAATTTAACACAGTACTTCCAACTCTGCCCTGCATGTTTGTGTCTCTTTCTTAACTCCCTTTTACTACTGGCACTATTTTCTAACCAGTGTAGCTTTGCATTTTAGAGTAGCCACAAATCCTTTTTATGCTTCAGAACTCTTAAATTTTTTAGGATTATTTTAAGATCAAAGGATTAGAGGTGAAAAGGGACTTAATGACCATCTAGTGAAGTGATATCAAACTCAAATAGAAATGGGGACCAGTAAACCATTCATAGGGATTACTATATGTACCATATGGATTTAGAAAACCACATGTTTATGCTTTATTGTATTTTTATTTTTTCTTCTTGCAAAATATTTTCCAATTACATTTTTATCTGGTTTGGACCACACTGGGGAACATTGTTGGCCACATGTGGTGGCCCACCGACCATGTATTTGATACCTCTGGTCCCATATAATCCTTCATTTTACAGTTAAGGAAACTGACTCTGAGATAGGTGAAGCAACACATAGTATCAGAGCCAGGTTTTGAGCCCCACTCTGTCTCTCAATACAGCACTCTCATCACCTGAAGACAGCTATCATTCTCCCACCTCACCCTCATCCCAGTCTTCTTTTCTTCAGATGAACATCCTCAGTTTTAAAAATCAATCCTCAAATGACATGACATTTTAGTTGTCATTATTTATCATTTTTTCCCATTTTAAACAATGTATCATTGTCTTTGCTAATACATGGTGCCCTGAATTGCTCCAATACTCTACATGTGGACTGGCCAGGACAGAAAGTAGCCATGTTTATCATCTCTTTATTCCTTGAAGCTACAACTTAATACAGCCCAAAATCACACTGGGTTTTTTAGGCTGGTCTAGTGCTAAAGAGGACCTTGGAAAAATCCAACCTTCTCATTTTATAGCTTAGGAAACTGGATCCTACAGAGGTAAAGTAACATTACAAAGACCTGGGTTTCTATGAGCATCTCTCCTTCCCCCTTCCCCATTGCTGCAATACTAAAAAGGTTTCAGCCTTTAGTTTGAGCCCTGATCTTCAGATAGTTCCCCTTGCTACATAAGGCATCCACTGGATTGCTGTCCTATCTACCAGAGAGTCAAGCAAAGTACATATAATAACAGACAGTTCTGAGTTCAAATTACCTAAGATGTGCATACTACTTTGCCTGAGTTACAACAATAAGATGTTAATTTTGTAAGGCCACCCCCACACAAGCCATAATGGTGAAAAGGGGATGCAAATATGGAAATCCCATCAATTCTGAATTAAATCTATTTGTTGTCAGTTAGACATGTCAAATTCCTGAGCTTTCACCAGAAAGTGATATATATGATTCCTGAGAAGCAGAAGCAAATATGCTATAACAAGGATGTTCATGCTGCTAATTCTGGTTAAACTGAAAATTTACTTTTTTGGAAGATTCCCATTAAGACTCAAAGAGATTCAAAGCCTTATGCAACAGCAAAGCCAATTCCATGTGGATGAATGTAAGTCTGTCCCTAGAGAGTGGCAACCCAGGACTATCCCTGGGAGACAGGGTGTAGAGGCAAGGCACAATGGAAGACTTGAGGCTGAATCCAGACTCAGATATTCATCAGCTATGTAACCCTACACAACTCAATTCACCTCTCATTCTCTGTTTTCTCACCTTTAAAATGGGGATAATGATAGCATCTACCCCACATGGTGGACGTGAGGCTCAAATGAAATAATATTGTAAAATATTTTGCAAATCTTATAGTATTATATAAAATCAGCTCTTTTTAATAATAATAATGTTATCTGGGAGAATATTGGAACTAAATTAACATTTAAATTAAGTCAATAAAATGACTATGAAAGGAAGTTCTGAAGAGAAGTCACAAAAAGGCAAACTGAAGCTTGATAAGTCTATATGGAAGAAAGGATTATGATGGAGAAGTTGTGGACTGAATGAACCACTTGAACCACTTTAAATGTTCACACGGACTGTTTGTGCCATGTGGTCTCTGTCTCCCTCTACCATAAGTCACTGTTTGGAACCTATGGTAGAGCATTCCGAGCTTACACTGTCTGATCAGCCACAGTCAGACACCTTGAAACTTGACTCTAGCATAGCGGGGTCATTTTGGTCCTCTCTGAGAACAAAGGACAACAACCAATCAACCAGCCTTACCAAACTGCAATAATCCAGAGCCCTCTTCCCAAGTCCCACCACACCACAGGCAGGGCTGGGATAATGGATGCTTCCCACTCATTAGATACTAGAGTTAGGTCTGGGTATGTCACTTAAATATGTTATTGGCAAGAAGGGGTTAAAAAGGAGGGTTGAGCCATTGGCAAGAAAGAGAACAAGTGCAAACCAAACTGTGCTGCTTCTGTTTAATTGTTTATTTGAACATCAAAGAGGTTGAGAAAGTTGTCTACAGGTTCTTGGGTATATCCTACCAAATTCTTTACTTCTTAAAGGTGCAAAAGAGGTTTACATGTGTGTTTCATTTAACAAAGCAAGGCAGCAACAAAACAAAATTACGTCAAAAAACAGTATGCATCAGCGAAAGAGCATTAAATCCAGCCAACACATCTCGACAGCTGAGCCTCCTCCCATAAAACAAAGACTCTACATGGAAAAACTATGTAGAGTATACCAAAAAAAAGCATCGTTATCTGAAGTTGTGAGAGACATAGACTGGCGTAAAGTCGCTTTTTAATTCAAGTCTCTGTAACCAAGGACCTCTCTTCATTCACAGAGGGGTCAGTTGTTGGTGGCACCTGGTTTCTTACAAGGATTATATGTCAGTTGTCCAGGTACCCTGCTGTGCAGCACATACACGCTGAGGATGGGCTTGGAACATGGCAGCATTTACATATTTTAAAAGTTCAGGCACATTTGGATGCAAAAAAGATAATAGAAATTTTTTTCTTTAATCTCTGAAAGAGTGCAAAATTGAAATGCTTAATAAAGGCAGCAATCACTTAGAAAATAATCTCCAATGACTTAAAAATAGCCCACATTTTTAATTAAGACAGGAATACAGCTAGAAACAGAAAAAAAATTGCAATAATGGAAAGATGGATATTTGGTACCCACAATTTAATTCATTTGACTCCAGTTGAAAATGTATTTAATTTCTGGGATACTGACAAAGAAAAGTACGCAATAAGATACGCGTCCAACTCCCAGAACTTGCTCAAAATTGAACAATGATCAATGAGTCAAGGCATATAATGACCAGACTGATTTAAAAAAAATTTAGTTGCCCTTTGCAAATTTGCCAGTGGATGGAAAAGACATCAATCATAGCATCCATAGCCACCTAATCTCATTTTTTTTTTTAGAATGGGCAGGTCCTCAAAATAGACAACACAGAGTTGGGAAAGTAATGATGAATGGAAAATTGTTTTGAATTGTTTTATCTCAAGCGATGCTGCCTCAAATCCTTTTTGGAAGTGGGCATAATAAAAACCCTAAGTAAATAAATTTAATTTAGTACTTTAGACAATGGTTTACAGTATAGTCATTCTAATGAACAGCAATTCCGGTATAAGAACTGTCCTTCCCATAAACCAATTCTTCCCAAATGAAATAAAACAGGGGAAAAAACAATGTCACATTGGTGTAAATAAGCTGAATTATAAATGTGCGTGTATGTGTGTGTGTGTGTGTGCATGTGTGTGTGTTTCCTCTCTCTCATAAGGACACGAGCTTTAGCTTTGTTTAAAAGTGGATGAGGCAAATCAAAGACTGCTTTTCCTCAAGGGCTGGCTTTAGCTACGAATGTTGGGTATTGGATTTGTTTTTTGTTTTTGGGGGTTTTTTTTGTTGTTGTTTTTTATACCCTCTCATTACTCTATGATATCACTAAACTATCACTCCACTAAGCTAGACTGTGGTTAAGAGAAAATTCAGTCCAGCTCTTACTTTAGCTTCACTTCTCCAGAAAATGTCTCACCTGCCTGGGCCTGAAGCAAGTACTGTTCTTTCTTCCCTATTTCTAAAAGCCCTAAAACTACCATTTTCTAAGTGATTGTCCATTTGAGCAAGTTATCTGAATGTAGTTTATGGGGCAGAATTTTGATGGCAAACCCTTAATATACATTTTACTAACCTGCCCTAGAAAGCATTAGGCAATTAACAATTTTATTGTCCCCCAAAAGAAAATGAAATAGATCCTACCTTTCCACCTATAAAATTCCCCAGAAAGAAAACTACTAACAATGGATCTCCAGCACATGCCTGAGTAAGGAAGAGCAGCCTAAGCTAACTGTCAATCACTCACTAGTTGCCATTTCAGTTAAGGCCAGGAAGAAATTTCTAAAATTGTTCAAGACTCAGATATAGCTGGCTAATACTGAGTCCATCCAATTTTTTCTTCCTGTCTTGAGCTTAGTGGGATCTTGACATGAATACAAACTCTTTGGATGAGCTAAGTAAAATCCTTCACTCTATTTCTGTTTGGTTTCAGCTGGAATTAAGTCATCTATAGTTCTAGGGTAGCTTTTTTTAAATTTGTTTTTGGTTTTTTGCTTTTTTTTTAAAAAGGAAATCCAAGTATAAACATTAAAAAGAATCCACCATCCCAATGGCTACTGTCCAGAAATATCATTACTAATATTTTGGTAAAAGCAAAATTAGCTGCCCTGAATAGTCTTCCTTCTCAGGTCTAGGCTCTGCTACATGAGATTGACCATCTTCCAACATCTATCAATAGGCACCGAGATTCATGCTGCTTTTATCTACTATGGATATAAAAGTTGATATGAAATGTGATTTTCATGTAAATGAACAATCACCAGGCTTTAAATGATGGCATACATGATAAGGTAGCTTGAAGAGTATCTAAGAGCTAAACATTTTGTTGGTTGGTTTTTTGCATGGTAACCCAGTCACAACCAAAATCTAGAACACAATCACTACATTCAATCGTCTGATAAGCAAGTGATGCAATTTAAAAATATATTACACTATATAAGGTGCTTTTGTCCCCACAAAATGACAAAAAAAAGAAAAAATGTATTTTCTGAACAAATTAGTGATGTAGACAAGTAAAATTGCCCAGAAAGTTAAATGCACATACATTGACCAGAAATCAACATTGTTTTGTCCCTTTCCATTTCCCAACACTTCCATCATGGCTTACACTGGGTGCCTGGAAATGAACACATTGTAATTTGCTTTACATACTACATATATGATGAGAATCCCAAGCAGCTGATCCTAGTTGTGATTTGCCAAGTAAACTCTCAGTTCTGTTTTGAATCTTAGACTATGGGCCTATTAGGGAGGAAGGTGGCTAACAACAAATGTTTTTCTTAGTGCCCTGGGCCTATATGTGTCCTATTCATTGTGAAATGAAAATCCCTCATGCTGCAGTCTGACAAGAGAACAGTTCCTGAAAAGGCTGTCCTAAGATTGGAGACCATTTCTTTTTAAATTTAATTAGAAGGATTCCTGTGGCCCTGGGCTAACTTCCCATTCTTTGTTTATGAAACAAAGTGGGCTATGGAGAAGTTTTCTTCTAGGCTGAACTGGGGGGAAAAACAAGGAAATACAATTGATAAAGTTTTGGTCAGCCCTCCCATTCTTTTCCTTAGGCATCTAGGCTTTCAGCTGGACTATATAAGCACTACCTCCCCATACCAGAAGCACTAACTTAATAAATGGTCCTTACAAGCTAAGTGTTCTGGGGACACAGCAAGGCCAATAGTACCTCTCTTGACAAGACAAGACCACTAAGACCCAAGTTGAGCCTGCCTAAGGAAAACGTGGAGAAATGTAAGGAACAATGAACTTGCTCACTGGTGACTGGGCAACCGTAGTGCTGGGTTTGAACTCAGAAAACTATTCTGTGTGGCTGACGATTGCAAGGCAGGTACCGCTGTCCAGCTCGATACCCTTCCTTCTTGTCTTTTTTATCCTCCTCTCTCTCCTGGAATCTTATAATGCCTGGATATAGCATTTTGTAACTAGTTATCTAAATGACTCTGGCCTAATGAGTCATTATACCTTCTGTGGAGTCTCACATACTGCCAGGAGATAATCTACATGAGAGGAGACTTTTGTTAACTCATAAAAATCCAAACTGTTCACATGGAGCTCTTTGAGCAGTAAATGGGACTCCATGCTAGGGCAGGTCCTGAGGCCAACCAACTTCCCACTAGTTTCATTAAAAGTCATTAAGAAGGTTTGGACTACTCAAAAAAAAGTGGGAGGGGGAATTTAATATATGAATAGGGTGTTGAACAGGGACAAACTTGCCTGTAATTATTGGCAATGGCAAGCATGAATTAACCGGAGACCACTGCCTCAAATGTAATGCATGTATCCTCTAGAACACTGTCTTCAATGATGAAATTCTCAGCAAGCCCTAGTATCTGATGCATTAAGCCCACAGAGCTTTGGCAAAGAGGATCAACACATAAGACTGGATGCATCTTGTATTGCTACAGTGGAAACAAACAGATAATCACAGGAACATTTTACTATCACCATGCAGTAGAGCAAAAGCTATAGAATATGACTTTAATAAAAATGATACATTTCTATAGGAATATAAGAGTAGGCTATACTTAACCCATGACCTATCCTTTCCTAAGCCAGCAGTTAAAGAACCTAGCTGAAATTTGTGTGAGTGGCTCATTATTAGAGCCAGCCAGCAAAAGACATGTGTTTAACAGAACAGTTACCTGCCTCCCTCCTAGGTCAGGGCTTCAACATGGCTTTAAAGCAAAGGGCCAATTGAGACCCAACTCTTAGGCTGAGCTCAGTCATGAAGAGCTACAGGAATCCTTAAGCTAATTAATGCAGCAAAGGGGGTAAAAAGAGCCATCGCAGAAAAGTACAAGTAACATGGTCCTGGAATCCTTGTTGTCTATTTGCAACAACTGAAGGTTTGCTGTTGAGAATGGTAGCAAGCAAATGAATGGCCACTCATATTCAAAATCACTGGTGATGGATGCATACTGGAGTGTGTTTATGTGACATTATTCAGCTTAAGTGATGCATGGAATAGGTATTATGCTGCTGGGATTCTCAGGACCGCCTGGGATTTGGGACTTAGGAGCTCTTAGATCGTGGTAGGGAAACTCTCCTCATTCCTTGTGATATAATAGGTTTGCAAGGAATGCGCTGAAGATGAAGCAGTTGCTAGCTGGCTCTCATCTTCCTCCATAGGAGCACCCCCTCTGTTTGCTGGTGCGTGTAAACGGTGAGCATCCAGCATCTCCAGGAGCAGGTCATAGAGTGGAACCACATTCTTGCACTTCATGCTGTACAGGTGCTCCATTCCTTTGTTGCTGTGGTTTCAAAGGAAAACAAATTGATAATTATGACTTTGGCTCAGCAACCATTCAGATCAATTAATCATTGAATAAACAACCATTTATTTAGTGTCTGCTCTAGACCAGCTAGCCAAGAGTAGAAAAAGGAAAGCCAAAGTTACCTCTACTAGCCTGTCTTCAAACCTGTCCCAATCCTTAACTCCTGACTTTTTCACCTTTACCTTCTAGGTGCCATCCATCCCTTTTGATTCTCCTACCACTCAGCTTTTCAAATTCTTTAAGTATTATCTTTGCTTATTAGAATTTAAGATCCTTGAGTGTTTGTATTTGGTTTTTTGTTGTATATTTGTATTTTTGTTTGTTTGTATTTGTATTCTCAGAATTTAATGTAGAACCTGGCTCATAGTAAATATTCAATACATGCTTTATTCTCTCTCTCCCTCCTTCTCTCTCTCTCTCTCTCTCTCTCTCTCTCTCTCTCTCTCTCTCTCTCTCTCCCTCTCCTTCCTTCTCTTTCTCTTTCTCTGTCTCTCTCTCTCTTTCCTTCCCTCCTTCCCCCCTCCCTCCTTCTCTGTCAGATCATCTCTATTACAACAGAGAAAGAAAGTTCATCCAAGGATTCCAAGATTTTTAGTCTCTGGCTTATCTGTGTGCCATTTCTTCTTTCTCACCCCACAATGCCTGGAGATCCAAATTTTCCTCCTGTTAGTTATGGCAGAAGACATTGTAGGAGCCATCAATGTAACCAGACGTCAGGCGTAACCACTCTTCTGTACAGTATGTTGTTATTGTTGTTTTTTAAAAGAGGGACAAGGCTTACAATGAGTTCTGCAGCTGCTATAACTGACAACCCATCTCAGTATGGAACCCTGAGTTTATTCCAGGAGCCAAGCCATTACAAATGAGCTCCTTCCATCATCTTCTATATGTTTTTGTTTATCTGTTTAGTAGTTACTGTTGTGTCCAACTCTTTGTGGCTCCATTTAGGGTTTTCTTGGCAAAGATACTGGAAGGGTTTGTCATCTCCTTCTCCAGAATGTGTAGTTTCCCATAATTAGAATGTGAGTCCTTTGAGAGCAGTAACCATCCAGCTTTTGTGTATGTATTCCCAGCCCCTAACACAGTACTTGTACATATAACAGTATGTTATATAACAAATGTTTTTTTTTAACTTTATGCCATCCCATCATTAAGTTGCTGTGAAAGAGAACTAAAGAATTTGGAATAATCAATAAATTGCCACCCTCAACTCTAGCTCTTTCCTCACAAAAGAAGTCCAGTCAAGAAACTTCTATAGTTAATCTTTAGAGGTCTCTGTGGTAAATAGCATCAGGATAATATATTTATAGTAACTAGGTGGTACAGTGAGTAGGGCACCAGGCTGGAGTTAGGAAAACCTGAGCTGTTGTGACCCTTGGGCAAGTCATTTAACCCCGTTTGCCTGAGTTTCCTCATCTGTAAAATGAACTGGAGAAGGAAATGGCAAACCACTCAGAACCCCAAAGAAAACCCCAAATGGGGCTACAAAGAGTTGGTTATAACTGAAACAACTGAGCAACAACAATAAAATAGAGCAGAAAATATACATATTATTAGTTGTCAAAAATCTGGCAAGGAACTGGAGAAGTGCCTTGGAAAAGTAGAACCAAAGTGCTATCACTTCATTAACTGAAATTCAATTTCCTAAATTGTCTTGTTTTGTCATTTTGATTAAAGTATTGTCAAATGCCTTCTGGGCCTTGCAACTTTCTTCCTGGTAGAAGCTAATGAATCCCATTCACAGTCAGGTTATATTTAGTATGAGCCTTTTGAGAAACCCCATATGATAGGGGTCAAGTTGCAACACAATATAGTTTGTAGGCTAGATGGTCATCAAAATACTATTTCATTTGCTTTCATATTATAATATTTAAGGCTTTAAACATTTCCTGTAAGTACTGGTTGTTTGTGGCTTTTCATGGAATTCTGGCAAAAATTCCTAAACTCATATTTCCAGACTCCATAATCCCCTTTGCTTATAAACTGTATTTGGAATGAAGGTTGCATTTATAGTACAACTCTACATCACGTAACCAACTAATTAGGCATCTTTTAAAAGAGCCAGAGTGGGCAGTTAGGTGGTGTAATGGATAGAGTGCATGGCCTGGAGTCAGGAAGACTCATCTTCCTTATTTCAAATCTGACCTCAGACAATGTGTGACCCAGAGTAAGTCACTAAACTCAGTTTAACTCAGTTTCCTCATCTGCAACATGAAGTGGAGAAGGAAATGGCAAACAACCCCAGAATCTTTGCCAAGAAAACCCCAAATGGGGTCACAAAGAGTTGGACTCTCTTGAAACAACTAACCAACAACAAAAAGACCAGATTAACAGCATCACTTTTGGAGCCAAGAAGATGGCTCTAGTTCTACCTGCCTCTTACACATATGGGCTACATGAGCCTGGGCAAATTACTTAACTTCTGAATCCCAGGAAACTCTCTAAGAGTAGTAATTGAAGAAAAGATGCCAACCACTACTGGTAAAGGAAATGTCCTCTTCTAGTAATTACCTATACCAAGGAAGACACAAGTTTAATTCCTGATTCTAAAAGTTCCAAAAAGGCATTAATAGTGTTGAAGCTGTCCTTCTAGAAAACAAACAGAAAATATCCACATGGTTTCCACCCTCTTTCTATTCTAATGTAAAGAAGACAAAAAATACTTCCTTCAAAGTTGAGGTCAATGTCTCAAAAGGTATATTTTAAAAGAACATCAGTTACGATACTTCTTCCCCCAACTGCTCCATCCCTTCCTCGTACTCCTTATCAAGAGAAGCAAAATAAGCCAGGATTCACCAGTTAGAAATCTGTGCTGAAGAAAATAGCCTTCCCCTTCCCACTTTCTGTGACCATAAGCATTCCCTCAGAATTAATAGGGGCTTCAGAGGTCATTTAGTCCAGTACTCTCCAGGCTTCTGAATGAAAACTTGGGACCTGTGGATCTGCAAATCATAACTTTATGGGCTAAGAAGTGGAAGAGACTTCAGAAGCCATCTAGTCCAACCCCTCATTTTACAGTTGAAGGAGCTTCCATTTGTATGATGAATACATTAAAGCAAATATTCTGGAATATACATGTCTAGCAAATACGTGTATCACTCTTTTTCAGATCTATGTAGATGCTATTTTGATTAAAAATAAAATGCAAATCCATTTCAAAATCTCATAAATTTATAGCGGTTTTTTGCCATTATACATTTTCTCAGTCAACAAATACTAACAATGCAGTTCTTATTAGTGGAAGACTGAATTTTTTTATGTTAAAGAGTAATCCTCATATTCAAAGTGGTTGGTGTCAAAAACAATCACCTCTGCAATATCCCTAATAAGTAGTTTGCTTGAAAACCTTCAGTGAGGTGAAACCCATCTCTTTAGAGATGGCTTATTCCAATTCTCAATATTTCTACTTGTTAGGAATTGCTCCATCAATCTGAAACCTGTTCTGCAATTTCTACCCACTGTAACTATTCTTGCTTCCTGAGGCCAAGCAGAATAAACTCTTGATAATCCCTCTTTCATGTGGCAATGGCAAGGTGGCATGTGGCAACACTTGAAGACAGCTATTTTGTCCCTCCTTAGTCTTCTTCAGGCTAATTATCTCCATTTCTTTCAACTAATCCTTAAATAACACTGGCTCTACTCTCACCTTTGTTATCCTCCTTTGGATGCACTCCAGCTTGTCAATGATCTTCCGAAAATGTGGTTACCAGAACTGAACACATTACCTTAGATGTGGTTAAGTCACCTTTCTGAGCTTCTGTTTAATCAGTAAAACAGGGATAATGATGCTTGCAATAGCTTTCTTATATCATTGTTATGAAGAAATCATTTATGTAAGTGTGAGTTTATTATGATTGATTGCTTTCACCTCTTGCATTTTAGCTGGCTCTCTTCCTTCTCAGAAATTCTTTGGAATCAAAAGAGGCTCTTTCCCTATTATATAGTAGAAAGCATTGGTGGTAGATTCCAGTTTTTCCTTAAGTCACAGCTCAGGAAAGGACCTCAGGGTTCAAGTGGACTGTCATTTATTCAACATTAATTATCTGGGCCCCTACCAGATGCAAAGCACTATGTTAGGCACTATGGAGGTTAACAAAGATGTTTGCAACACTGTCTCTGTCCTCCAGAAGCTAACAATCTAAGTGGCATTAGGGATACTGAAATGCAAGGCCTAAATAATTCTTTCTTTCTCAGGACAGTCAAAAACAGACAAGTCTTTGCCTCCTTTCTACAGAGTCTCTGGAAAGGGGAGAAGAAGCTATGATTCTAGATTATTATCCTTATGGTGATCCAACAATACATATAAAATATTCTACCCAAATGGGTTTATCTCCCTTGTATCTCCATCACTGCTGAACTTCTCCAACTTTTCTAAAGTCTATAAAGAAGAATTAGAATGCCCTTCTTATTTCTGACCAGTTTGCAATCTTCACTTATTGTAGTTGTATCTCATTAATTCCCTGGGAACTATAAAAGGAAGACTTTCTGGACCTAAGGCTTAGAACAGGCTACTGCTATCTTTGGATATAGTATATTCTTTATTCTGATGAGATAGGGTTTCTCTCTGTCAATATCAATGTCAGTTGAATGACTAACTATTTTAGGACTTTCTAAAAGACAGCAACCAAATGGAAGTGGTGTAAAGAGGAGAGGGGCAAATGTGTGGTCAAAGTCTAGGGAAGAAGAGTGTGTTCCCAGCAGTTGTACAGACCTAATGGATCAGCTTGTGGGTGTCTGGCTAGCATCAGGCTTGGCAGCTTTATTGGCTACCATAGCCAGGATCGATCATCAAATATTTACTAAGTGCCTACTATATGACCAGCACTGTGTTTGGCACTGGAGATACAAAGACATAAACAAAACAATCTTTCCCATCAAAGAACTTTCATTCTATCATGAAAGACATGAAAAAAGGAAAGGAAAGAAAGAAATAAAGGAGGAAGGAAGGAGGAAGCAATGAAGGAAGGAATGAAGGAATGAACAAAGGAGGAGAAGGAAGAAAAAGAGAAAGAAAGAAGGAAGGAAGAAGAGAGGAAGGAAGGAAGGAAGGAAGGAAGGAAGGAAGGAAGGAAGGAAGGAAGGAAGGAAGGAAAGAAGGAAGGAAGGAAATGGAAAAATGGTGGTTGAGAAAGGCACTGGTAACTGATGGGATCAAAAAAAGGGCCTTGTGTAGAAAGTGATGTACAAGGAAGGAAATTAGAGATTGTACAAGGAAGAGGTGAGGGGGGAATGCATATGAGAAAAGAAGAGTGTTGGAACCAATTTGGCTGGAGAGTTGAGTGCTCAAAAATGGGAAATATAGAATAAGCCTAGAAATGTAGGTTGGATCTAGGTGGTAAAGTACTATCAACAAGGAGTTTATATTTGACCTTAGAGATAAGAGAGAGATAACACATAATAGTACTTAGATAACTGGCATTGGAATAAGGAAGACCTTGACCCTAACACATGCTATCTGTGTGACCATGAACAAATCAATTAACCTCTCAGTGCCCAGGCAACTCTCTAGGACTTTAAAGTTACAGAAGTATTGAATTGTACTGGGAGAGGGAGTTTCCTCACCTAGAGTCTCTTTTAACAATGAAATCACAGGTCTAGTCTCAAAAAAAAGACACATGCTGTACTTTTAGGTCTTCTAGTAAAACTGTGTCTTGTATATACATAGTATTTGCATGTCCTCTTACCCAGTAGGATAATAATAATTAATAATAATAATGGCATTTTATAGAGCTTTAAGCTTTACAAAGTTCTTTGCAAATACTTCATTTTATCTTCACAATTGTGTGACTTAAGTGCTATTATTATCCTCATTGCACAGATGAAGAAATTAAGGCAGACAAAGGGTATATGACTTACCCAAATTCACACGGCCTGAGGTTGGATTTGAGTGAAGGGAACCTATTTTTTGTTTTGTTTTGTTTCTTTTTACCTAATTTTTGTGTCCCCAGTGCTTAGCATAGCAGTTGGCCTAAAGTAAACACATAAGTGATCATTAAATGACTGACTTCACTGTGATATTGGTTATGCTTCAATATGAAGGAAGATATAGAAATACAGGGTTTCTGGCAACTCAATAGGCTGCCTATAATCCAAATGCATGCAGCTCAGCATATGAGACCAGCAAAGACAAACCATAGGGAAAAGTCCTCTCATGTTAGTAATGGCGTTCTGCCAAAGAAAAAAAGTGGAGGGAAGATCTTAGTTCTGCAACTAGAACTAAGGCAGTGAACTACAGCCCACTGATGTTTCCTACCTCATGTGCCTAAAGTGGGAAAGGATCAGGAGGAGCTGAGCCAGGCGCCGGTGCTGTTGTTGCAAAGAGAGACCAGCTTTGGCCATCAGGTGAATCAAAGTATCTACGATTTTATCCAGGACTCTGTGAATATGGTCTTTTTCTTCCAAAGACTTCAAAGTGCTGGAGAGAAATGTGTACACTCCTAGAAAAAAAAAAAAGAAAAATCCAAGAGAATGTGAGCTCCAGTGTTGGTTAAAGGTAGTTATGTCAAGGCTTTATTTAAAAACTATATTAATTTCTTTTGCTTTTATATCACCTTTATTTTCAAATATATCCCTCCTCTCTTGCATACTCAGTAAATCATCACTTGAAAAAAGAGGGGAAATGATGCAGTTTATTAGCAAAGCTAATCAATACATCACAGAGTTTGAAAATATCCTCAATATTCCATACCCATAGCCCTCCAATTCTGCAACAACAGGGAGGAGAGTACATTTGTTTATCCCTCCTCTGGGCCCAAGCTTGTTCGTTATAATTACACAGGGGTCAGTTTCATTTTGTAGTTTCTGTCCCTTTCATTTACATGCTGGTAGTCATTGTTCAATTAGTATTTTATGTCTTCATGATTTCATTGGTGTGGACTCAACCACTCCGTACCTTATCAGATTTAGAAGTAGAAGTAGAGGTGACCTTAGTGGTCATCAGGTTCAACCCCATCATTTTTTAGATAAGGAAAGTGAGCTTCAGAAAGAAGAGGTTACTTAAGATCATATAGAATTATTAGGGTAAATCTAGAAAGGAACTTAGAAGTCATGGAGTCCAAGCCTTCATTTTATACTTGAGGAAACCAAGGCAAAGAGAGACGAAGTGATTTGCTCAGTCTAATTTGCCACATAGCAAATAAATGTCACTGATGATAAATTGCAGGTCTAGAATTCAAACTCAGGTCCTTTGGATGCTCTCAGAGAAACCTGAAAAGACTTATATGAGTTGATGCAAAGTGAAATGTACTGTGTACAAAGTAACAGAAATGTTGTAGGATGATCAATTGTGAATGACAACTATTCTCAGCAATACAATGATCTGTGGCAACTCTGAAGGACTTAGGATAAAAAATGCTACCCATTCCCAGACAAAGAACTGATGGTGTCTGAATATAGATTGAAGCATACTTTTAAAAATCTTTTCTTGAATTTTTTTTCTTTCTTTTTTTCTTTTTTGGTCTATGTTTTTCTTTTTTTTAATGCTAAAACGGTCAATACCTTTATTTTTATATGTCATGAAACAAATATAAGCTGGATTTCTGCCCCACTTTTCCTTTTTAAATTGTTTCTTCTTTGACAGGAAGTAGGAAGTCTTCTTACACATTTAGAAACTACCCCTGGGGCAGTTTGCAAAAAGAAAAACAATCATGACAAAATGCTCTAACTCCCTAAAAAGAATGCAAATTAAAAACAATTCCGAAGCTTCACCTTACCCTCATAATATTGAGAAAGATGATAAAATATGAAAATTGTCAAAGTTGGAAGGACTGTGGAAAGATAGGCATGTTAATGCTCTTTTGGTGGAGCTGTGAATTTGTCCAACAGTTTTGAAAAATGATTTGGAATTACTGTAAAAAGTCACTAAAACACACATATCTTTGACTCAGTGATACCACTATTGGCATATAACCCAAGAAGGGCAAAGATAGAGGGAAAGGTCCCATATATACAAAAATATTTATAGCAGCACTTTTTGTAGTAGCAAAGAACTGCAAGCCCACTATACCTATCAATTGAGAAACATCAAATGAACATGGGATATGAAAGCAATGGACCATCACTGTGCTACAAGAAATGGATATGAAGAAGTCAAGATAAAATTGGAAAGGCTTGTATGTACTAATGGGAGCGGGAAAAGTAAGCAGAAATAAGAAAACAATTTACACCACCACAATATAAAGGAACACCACACTGATAGACTTCAAAACTCTGATCAATGCATTATGCAACTGTGACTTCAGGAAGACTGGTAAAGTAAGTTTCCTTTCCTTTGGCAAAGATGTTAAACTATAGGTGCAGAACGAGGAATAAATTTTAGACACATCCAATATGTTGATTTTTTTTTTTTACTGTGCTTATTTATCACAAGGGAGGTATTCACCGAGGAGGGAAGGAGGGAGGGAGGGAGGGAGGGAAGGATATATTGGAGGGGAGGGGAATCATGGAAAAGCACCAGTAATGTAAAAGGGTGCCAACATTTTAAAAGGGGAAGGGGGGAAAACCCATTTTTGAGACCCAGCACCATGATGTTCTGGTGGAATAGAACAAAGAATAGAAAACTGAGAAATGGGTTTCTTTATATTCTTTCCATTTTATCTGTCTAGTCTGGGCATTGCTGGGCGAGTGGGCATCATCATAGGGTGAGGAAGGGGCCTCATCATTGGAGGATCAGGCATCATAGGCATGTGGCCCCACATGGGCATCCTCATGCCAGGAGGCAGCCCCACAGGCATCATTCCAGGAGCGGGAAGGCCCATCATGCTAGGGTGAGGAGGTGGGATCATAGGCCCTCCTAGTGGAAGAGCAGAGAACAGGTTGGGAGGAATTCTTCCTTGTTGAAATGCAGTGGTAGTTTTATCAATCAGGCTCTGGGCTTGTTCTTCCATCCATTTCTGATAATAGTCTCTCACATTCTCTTTGTGCTTCCTCCCGCTGCAGTGAGTCTTCCTCACGGACGGAGAATCATGAGTGAGGTAGGTATCGCAGTAATCACAGTAAAACTTGGGCATGATGAGGCGCGGCTGTGCTTGTTCCGGCCAAGGTATCTTCTGAACAGGACTGGCTGCCTTCCTCACCTTCTTCAGTTTAGCTGGTTAACAATTCGTTCGGATAAAAGGCTGACTTCAGGATGCTCTTATCTGACTCGATAATATGGGACCCAGCGCTTCGGACGGATGCTCGGCAGGGCAGGGATCCTAAGAGAAGGACTGCACCCCAGCAACGAGGAGACGAGGGCACACCGCCGCCGACTGCCTCAAACGCCTGACCCACCGTGGGAGGGAGAGGGAAAGACAGAGGGAGAAGGCGACAGAAACGAGAAAGAACTAGCGGATCAACCGCGCCCAGCTCGCTCTTTGGAGGGAGGGCCACCGCTGCCGGTCTTCCGTTACCTCGAAGCTTACTGCGCAAGTCCGGAATTCGGCGGTTTCTAAGATCCCGTCTACGTTTTCTTTCACGTGACTATTCCGGAACTGTTTTTGCACGACTCCACTTGTATAACCTATATTGAGCTGCTCATCTTCGCTATGAGGGTGGGGTGGGGAGGGAGGAAGGAAGAGAATTTGGAACTCAAAGTTTGAAAAATCAGTGTTAAAATTGTTTTTACATGTAACTGGGAAAAAATAAAATGCTGAATAAATTTTTAAAAATCTTTTTTTTAAATTCAGTTTCATTTTTTTCAGACGAAGATTTACCTTCTCTTTCTCCCACCCCCTCCTTAAGGCATCTTAAAATTTTCAAGTTCTGAAGTATCTCATTAGGGAGGGAAAAATAAAGGAATTAGCATGATCTCAGCCCTTCCCCCATGCACAGAAACAAGAAAGTTTAGAGTTCCTTCTGAAGCAACCAGATGTGGAAATGAAAATTTCTATTGAAAATCCCCACGAGGGAATGTAAATATCCCTCATTACACTAGAAAATCCTAAAGATTTGTGAGCAGGGCTCCTTTGGTGAGCCATATGCCTTAAGACTATAAAGGCCATACAGGTCATATACTATCTGGTAGACATGTAGGAAGATGTTAAGGAAGAGAGAAAGTCATCTGTTGAGAAAAGCTCATAGAAGACCTGCTTGAACTAGTCCATCCTCATCATACCCAAGCACACACTCTCTACTCCAGTCAAGAAATTCTCCTTATTCTTTTTCTCCTCCGAAACTTGGATAGGTTTATATTGTTCTACTTGAAAGAAAAGTTTTGCTCTTGGAATTTGTCAAAACATGGAAATGTTTTAACAATCCTTTTAAGTGACCACTTGAGTCCTGTATCCTCCACAATGGATTCTCAATTTATAACAAATCAGTGCCTACCCCAGAAGATAATTTTGGGGGGGGAAAGGGTAGGGGTGTGTTATTCCCTGTTCTATGGAACCACACTAATTTCTTATAAATTAACTACAATTTCAATTCAGTAGAAAGTCAATATACTATGACTTCCTAAATGGTCTCATGGGGCTGCTCCCTCTTTAGGATTCCCAAGCCTTGCAAAGACTACTTGGATGATAGTTGGGCCTGTGAACCCCATAGGATGTCCAATATATCTGAAATATACATAGCATTTGATGTAGGGAAGGGTGTTGGGAAACATTTATGTTTCTCTTCAAAGTATGGGCCTCATGGAATCTACTTTCCTCCTTTATTTAATCAACCACTCAATCAGCAAACATTTATTGGGTACCTACTATGTGACAGACATTCATTCTCCACTCAAGCCTGCCTCTTCTTGTTTGTAAATGCAGTTGGGTTGAGCTATTATGGTCATATTGCACATAACCTGTAGGTCAGGGAAAAAGGGGGAAAAAATGCCTACTCTCTAGAGAGGAGTCCATAGCAAATAAGGTACAATTACCTGAAATGACCTTGGGGAAAAAAAATCCCTCAGCAATTATCACATGCACAATGAAGATCTCTAAGGTCAATAGAATAATATCACCTTTGTATCATAATGTTAGACCTGGAAAAGACCTCAGGGGTCATCTAGGACAGAAGTGTTAAATTCACTACCTGTGGCCCATGTGACAGCAAAACTTCCAAGGGACCTGAACCAGATTAAAATGTAAATAAAAATATGCAGCCTCCCACAGGGATTAATTTCTATTTGAATTTGACACCACTGATCTAGCTGTTGTGCAGTCATTCTGTTGTGTCTGACTCTTTATGATTCCATAGACCAAGCACATCATACCCTTCTATCCTCTACTCTCTCTCTAAGTCTGTCCAAGTTCATGTTGGTTGTTTCTATGACATTCTCTATCTATCTCATCTTTGGCTGTCCCCTTTCCCCTTTGCCTTCAATCTTTCCCAGCATCAAGGTCTTTTCTAATAAGTCCTGTCTTCTCCTTATGTGACCCAAGCTTCAGCTTCAGTATTTGACCTTCTAGGGAACAATATAAATTAATTTCTTTAAGTACTGACTGATTTAATTTCCTTGATGCCCAAAGGACTCCCGAAGTTTTCTCCAGCACCACAATTCAAAAGCATTGATTCTGTGGCACTCACCTTTCCCTATATTCCAATTCATAGCCATAAATTGCTACTTGAAGAACCAAAGTTTTGACTATATGGATCTTTGTTGGCAAGGTGGTGTCTGCTTTTTAGTAGGCTGTCCAGAGTTCCCAAAGGCTTCCTTCCAAGGAGCAAGTATCTTTTAATTACTGGGTGAATTTAATTCAAGGGATCATTACATATACTACTGTGGAAAAGAATCCCTTAGAAGAAATGTAGTAGCCCTCATGGTCAATAAAAGTGCAAGAAAAGTAGTACTGGAGTATAATCTCAAAAAGATGGAATGATATCTGTTTGAATCCAAGGCAAACTATTAAATATCACTCTCAAACCAGTGAGGCCAAAGAAGTCAAAGTTGATCAGTTCTACGAAGGCCTACATCATCTCTAGAAATAACACCAAAAAAAGACATCACATTTATTATATAGAGGATTGCAATGCTAATGTAAGAAATCAAAAGATAATTGAAATAACAGTCAAGTTTGGCCTTAAAATACAAAATGAAACAGAGCAGAGACTAACAGAGTTTTATATGTATGTTTTGAAATGTACAGTAGTATTACCAGTAGGCAGCTGGTAATACATGATTGGAATATAGAAGAGACTATATTTTGACTGAATATTTAAATCTGGGAATCATTTGAAGAGAAATTATAATTAAGTTCATGGGAGCCAATAGGGTGACTGAGAGAAAATGGAGGAGGATAGGAGAAAAGGGCTAAGGATAAGGCTTTAATGTATGCCTACAGTTGTGATATGATATGGATGATGAACCAGTAAAGAGGCTGAGGAATCATTAGTCAGAAAGGAGAAGAACTAAAAGAGAACAGTGTCATCATGAAAAGCCAAAGAGACAGCATCCATAGGGAGATGGAGGTTAATGACATAGTTAAGAAGGCTATTGGATTTGGCAGGTAAAAGATTACTGATAACTTTGGAGAGAGCAGTTTCATTTGGGTAATGACATATGATTAGAAGCCAGATTACAAAAAGTTGAGAAGTGGATAAGAGAAAAGGATGTGGAAACAATGTGTGCAAGCAATATGTTTTGTTTTGTTTTGTTTTGTTTTTAAGGGTTTGGATATAAAAGGGAGGAGAAAATTAGGGTGATAATTTGAAAGAATGGTAGGATCTAATGAGAGTAGATATAATCTTCACTGACTATTATGCTCATTTTACAGATGAGAAAACTAAGACTCAGAGATGTTATGACTTGGCCCTGGTCACACAACTACTTAATATTTAAGATGAGATGTAAATTCAGGTCTTCCTTACTCTAATATTAGTACTGTATCCATAATACCACACTGACTTTCTCTGCTCCTATAACACCCCTGGAGGAGTCTGATTTATTTGTTTGTCCATTTATTTATTTGCACATGGTATACTAACCACAATATTATTAGTTCTTTGAAGTCAGAATCTGTATAATTTTTTAACTTTGTATCCCATTTTTCACCTTTGTATCCAACATAGTCTATTAATCTGAGCTACTATTTCATCATGTTTTGCTCAGACCTGGTGTTTAATGTGAGCTTTGTTGAACTGATTTTTACAGTCGAGAAAACTGAGACTCATAGTTAAAAGTAGCTTGCCAAATGATAACTAAAGAATGGAAAAGGCAGAATTTGAACTTAGTCCAGGGCTGTTTTACTCCCATAAAATTGCTTGGAAGCTGTTGGAAGTGGTTCCTTCTATTTGTTTACCCTTAATCTCAGTACTCTGTAGCCCATGGTACTGACTTGAATATTCTGAGGGCTAACATTTCATAGTGCTTCCTTTCAATGGAAATGTAAACCTTGGCACGGCTCTTTCTGACACTGGAGTTTTCCCTTGCACAGATGAGTCTTGTCCTTCCCTGGCCATAGAGCCTACACTGTTTCTCTGTTGGTCTCTTTGTCTATCCCTCCTTCCCTCCATTAATTCATTTATGTTTCCATCCATCTATGGATTTACTCATGTATTTCAATAGTATGTTTACTACCTACCTATCCATTTGTCTTTTTATATTCATTTTAAGGTGATAGTGTTTAAAGAATAGCCTCTGTATTTTGGAAAAATAGCATTTCTTCACTGACTCATCAAATTCAGACATTCTCAGGAAAAAGGCCCATTTTTGTTGTCCCAGTCTGACACAAGTATAGCTTCTCAACCTCACAAGGTCATCATGAGGATCAAGTGATAATATATGTAAAAATTGCTTTGAAAACTTAAATGCTATTGAAAAATATTAGTTGAGATTATTATTATCAACTTGTTCTTATCAGAAGATATTTCCATGCCTCATAAATATACTTATAACAAAATCTACCTTCTTTACTCTTGTTGAAAGCAGCCATCACATTTCTTTTTTGCTATCTGGCAGAAAAAGCTAACCAGTTATACCCCTCTGCCACCCTCAATCCCACAGAGCCAATATGAAGAAACAATCAAAACACCCAAATTCCCAGAATGCTACAGGTACTCTGTCTGCCAGTACTAATGAATAAAAGCAAAACAGGTTTCTGGCAATTTCCATGCTTCAGATGTTTCACCTTCCCTGGATCCTTACACCACTATTCCTCCCAGCACTGATGCCAGCCCTTAGACAGTGAGCGCCTTAAGAAATATTCAAACAACAAAAACCAGCTTTGGCAAATTAGAAGGCTGCTCAAGTTCTAAAGCAGGAGGGAAAAAATTTGCATGCCATTATCCACTTTTGAACTGTTGCTGACATGCCTGAGCCTTGACATATCTTAAATATAGCAGCCAGAGCAGAGAGATTTGGAAACAATCTGTTGGTTCTAGAGGACAAGGTCCAGTGGACATTAACATGGAGTGAAACCACATGGACCTCCCAAATGGAAATGATCCTAGTCTCTTGCTTTCTCTCTCTTTTCTGAACCATTAAAGAGAGCAGAATTGTTATTCGAAGTCTAAAGGCATGTAGGGGTGGTGGGGGGGAATGTATATATTACACTTGGATAGTAGGATGGTTATGCACCTGATAAAGTACTTAACTACTCTCCAAAAATTCTTCCTTTGATTCCTGTTGGTGTGGAGGTCACCCTAATTGATTCTCAAAGGTTACAGGTGCTGACAAGGTCTTCTAAGTTACAAAGTCATGATATAGCACCAGACTGAGTTTGTTGTATGAAACACAACCAAGCTAAATATGGAGAGAATCATCCATAAGTAGGTGGGAAATTGGGCTATTATTTTCTGGTTGTGGTAATCTATATATATTTTTTTTCTTTTTGGAGTGTGGAAGGCTAGACAATTTGAGTTAAGTGACTTGTCCAAGGTCATACAGCTAGTAAGTGTTAAGTGTGTGAGGCCAAATTTGAACTCAGGTCCTCCTGACTCCAGGGCCAGTGCTTTATTCACTGTGCCACCTAGCCACCCCTGTGGTAATCTATTAAAAAATGAAAGGAAAATCTTCAAATGACCCCCTTCTCCTTCACAGTCACAGAATCTCATAATTGTTAGTGACCTCAGAGATCATCTGGTTCAAGCAATACCTAAGAAAGAATCCCTTCTATAAAACACCTAGCAAGTGGTTGTCTAGGCTTTTGTGGGAAGACTTCTAGTGATGGTGAACTGCTCATTAACATCCAAGGTCACCAGTTTCTCTTTTCTGTCACTATAAACATTAGGAAGAAATTCTTCTTTATATCAAGTCTAATTCTACCACTGCAACTCCCAACCTTTCTTCCTAGTACTATCCTCTGGGACCAAGGAGTAAAAATCTAAGCCCCTCTTCATATATCACCTCATAAAATACTTGAAATAGGTTTTCATACCCCTAACCACTCTCCTAGTTCAAACATCACCAGTCCTTCAAACAATCCTTGTATAAAGACATGTATAATGTGAACTTGAGGCTCTTTACCATGCAGGTCACCTTTCTCTGACTTTCACCAGCTTTTCAATGTCCTTCCTAAAATGTGATTACCAGAATGGAACATAATTTTTCAGATGTGGGCTGACCAGAAAAGGGCAAATTAGAACTATCCCCTTCCTAGCTGGTACATCAAGTGTCTTTTAATTGGTTTTTTTTTTTTTTTGTTTTTTTTTTTTTGTTTTTTTTTTGGTTTTGGTTTTTTTTTTTTTGTGGTGTTGTTTTTGTTTTTTTTTTTTTTTTGGGGTGTTTTGTGTTGTGTTTTTTTTGGGGTTTTTGTTTTTTTTTTTGTTTTGTTGTTGTTTGTTTTTTTTTGTCACCCATTCCTTCTTGGGATATAAGTAATTCAGTATATGTTGTACATGTCTAGCTATGCAAAACATTATCATGTAGATATATTGTACAAGGCTGCTTATAATTCCTCCCACTCATCCCACCCCCCACCTGGTCCATTCCCTACATATCCTGTCCCTCTTCTATAGTGGGTACTTCCAACCTCCCCTCCCCCAAGGATGCCCTCCCATCCATCATCCCTCCTCTCATCCCCCTTCCCCTATCCTGCTGCAGGTTGAGATATCCCATTTAGTATGTATGTCATTTTCTCCTGAACCAAATTCAATGTGAATGTGGTTTTGCCTTTTTAGCCTTCCTTATTCTCCCCTCCTTTGCACCCACTTCCCCTACATGAGATAGTTTACCTACCATGTCTCTCCCATCTCCTCTTGCCACTTTCCTCTCTCACCTCATAATTTCATCCCTTGAGTACTCTCCCTTCCCAACAAAATCAACATATGCCCTCTATCCATATATAACTATAACCATATACACACACATTCACATATGTATTCGTATGACCACACCCCCTTCTTCCATTATTTTCATAGTGAGAAAGATATCATCAGTCACTGTTATTGCTTTTCCATATAGGAATGTAAATAGTTCAACTTTGATAAGTTCCTTTTGATTTCTTTTCCCTGATTACCTTCTCAGGCATCTCTTGCTTCTTGTCTGGTGTCAAATTTTCTATTCAATCTGGTTTTTTCTCAAGAATGCTTGAAAGTCTCTATTCCACTGAATGACCATATTTTCCCCTGAAACAAATACTCAGTTTTGCTGGGTAGGTGACCCTTGGGTTCATTCCCGTTCTTTTGCCCTCTGGAATATCATATTCCATGCCCTTCGATCCCTCAGTGTAGAAGCTGCCAGGCCTGGGCTATTCGATTGTGTTTCCACAATTTGAATTGTTTCTTCCTGGCTGCTTGTAGTATTTTCTCCTTGATCTGGGATTCTGGAACCTGGCTATAATATTCTGGGAGTTTTCTTTTGGGATCTTTTTCAGGAGGTGATCGTGGATTCTTTCAACTCTATTTTGCCCTCTGGTCTAAACATCAGGGCATTTTCCTTGAGAATTTCTTGAAGGGTGATTTCTAGGTTCTTTCTTTGATCATGGCTTTCAGGTAGTCCAATAATTTTTAAATTGTCTCTCCTGGATCTATTTCCAGGTCAGTGGTTTTTCTGAGATATTTCATTGCCTTCTAATCTTTCTTTGTTTGGATCTGCTTAACAGCATCTTGATTTCTCATAAAGTCATAGCTTCCATTTGCTCCAGTCTAACTCTGAAGGAATGAATCTCCTCAGTGAACTTTTGAGTTCTTTTTCCATCTGGCAAATTCGACTTTTTAAGGCATTCTTCTCCTCATTGCCCTTTTGGGCCTCCTTTGCCATTTGAGTAGTCTATTTTTTAAGGTGTTGTTTTCCTCAGTCAGGCTGTTGACCCTCATTTCATACTTTTCCTGCATTCTTCTCATTTCTCTTTCAATTTTTCCTCCACTTCTCTTATTTGATTTTTAAAGTCCTTCTTAAGGTCCTCTATGGCCTGCAACCCCTCATGTTTTCCCCTGGGGCTTTTGGAGCAGGACTTCTGACCTCACAGTCCTTTTCCTCTATGCCCCCAAAATAGGAGTCTAGGGTTGCATTTTTCTGTTTCCTTTGCCTTGGCATGTTGCCACTTAATTGCTTGACTTTTGGGCTTGTTGCCACACTGGCTTTAAGGCCAGCTAGAGGAATTTTCGTCCCGAACGTGTGGGGGGCAACTTCCGTTTCTGGCAAGCTGTAAACCCACCCACAACTTCCACCCTAGATCACAATCTAGATCCAGGGAGGTTAAAGCAAGAGCGATTACCCCCCAAGACTGATCGCTGGATCTCCCCACGATTTGTAGGCTGGGAGCCGGAAATGCCTCTGAAAACTACAAAATGGCGTGTCTCCTCAGCGGCTTCTAGCCCCCAGGGGAGGGAGCTGACGCATTCCCCAAATACAGGTCCCAAAGTCCATAGGACACTAACCTCTTACTTTGTCCTAGGCAAGTCTTATGTTGATAATGCTGGAATCTCCACAGTTCCTGGTGTTCTGGGGTTCCTCCAGCCGGCTGCTGGCCCTGCCGCCCTGGGGCTAAAACCTCGGCTCACGTGGACCTGGGCTCGGCTCGGCTCCTGCGCTCTTCGTGCTGCCGGCTCCCAGACCACTGCGCTGGTCCTTCCTGCAGGGTGCTGGGCTGTCCTCAGCGGGAGGTTAGCTTCTCTGTGTCGTTCTGTGGGTGCTGGGGCTCCAGAAGTTTTTCAGAGTCCTTTTTTACATAGTTTGTGGAGAATCTGGGGGCAGAGAGGCTTGGAAGAGCTGTTTCTACTCCGCCATCTTGGCTCCGCCCCCCCTTTTAATTGTTTAAAACTCTACAAGCTTGGTGAAGCTAGGTGGCACAGTGAATAGAGCACTAGCCCTGGAGTCAGGAGGACCTGAGTTCAAATTTGACCTCAGACATTTAACACTTACTAGCTGTGTGACCTTGGGCAAGTCACTTAACCCCAACTGCCCTGCCTTTCCCCCTCCAAAAAGCAAAAAAAAAAAAATTCTACAAGCTTGCTTTTGTTGAGTAACCACATGCTTTACTTATTCTGACCTTATAATCCACTGATACCACTGATATTTTTCAAATCAACTCCTGTCTAGCAATGTCTCCCAATCTCATTCTTGTAAAGCTGATTTGTTGAACCCAAGTGTAATTCCTTACAATTATTCCTATTCAAATTCATTTCAGAATTATAGCCTTAGATCTTGCAGGCATCTCCAAGATTGTCAAAGCCCAAATCCCTTATCTTACAAATAAAGAAAATTAGACCCACAGAGATTGAGTGGTTGGCTCAAAAATCAGATTGGCCCAACATGTGAAATCATCAAGAATTTTAAAAATCTTAATTCCATCATGTAATGTTCTGCCACCTAGAAATCTGATACGCATGTCACCTATCCCTTCATCTATATTACTGGTAAACATAATAAATCATACCCTATACTAGAAACCTTTTTTTCAAGATGACATTGAACCACCAGTAATTTTTCTTGGGGCCAAGCTCTTCAACTATTTCTGAATCCAATGAACTGTATCATTACCCAGCCTACTTCTCTCTATCTTATCCAAAAAATAGCATGATAGCCATCTAGGCAAACATCTCCATTCCTCTAAACTGTGGTACTCAACAAGATATCTGCCACAAAAGAAAATTAGGTTAGTCTGCCATGACTCAAAGTCTGGTAGAATGGTGGGAAAGGGGCCAATGGGCATTAAAAATCATACAGTTCAACGAATATTAACGTCATGGTTGGTACATTCAATGCAACAATATTTTTAAAGACAAGAAAAATGAAATATTAATGGAACAACTGAACCAAATCAATATGGACATTCTTGTGATAAATGAAACCAGGAAACAAAAGGAAGTTTCAGAAAAGTGGAAGGATGACTACTAAATTCTTCACTAAGAGAAGGAGCTGGTAATATTTGTTTTATGGTGCACGTTAGGTCAAAATGTTGCCATATTTCAGAAGACATTGGTCATCTCATCTTAGAGTGTACGTGATGAGTATAACAAAAAAGACTACTATGAAGATCTCTGTGAATTGTATGTTAACTTCTGTTGCAAAAGATAAGGAGATAAAGCACTTCTCTGAAGAATTTGATGAAATCATCTAAATCTAAGCTGATATACAGTGATTCTGACATTCTAAGCTGGGTACAAAGAAGGGTGGCAGAAAGTGCGTTGGACAATATGGTTCAGGTATGAGAAATGAAAGAGGTAAAACCCTTAACAATCTGGATTCAGCCTTCATTTCCAGGCTTATTTAACATTCTTTCCATTAACACATTCTATGTTCCAATCAAATTAGCCTACTTCATGATATAATGTTATATTATATCATATCATATGATACTTTATCTCATATATAACATTCCACATCCCATATCTGAGTTTTTGCATAGGTTTGTCCCCCAATCTTGTTATTGACTTCTCCTCCCAAACCTCTTACAATCTCTAGTTCCCTTTGGAACTCAGAGCCAGTGTTAACACCCTCAACAATCTGTCCTGATCCTTTTGTTGCTGGCATACTACTCCCACAAAACTTACCTTGTATTTACCAGAATGGAACATAATTTTTCAGATGTGGGCTGACCAGAAAAGGGCAAAATAGAACTATCCCCTTCCTAGCTGGTACATCAAGTGTCTTTTAATTGTTTAAAACTCTACAAGCTTGGGGCAGCTAGGTGGCGCAGTGAGTAGAGCTTCGGCCCTGGAGTCAGAAAGACCTGAGTTCGCATCCGGCCTCAGTCACTTAATGCACACACACACAAACAAACATAAAAACCTAGCCGTGTGACCTTGGGCAAGTTACTTAACCCCAATAGCCCTCCCAAAAAAAATATGCTTCGTATTTATGTGTGTATGTGTATTTATTCTGAAATAATGCATATTCATTACATGCAGGGACTAAGTCTTTTTCTTTCCTTTCCTTATTTTTTTAATCTCCAGCACCTAGAGTAGTGACTGGCATAGTGTTTAATCAATGCTTATTGATTTATTACACACTGTACCAAAACTTCATGCTCTACATACATATTATTAAACATTTATTTTCCAGAAACAGTTGGAAAGGTATGGGCATGACAAGCACCAAATCACATCACCCTCACCCCACCCCACACCAATCCACTGGAGGCATGTGAAATTGATCTTGCTTTAACACTTAGGAAGCAACTGGTTCCTAATGTGGGTTCCTAATATCAGAATTAGCTACCATGTACAATCAGACTATGGATGCTAGTTAATGAACAAAAGTAAAAATCTTTACTAAATAAGATGAAGAATAAAACTAAGAAGAACACTATCTACAAGGGCAAGAACATCAACCTGACCTATTAAAAAAAGCTATTGATGGTGAGAAAAGGTAAATAGAAAAAGTATATATAGATATATCTAACCACCCAAAATTCCTAGTGTAGTTTTAAGCTTTGAGATTTGAATTATGTTTATACTTATTTAATTTTATGAATTTTGAGAAACTTATTTTTAATTTTAATAATACAGGGCACACTAGTAATATTCATTGTGTGTATAACAGTTTCTAGATGACACTTTCTCAGAAGAATGGTTTGGTAGAAGAGGTCCTCTTGCTTGGCTAGCTCAATAACCTGACCTATTTCCATTAGGTTTTTTCTTTTCTTTTCTTTTCTTTCTTTCTTTTTTTTTTTTTTTGGATGGCAATTGGGGTTAAGTAATAAGTAATTTGCCCAAGGTCTCACGGCTAATTTTTGTGTTGTGTCTGAGGCTGGATTTGAATTCAGGTCCTCCTGACTCCAGGGCTGGTGCTCTATTCACTGCACCACCTAGCCACCCCCTCCATTAGGTTTTTTCT
This sequence comes from Gymnobelideus leadbeateri, assembly GCA_011680675.1. Lineage (NCBI taxonomy): Eukaryota > Metazoa > Chordata > Mammalia > Diprotodontia > Petauridae > Gymnobelideus > Gymnobelideus leadbeateri. The sequence goes on from WOXC01000903.1 coordinate 348,812, forward strand.
AGTGGGGTCATGTCAACATAGTTGTGGATTCATCAAAACCACATTCTTGCAATAATCTGAAGGCTGGGATTCACAAATGCAATCTTTTCAATCACTGAGCAACAACTGATGAAAAATTGTACAAGGTTCAAAAGTTGGCAAGAGAGAGGGATATAATAATATAAGATGATGTTTATATTTAACTTTTAATAAGAAACAGTAATATTTTAATATTAAATAATTAACTTTCAAAAATTGTTTTTTGTAAATTTTTAGCATTTATACTTGGAAAGTTATTAAAATATAAGACTATACTAAGACTTTTAGGACATTTTGTACAATAATTCTGATTATCATTATTTCTCTTAGAAAATTAATGTATGTGAGAGGTATCACTAATTGTTGCTCAGTCTTTTTCAGTTGTGTCCAACTCTTTAGGATCCCATTTGAGGTTTTCTTGGCAAAGATACTAGAGTGGTTAGCATTTCCTTCTCCATGCTTATTTTAGAGATAAGAAAACTGAGGCAAACAGGGTTAAGTGACTTGCTCAGGGTCACACAGCTAGTAAGTGCCTGAAGCTGGATTTGAACTTGGAAAGATGAGCCTTTCTGACTCCAGTCCCAGCACTTGATTCACTGAGTCTCCTAGCTGCTATCACTAGACCAGGGTTCAAATCCCACATCAGATACTTACTAGTTTTTTGACCTTGGGGAAGTTGTTCATCCTCTCAGAACGTTAGTTTCCACAACTTCACTTGTACTACCTACCTCGTTGGTTGTGAGATGTTTGCAAACTTTATAACTCTATGTAAATGTGAGTTATTATTATGTAAAGCAGCCAAGAAAATAAGCACACCAAAAGAATACAGAAAAATCCTCAACCAGCCAACACTAAGTTTTGCCAAGTTTAGAAACAGCCAAAGACAGTATTAATTTAGAATGCAAACTTATTTGCAAAACGCCATGGAGGAGGATGGCATAAGATTAAAACATCATCAGCTGAAAAAAAAACAAACAAACCAGAAATCAGTAAGAAGGAGCCAGAGAGAAAGAGACCAAAAATATGGGGGGGGGGGTGGAAATCTCAGATATCATAAATCGAGAAAGAGAATATCAATAACTATCATCCCATAGATTATCTTTCTCATCTTTAAAACAATTACATATACACACATATGTTACATATATATGCATACACACATATATGAATGAGCTGGTTGAGTTGCTGAAATGTTTTTTTCCCTCCTTTATAAAAATCCTTTATTATAAGAAATTGCTTGCTGGTTAGGGGAGGACATCAATAAAAGTTTTGAAATTATATATGTATGTGTGAATATGTATATCAAAATTATCATTGACAAAATTTGGAGAAGGGAATAACAGGCAGGCTTTTTTAATGGTCTCCTCAGTAGAAACTCTGAACAGTTAAGTGAATAGTGCCAAAGCAAAATCCCGCTGTTTTTTGTCGGTTGATTTAAAAAAATAAAAAAGCACTTGACTCAATAGAGCAAAGCCAAGCCTTAGTAGGCTTCTTTCTAATAAGTCATTTCTCACAAATATGCCACAACTCTACTATGAGATACCTTGAGAAATGCAGCCAGAGATAATTCTGTTCAATGAACCTCTGATTACTATTACGAAGCAAGGAATAAAAAAGCAAGATGTGCTCATGAAAGGTTTTTAGCCACTGTTCTAGGAAAATGTCCTGTACAGGATTGGGTTTTTGGTATCATTGGTGACTACTTTAACTAAGGGCCATTGCAAAAGGAATGCTCTGGATTCTCAGGTCCAGGTGGTGGTTGTTTTAGACATGAATAGTAAATATCTGAGCAAGATAAAGGCTATTGGGAAGTTGTGATTAGAGGAAGTTCTAAAAAATCTTTTTAGAAGACCTTTTAGATGTCTACCAGGGTATTTCCCCATCCCTCAGACAGTGAGGTGGCACAGTGGATAGAGTGCTTGGCCTGGAGTTAGGAAGATCTGAGTTCAAATTGGACCTCAGACACTTACTAGCTATGTGACTCTGGGAAGTTACTTAACCTTGTTTACCTCAATTTCCTTACCTATAAAATGAACTGGAGAAGGAAATGGCAAACCATTCTCATATCTTTGCCAAGAAAATATACATACTAATATGCCTCTTTGGCTTCTTTCTTTAGATACATTCTACTTGATGCCTGAACCAAACAGACACAGAGCAATTATGTATATTCACATATACTTCAAAGTTTACACAATATTTTACAAGGGCTTTGGGGACATGACCTTTGGCATTACAATAGGAATGCCCACAAAGCAGTTAGGTTCCCCCCCCCACCCCGCAAGTGCTTCTAATGCTTTCCTGAGATCCACAGAAACTTCAAGACAATCTCCTAGTTACTGGGGTAGGGGAGAGTAAATGACAAGAATTGAGAAGGCACATGGAAAACTGTTTATACCTATCCCCAGTAGGACATGTCCAGCAGGTAAAAGCTCCTACCTGAGGGAGGGAAGAGATAAGAGGAATGCATGGGCACTAATTCTATTAGTAATAATGTCTGAGAACCTTGAGTTAGGAAAGATGAGGAAACAAAGGCTTATCACTTCCTTAAAAAACACTTTTTCCTCTTCCAGCAGGCAGAAGCCCTACAGTAAATTAAAGAAAGAGCTAAAAAGGTATTGTCTAGCTAGTCCTGAGGCAGATGACTCAGATAGTATCATTCTAAGACAATATTGACACCTCTTCAAAAGAATAGTGGCAAAAAGAAGTAATGGAGATGGATTTTTAGCTTGATTAAAGCCAAGAACTAGAGTGAGCACTAAAGGGAAGCTGGAGAAAAAAACTAGATGGAACCATATTTCTTCCTCATTGAAGCCACGTAGTTTATAACTCCAGTATGAAGTTGGGAAGGATTTTCCATGCATGCATCTCTGAAATACTTCACATACTATTAAAACAACCCTGCCCCCTCCTTTCTTGACATTAGATATCATCTTCTTATCTGATAAAAATTTTGGGTCTACATTTTCCCCCTCTGTAGTCATCATGATCATAATCATAAATAACATTTATATTGTTCTAAGTTTGTGCCAGGCAAGGTGCTAAGTGCTTTATAATTATTATTTCATATCATTCTCAGAGAGATAGGTGCTATTAATTTACAGATGAAGAAATTGAGGCAAATAGAGGTTAAGCACATTTGTCCAAAGTAATCTAGCTGTTAGTGTCTAAGGCTGGATCTGAACTCAGGATGACTAGTCTTCCTGACTTCAGGCCAAGCACTCTATCCATTGTATCATCTTTTTTTTTAACTTGAGATGATCTAAGGTCATATGTGTAATTTATTTCTGAAATGTTTCCCTTCCCCAAAAGTCAGCAATACTAGATTTTTCTCATAGGAACCATGATCTAGAGACTACCCTGTCATCTCTTGGTTTGCTAATCTTTCATTTCAGAACATTAATTGACTTAGAAGTAAACCATGAGTTTAAAGGACAAAAAGACAAGACCAGAGCCATCTGAGTACTTTAGTTTTCTGTTATCCAAAGGTACATATCCAACTATTTCTAAATGATACAGAGAAATTGCTCCATAGCATTCAGGAATTGCTTTGTTATCCTTTGAATGGGTTAGTGGATAAGCAAAGAAAGAAGTAGCTGGGGATGGGGTGGGGGGGAGATTTTAACACTTGGGCTTCCTTGCAACTCTTTACCTGAAATGTGAAGCAGCTATTTTTGGACCCAGCCCTGAGCCTAGAAGATGAGATATTGTCATATTGTTGTTTTTGTTCATGAGAGCTCTGGGCTCCCTTTTAAGGGGTCTTGAAGCTATGGAGATTCAAATCAGAAGATTATTACTCTTACCACAATGCAACACTGGGACATGATGATCCTCTTCAGCCTGGCACCATTACTTACCCCCTGAAATCCTCCTTGTACAGATTGCTTGCAAAATCATATGTTTCTGATTCAGTGACATTTATAAGTTTGGAATAATTTTTCTTGAAAGCAACTGAAGGTTCTAAGAGCCAAATAATACTTTTTTTTTTTTTACTCCAATTGACTCAGAAGACATATCTCCTTACTGGTCTCATATGCTAAGAATGTGATTTGATTATCTTGAATAGACACCTAAATGTCCTTCCCCATCACCACCACTACTACCACCTTTGAGCAGCAGCAACCTACCTAGTAATAACCAGTAATAAACCTTAGCTTATTATCTTCTGTTCAAACACATGGTTGAAATCTGTCATATGTGAAAGAATTTTGCCTTATGATCGTATTGGACAAAACAATTAAGTTAACATGGACAAATCTGTGTCCAAATGCTTCTTTTCATGACCTAAGCAAATTGGGAGGGAAATGCCCTTTCTTTGGCCTTCCTTGGTCTTTTCATGGCTGGCTGAGACATTTGAAAATTTGAGTCATTTCTACAGAAGATAAATAGTTGGAAGACAGCTACTGGTTGCACAACTTGGTGCATCTGAAGAATATTTATCTGGATCAGCATGAAGCCATTGGATAGTGTTTCCTATTTCTAGGTGGAAGGGAAAATGAAAGTTGTTTCCTTTCTGGCTCTCCCTTAAACTCCTATATAAGTACTTCCCTGTTCTTTCCCCTTCCCCAAGAAGAAGGGCAGAAAATTGAAAGTTGGCCTAACTGAATGAAACCCCTTCTCTTTGCACCCACAGGGGTCTGTTTATGTTAACTGGTTATAAGTGTGCATCAAGATATCATATTTTATTGAGACATATCTGCTGTAATATGAGCTATAACTTTTTAAACACATTCAAAGAAGTATCATATAGATTGTCTGGTGGTGACTAGCTCATCTTGACCCACCTTGAGCATAGAATCATGACTTTGCAAAAGGTAGGATTGAGGTATTATTTAATATGGATCCCAAGAACTTCCAACCAAAAAGTTTGTGAAATAGTAAAATGCATTATCAAGGAAAGGTTGTGTAAGGACTTCTACAGAGATATTAAAGAAAAGTCTTAGCAGTGTTCTTTCCCCTAGATTTTAGAACTGCTAAGTTTGGAGGAAAGGTGAGAATATCTGTAGGACCTCTTAATCTCCTTTCCATTCTTATAATTGCCAATATTTTTTGATCATTAAATCTATGAAAATAGAGGTATATGGTGAAATTATATACAAAGAAATCGTATTGTTGAAGTGACATCATCATAGTCACTCTTTTCATAATGCCATTGCCATCTGTAATGCTGTTGACACTTTGAAAATGCTCAGAGTAACTTGTAGCTTTGGCAGGCACTATGGAGTAACAGAATTATAGATAAATCATCACAGAAGAGGTTCCAAAGCCATAAATAATTTATGTATTTTTAAGTTTTAGTATTTATTTTTAACATTCATTTAAAAAATTTTGAGTTCCAAATTCTCTCCCTCCCTTCTTCCCCTCCCCCATCCATTAAGAAAATAAGAAATGTGATATCAATTATAGATGTGAAATCTTGCAAAATATATTTCTGTATTAGACCTTTGGCAGGGAGGAAAGTAAGAAAAATAAAGAAAGTGAAAAAATTATGCTTCAATTATCACTCAGGCTCCATCAGTTCTCTCACTGGAGGTAGATAGAATCTTTCATCATAAGTCCTTCAGAATTGTCTTAGATCATTGTAGTAATCAAAAGAGCCAAGTCATTCACTGTTGATCATAGTAAAATATTGCTATTAATGTGTATAGTCATGTCCTGATTGTACTTACTTCACCTTGTATTAGTAAGTCTTCCCAGGTTTTTCTCAAACCATTCTGCTCATCATTTCTTTTTTGTTTTTTGTTTTACTTTTTTTTTGCTCATCATTTCTTATAGCACAATAGTATTTCATTACGATTATATATCATAACTTGTTCAGTCATCAACCAACTGATGGCCATCTCACCTTTTTCCAATTCTTTGACACTACATAAAGAGATGATTTTATGTGTGTATACACACACACACACACACACACACACACACATATGTCTATTTCTTTTTTCTTTGATCTCTTTGGGATACAGACGTAGTAGTGTATAGTCCTTTGCACATAGTTTCATATTGTTCTCAAGAAGGTTGGATCAGTTCACAACTCTACCAATACTTCATCAGTGTCCCAATTTTTCTACATCACCTCCAAAATTTTTCATTTTCCTTTTCAGTCATATTAGCCAATCTGAAAGGTATGAGACAGTACCTCAGGGTTGTTTTAATTTGCATTTCTCTAATCAATAGTTATTTTATTTGAAGCATTTTTTACATGACTATACATAGTTTTGATTTCTTCTAAAAACCTCCTGTTTATATACTCTGACCATTTACCAATTGGGAAATGACTCATATTCCTAAAAATTTGATTCATTTTCCTATATTTTTTGATAAGTAAGACCTTTATCAGAGAAACTTGCTATAAAAATATTTTTTTTTGTTTTCTGCTTTCCTTCCAATCTTGGCTGCATTGGGTTTGCTTATACAAAATCTTTTTAATTTCATATTATAAAAGTTACACATTTTACTTCTGAGATCCTCTCTGTCTCTTATTTGGTCATAAATGTTTCCCTTATCCATAATCTGACTGGTAAAATTTTCGATGCTTATGATATCACCCTTTATGCCTAAGTCATGTACCTATTCTAACCTTACCCTGGTATACAGTACACAATGTCATTCTATACATAATTTCTGACAAACTGGTTTAGTGCTTTCTTAGCAATTGTTGTCAAATAGTGAATTCTTGTCCCAAAAGCTTGGATCTTTGGGTTTATCAAATACTAGATTATTTTGGTTATTTACTTTTGTGTATTATGTACCTGTCTATTCCACTGATCCAGTACTCTATTATTATTAGTAGTACCAGATTATTTTGATTACTACTGCTTTGTAATACAGTTCAGAATCATGGTTAGGCCACCTTTTTTATTGATTCACTTGATATTCTTGACCTTTTGCTCTTTCAGATAAATTTGAGTTGAAAATGCCCCTAAACAAAATAACGAGGAAAGTAATTAAGTGAAATTAACAAAAAAAAAAAGCCTATGAAGCTAATTGTTTTAAGTTTATAGGGTATTATTTATAAATTTAAAAAAAATAAAGACTGATGTTTGGACAAAATATAAAGTAAAGCAATGAAGGAAAATAAAGAACCTAAGGGACTCAAGATTTCAGAGGAATTTATAATTTCATTCAAGATATTCAGAGAAAAGTTGACCAACCCAAGAGCCATGGAAAGATTCATGGGACACTCCACTAGAATGACACATTTCCAAAGTCAAATGATAGGGCATAAGGTCTCACCTGTGAAGAGGCTAAATAATTTTGCTTTCTGAGTTTCTGAGGTCCCTTGCTTTTGCTTTTGCTGAAATTGTTAACTTCAGGTTTAGGAGAACCTGCAAATGGTTATAGCTAGTCTCTTGTTTTAGCAGTAACACTGTCTTTAAAACCTGAGCAGCATACCTTTGGCCCCTGGTTGTGCAACAGTAATACAGTATTTTGATCCTCCTCCTATCAGCATCTGTTTTGTTTTGTGTTGTAATGGGAAAATAAATCAAATATTATATCTATAACCTTAAAGACTTTTTACCATCATATTTGGAATCAGACATGGACATTGCTTGATGTTTATTGAGGGGCATGTAAAGCTGCTTCTTAGATCATTACTGATTAGAACTCAAAATAAAAAAAGAATGTTAAAAAATAAGTTTTTTAAAATTTACCTTATTTTAACCTTATATTACTGAGTTAGAACCAACCAAATCCCAAGGACAACCTGAAGATCCAAGTTATCCTATTCTAGATAAAGTTTAAAAAGATATTCACTTTTAGTTGTTTAACCTATAAGTTTTTTTCTTTCCTTTTGTAAAAAAAGTCTTTATAAAAATTACATCAAGAGAACTGTTGCCAGAGTAATAAAATACAATCCCTGCAAACATTGCTTAAGGACTCAAATGCAGACACTACACTATGACCATCATGGCACTCATAAAGCCTGAAATATTGATGAACCATTAGTGGAAAGCAAATGGCCCCTCTAACAGGGTGACTTAAAAATGACTAACAGTAGAACCTTCGTGATTTGTGTGGAAGTGATTTTATGCATGTTTTGACAGTATAATAACATTATAAAGGTTCCCCTTTCATACTCTTCACTCTGAAAACTTCTCACAGACTGATAAAATAACACAACAACATACTCTCTTGCTATCTATTATAATCTTCACTAAAAAGAACATTTATTTTGAATCCATACCTTGTTCTTATATTTAGAGCAAAGTTTAGGAGTGAATGGAAGGATATCACTTGGGTGAAATCACTTGATCCATCAGGACATCAGTAAGAGGGTTGGGATAATTATACCGTGAAATGCAAACACAAAGTAGAAGCTGGGAGAAATTGTGACTCAAGGTAGCTTGAAAATTAATCAACCAAAGATTAGTCACCAGTTCCCTGAGGGAAGGAGCTGGAATGAGCAAAAAAAGTTGAGGTTTGTGTGTGATGGAATTACTGTAGAAGGAGGGAGGAAACAAAGGGTGGGAAAGGCATGTTTTTAACTTCCTTCTCTCCCTTCTGTTGCGTATTGGTAACTGCTAGAGGGAACCAGTTTCAAAAATGTGGAGAAAGGTTGCCTGTGAGTTTGAGAGTCATAGCAGCAGCAGAGATTCCAAGCAAATGAAATAGGCTTTCAGGCCTAGGTTGGTGATGATTTTGATGTTACAGCATAATAGCTTTAGGAAATGTTCTAGGCTATTTTGATGTACCATTTTAGTAGCTTTAGAAAATACTCAAGTTCCATTCTGGTTTGGAGTGATTTACTGATAGTTTTTAGGGGGGGAAATTTATATAAAGAACTATTTAGGTTCAGTTAAGATCAAGGTTGACGAAAACAGTGCAGTTCATTCTGAGTTCTGGCTTGTGGTTCAGTTCCATTCAGTTCTGAAGTAGTTGATTTTTCTGTCAGGGGGCAGGTATACCAACCAGTCTATGGACAAACACTTTCCACTGACAGTCAACTGACCCCAGGCTATGGATAAGAGTATATATGCATGTCTGGTTTAAGGAATAAAACAGTGAACTTTGTGGCCATTCTGTACTTTGACTCCCAAAGTAAAGCTTTAGGTTACTTAACCTTTCTTCTATAATTTAAAAACAGAGCTAATATTAATCTAATATACATAAGAGAAGGGCTTAGCCATTAGCCAAGTGGTTTTTAATCAAGATGTGGGAAAAATCAGGAACCTGACACTATTTGGAAACTACTCAGCATGCTTTCAGTAGCTCTGCTCCCAGAAACATATTTAACTAATTGGTCAAAACCAATTTATTAATCAACAAGCACTAATTAAAAACCTACTATGTGCCAGGCAATATACTAGGTATTGGGAATACAAAGACGAAGAATGAAATGATGAATACTCTCAAGGAGCTTATATTCTATTCTAGATTATAAATTCCTCTTTAGACTATAAGTTTACTGGGGACAGAAGATGTCTTATTTTGCCTTCATATTCATAGAACCCAACACTGCTTTCTACATAATTAAAGTGCCATGCACTTAGTTAATGTTCTCTAGATTAAAGAGGAAACCCCAGTTATTAGTCTCACAGTATGGGGCTTCTGTCCATTTGAGCAAGGTGAAAGATATTTTTTAACATTTCAAAAGCAATGAGATTCTCGCTTTAGTCAATATCCACCAGAACCCCCTCCAGGAAGCAATAGTTATGTAATATGACCCAGGGCATCTGAGGCTATATCCAAGGCTTTCCAAATTCCTTAGCAATACTAAAGGAGTTCAGAGAGAAGGTATGGGGGGTTGGGATCATTTAATAAATTCATAAATCATTCATAAATTCAAGCCTAGCTAGTACTAAAGAATTTCAGAATAAGGGAACTTCAAAGTTGCAAGGGGCTTCATCAACCACCCCATCAAGCCACCACAGGCAGTAGGAGGCCTCATTCAAACCATTTTTTAAAACCTTAATTCTAAATCAGGGTGGGTTTGTCATAGAGTTTCTGGAGAAGGAAACTAAGTTAAGAAATCTAGGGGGAGAATTGAAAGCAAGGATTTGATTAAGATCATGGAGTAAATTGGCAAAGCAAAGATTTGAGTATCTGTTTTAATTTTTATAGAGCTATGATATGGAGAAAGAATAAAATGATTGTGAAGTGTTTAATAAATATGAAGTACCATTTAAATAGAAAATAATAACAAGAAGTTCTGTCCTAGAACAGGAACCTTGGTGTGACAAAAAGCTCAAGTGATAATATGATTTTAAAAAATTCTCTGCTCTAACAATAGCAATCTTACCTTACAACGTACCCATTTGCAAGTTCTAGGCCCTACTTCTGCTGGAAACCTTAAACTGATGAGAATTAACCATTTTCCATGAGTGATGATGAGCCACAGCTGAACCGTGTTTATAGTCAGTGTGCTTTTAAAAATGTTCTTTGGTCTAAATATAGGGGCTTTTAAAATCATTGCCTTATTATGAAAACTTAAAAATATAAATGCTCTAAGTAATTGGTCTTATAATACAGAGGGAGGGCAAAAAGTTCAACTCTGGAGAGAGGAAATATTCTTTGTGATGAAAGCTGGTTATAATTCAACATTAAACAAATGCTGCTTTTTGCCAGAATTTGGCCTGTCATGAACATGAATAAAAACCAAAAATAGATTTTATCAGCCCAGTATCTTGTGTTTTCAGCCAGGTAGCAAGATGATATGATTGGCTCTGTTAGTAAAGGGAAATGGAAAAATGCACAAAAGTCTGAGAACTGCCACTTCCTCCATTGGGAGTTGAATTTCCTATAAGGAACAGACAATGGCCCTGTCTTTGGGGTTTAAAATTTAGGTAAGAGAAGACCAACAAATAGATGTGAAAAGGAGCAAATCAGCTGGTGTTTTATGGTGAATTATTCTCATTAACAATCACAATGGAGTCCTTTGGTCTTCTTACAGGCTCTTCTGAAACAAGATGTCTCTATGGAAATGCTAAGATAAACCAAGATATATACACATATAAATAAAGTAATCATGGAAATAAATATGTTCAGTGAGTGGCTGATTATCAACATCAAGGAAGATATGAAACACATGCTTGCCAAAGAGGTTTTGTTTTTTTTTTTTCATTGTCATAAAAACTGTTTGACACAAAATCCAAGTAGGAGACTCTTAAAGATGCTCCTGTCTGCAGTAAACATTGCACTGAGATCCAGAAGTCACTCTAGGACCCCATCACTAAGATCCAAATTCATTCAAAAAAGATCAGACATCTACAAAGGAAAAACCAAGTAGATGAAGAATATTTATTACCCATAACATATAATTGGATGGAATTATCCCATTGAGTTTATTCATCAATACATATATCTTGGATGGTTCTTACTTATATGGACAATGAGTTAGGTCTGAAACTGAATAGGAAAAGGAAGTGGGCAGGATTGTACTCATTATAATGGGTACAATGTGCAGTGCTTTCAATTAACCTAAGTTATTCTCAATCAGATGTTACAGTGTTTGTAAAGCACTTTTCAAACCAAAAAGCACTGTATAAAATTTTATTGCTATTGTTGTTTTTATATTTTAACATAAACTGTATCCCCTGAAATACCTGCATTTTAACTTCTGAATCTCATTTAGACTATTTCAGTTCTGACTCTGTTCCCTAGAATCCACTTTTCATACTTGGTCCAACCCTTAAGTCTCAGCCTTAAACAACTGCATCTCTCTGAATCACCAACTCACCCTTGTTTGCCTTTCAAGGACTATCAAGATAGGTGCTATTGTTATCTTCATTTTACAGATGGAGAAAATGAGGATGAGGAGTTAAGTGACTTGGCCAGGGTCATCCAGCTATTATCCAGAGATAATATTCAAACTCAAAATTTCCTGACTCTAAAACCAGCACTCTTATCTACTATACCACCTGGCTGCCTAGTAGTGTACCATTATTATTCACTCTGACTCTAAGAATCTAGAATCATTTCAAAGTACTTGCCAGCTCAATCAGTAGCTGATGTGCTGAGCAGTATTTTTCATGAGGTTCAACTCTGTCATTACTTGTAGTATTAAAGGAATGTAGCTCTAAAACTAGAAGGAAACTTAGAATTTATCTAGTCCAACTCTTTCATTTTATGGTTGAGAAAACTGAGGCCCATAGAGGTTAAGTGACCTATCCAAGGTTACACAAACACAAGTGGCAAAGTACTCTAGACCCTCTGACTTCAAAGCCATCTCTCTTTCCACTGCCCGCTCTCAATTCTCCTGGGCACAGATACATTGCTTCAAAAATCTGAATGATAACATCTAATGTAGCAGCCACTCTGGCCTTCCCTCCCATGAACTTTTGAGTCACTAAGCCCAATAGGAAATAATAGAGCTAATCCAAAAGCAAGATATTATACTCATGTTCCATTAACTACCTTTCAAATGGTTAAGATGCCTGCACCCAAGAGAGTATTGTCCTTAGACTTCTACAAATCTAATGCTATGTCTCCCTGCTAGCAAATTCTGATAGGCAGTTTTCCACATGCACCAAAACAGCCCAGCATTGGGTAAAAAGAGCTTTCTCAAGGTCTTACAAAGAGTCAACAAAAAATGTCCAGTCATGTGAAGTGTGTTAGCCAAGGACTACATGGTTTAGCAAGCAGGCCTGCTGTAATCTCTGCCAACCTCGCTCTGTTCTTGGATGAGGCCAACACTAGGTTTCATCATAAACTTTCCCTATCCCATGATGCCATCTTGATGGTGTCTTAACTTCTTCTTATGTGTTGGTACGCCCAACAAAGAAGTAAGGTTATTTATCTATTCTTGAAGGTCCTTTAGGGCTTCACCGTCTTCTATCTCTCATTTCTAATTGGGCTACCCAGCATATTTCACCTATCTCGACTACACTATATATGAACTTTCAAATAAAGATACACTTTTCCACCAATAAATCATTTACTCAACAAGGATACAAAAAGAGGCAAAAGATAATTCCTGTCCCAGAGGAGCCTACAATATAATGTAAGAGATAGCATGCAAACAAATATATGCAAATAGGACATTTATATTTATAAAATTTATTTATAAATAGGAAAAAAGAGGGGAAAACTGCAATTAAGACTGGTTAGAGAGTGTTGTAGAAGGCAGGATTTTAGTTGGGACTTAAAGGAAGCCAGGGAGATCTGTTGTTGGAGTAGAAGAGGGAGAGCATTCCAGGCATGGGAGACAGTCAAAGAAAATGTCTGGAGTCAAGAGATGGAGTGTCTTGTTTGTGGAATAGTCAGAGACCAGAGTCATTGGATCAAACAGTATGTATAGGGGAGTAAGGTATAAGAAGACTGGAAAGGTAGGAGGGGCCTTATTAAGGTTTTGAATGTTAAACAGAACATTTTATATTTGATCTTGGAGGCAAGAGAGAGCCATTGGAGTTTATTGAGTAGGAATTTGGGGTGGCATGACAAAATAGGACCTGCATTTTAGAGAAATCACTTCAGTGGCTGAATGAAGAATGGATTCGAGTGGAGAGAGACAAGGCAAACTGACCCACCACAAAGATATTGAAACAATCAAGGGGTGAGGTGATGAGGTCCTGCATTAGAGTGGTAGCAGCATCAGAGGAGACAAGGGCTCATATCTGAGAGATGTTGCAAAGGCAAAATTGGTGGTTTGGGGGACAGTTTGGAGGTGGGGAATAACAGAGAGAGTGAGGAATCCAGGATGACACCTAGTTTGAGAGTCTGCAGGACTGGGACAATGCTATAGACCTGTATAGTAATAGGGAAGGGAGGAGGTGGTGAGAGTTTAGGAAGAAAGATAATGAGTTCTCTTTTGGACATGCTGAGTTTAAGACGTCTACTGAACATAGAATTTGAGATGTCTGAAAGGTAGTTGAAGATGTGAATTTAGCAGGCATCAGAAAATTTGGGAGAGCAAAAGAGAGATATGAGGATTATCAGCATAGAAATGGTATTTTAATCCATGGGAGTTGATGAGAACACCAATGAAATGATAGAGAGGGAGAAGAGAAGGCCCAGAAGGTAGGCATAAAGAGTACACCAATCGAATCCAGGAACATTATCTCTGGGCTATACCACCTGCTATTAAGGTAAGAAGCTGGCCCACTACCTGGAATTCACTCTTCTACATAAATGATGGATTCCAAATGAGGACTTTTCCTTCAATCACCCCTATGTGCTGTCGTTCCCAGATAATCACTGAATAACTGGGAGAATGCAAGGCTAACTTGTGCCTCACTCTACGAACCACAAGAATATAATACAAACATGCTGCCTAACCATCATTTTTCCTTCAAGGAACACTTCTAAACTGGGTACCAAGTTCAACTATCTTCCTATTGCCTCTATGACAAAGACCATTCCTTGAACTGACAGATAGGGCCATAGGCATAGTCCAGACACATCTAGTGGCTTACCAGTTGGAATTGTCCTCCTTATTTAATATTTATTCCATATTCTATCAGTCTTTCCTGCATCAAGCTCAAAATCAGAACCTCTATCCATAATTACAGAAAGACAAGCATTTTTTTTCAGGCTACCTCTGACTTATGGATATGATGAGAGTAATTCTAACATTTTGTAGAATGATTGTGGTTTGGAACTTTGAAGAGGACCAAGGAGTCAGTGCAGACTATTTATGCCCGAGAATTTATAAATCCTTCCATAACCCCATCAAACCAAGGCAGAGGGAGGTGCTATAGAGGGGGAGAATGGTGGACATGCCAATGACTTAATGGAGGTGGCCTTGTCAAAAGGTGACTTTGCAATTCTTCCCAGGGAAAACAAGTTGCTATAATAAAAAAGACCAAAGTTTGGGGATATCAGTTTGTATCAGATGTATGGTCACCTCCCTGGCTTCCTAATCTCATCCAAACTCCTTCAGCTCTGAATCTTTGCCCAGAACCCAGGCTTCTTGCCCATCTCAGCCTTTCAATCTTGGCATGCTGATGGAGACCTGGACTGGCTTTTCAGTTTACATTTTCTTTTTCCAGCTCAGACCATGGCTGCTCAGCTCCAGGAAGGTCTGCTTCTTCCCCCAGTCCTAGGGATTGGCTAATAGCCATCTGTTGTGTCTATTTGTAGGATTTCATACTAGGGAATGTCCTCATTTTCTAGATATGGAATTATGCCCACAATTTTTTCTTACTACTATAGTTACCATATATATATATATATATATATATATATATATATATATATATATATATATTTGTATGTATACAGAGAGAGAGAGAGAGACCGAGACAGAGAGACAGAGAACTAACATAATCTTAGTCTATTTCTGACAGAGGTACTCAGGAATAGGGAGATAATAAAAGTCCCACCTGCCTCTGACCTTATCAGACCACTGCTGGAGTCCTAGATGCTAATTTTAGGAAAGACATTGATAATCTGGAAAGTATCTGGAGGGGGGTAATAAGGATGGTTAGGGGACTCAAAGTCATGTCATATGAGGATATAATCAATAACTTGGAATAATATGCAGAAGATGCAAAGAGGCCAGTTTAGAGGTGCCATTAGAAGTCTTTGGTAGCTCCCTATTACATCTAGGTTCATATAGAAACTCACCTCATTGTGTTTTTGCTGAATTTTCACAATTTGGTTCAAATTTCCTTTCCTCTCATTTTATGTATCTCTTGGTTTCAAACACTTTACAGTACAGTCTAACAAACATTTTTGCTATTTCTCAGACATGACACTCCATTTCTGTGTGCCTTCTCTAGTCCATCTTCTATATGAAAAATATGCTTCCTCCTCTCTTCCACCTCCTAAAATTCCTAGTTTCCTTCAAAGTCCAGATCAAGTATCACTTTCTACAAAAGACCTTTCCTGATCTTCCAAGCAGCTAGTCAGGAGAACCTGAGTTCAAATACAGCTTTGATTTTTTTCCAATCCTTTGAAATCCAATCCTCCCATCCAAATTACCCTTTAAAAATTTGCATATCTCATATATACTTGTGAAAGTATATGTTATCTTCCTTGATAGAATGTAAGCACTGTGAAGGCAGGACCTATTTCACTTTTGTCTTTGCATCTAGCACCTTATACACAGTAGGACTTTAATAGATGCTTGTTAATTAATTGACTTACTGACTAACAAGTACAGCTATCTAAAAATATCATAGGCCATTTTAAGAGGTGTTAATTTGCTACTTACAAGAAGTAAGTGAATATATCTCAGGCCTAATCAGGAAAACTTTGTCTTTTGGAATGAGGTGGAAAAGTGAAGGGTTGGGTCACTCTGTGTATAAAACTTAGATTTTGGGAGTGGGGTAATGAATTAAATTATTTTCCCTATAACACATTCAAGTCATGATGAATATAATGGGCCCTTCCCTTGACTGTTAAACCCAGCCCCAGTGCGGTGGGATTTGAGGGACATTCTTGCCTTTCTGGGAAGGCATTCTAGGATATCTCTTCTCCTCTGACCCAAAGTTAGAGCCAATGTAAATAAAACAAAATGAAAATTTCAGACTGTGGCAACTCAAGGAGAAATCTGAGCCTGTTACATTTTGAGGTCTTGGGCGGTTCAACAGCATGTTCAGGCCCCAATTTCCTGTTTCCTTTCCCTTGTGGTTTACTCCAGGTATGTCTATAGGAACCACTGACTCCTCAGATCCATCAGTTTTCCATTCTTTAGTGCTCCTGGATCAGACCCCTGACCTCATTGTCTCCCTTGTTTTTTTTTTTTTATTTGTTTGTTTGATTTTGTTTTTGTTTGGTTTCGTAATTTTCCATTTCTGGAGGTAAGAAAATCAATGTTGATACAATTATCCCAACCTTTCATCGACAGGTTCTCTTTCCTCTGCAAATGGGGTCCCACACCATGTAGTTGCCTGTGTAATTCAGATACTTATTCTCCTTGACCTTGGTTTTCAAGAAACAGCATGAGGCATTCTGAGCAGTTCTGGGTAGAAAATCTGCTCTTTGAAGCCACAGCTCAATTTTGTACTGGTGAGCTTTACTTCATTTTCTAAAGGGCTGGAAAGAAAGATACTGTTTTGTTATTGAGCTAGTGAAACAGCAGCACTGTCCTTGATAGGAAAGACAAGCTGTCTCCTTGCTATCTCAGGGATTTTTTTAAATCTTGTCAACGTACAGTGTATTACATTTCAAAAGCAGGCTTACAATCCATCTGGAGGACTGCAAGGGGAATTCTTAGGTGCTCCAACTTTTACTCTGGGCTGCATCATAGATATGGACAATGAATATAGATAACTGAGTAAAGCTCTAGCAAGAATGAAGAAAGCCCTAACTGGTATAAGAAATGGCAGGACTAATTCCAGATCTAATTGTGGGCACTGATTCTGAGTTTACCAGAGTCTTTTCTTTGATGTGGGTCTTTTTTTTTAAATAAATAAAATGTAAAGGATTGCTCTTTAAAAAATTTAGACTTTCCAAGGCTCCAAAACCAAGAAAATTCGATCTGCTGATTACAAATGATTTACCTTCTTATTCAGCATTAAAATAAAGTGAAAGGAAAACCTTTCATGCAAACAAAACATCAGTGAAGGCAAAAGACTAGATTGATTTTGATCCATCCTTTTTCATTCCCCAAGACCAGGAACATAAGCTAGCCTTGATTATCCAGTCCTGGCTAATTTTACTTCCTATCTGAGTATGATATCCTGGTTAAGGAGGGGAAGAGGAGAGAAAGCCCAACACTTGAAAAAAAGCGTGCTTTCACTGAAGTTAGCCAGATTGCCCACTCAGAACCTATCAGTATTTGCCAGGCTCTCCATCTAAGAAGGAGCAGGTTCAAGACCTGGCACTGTCTAGCCGAATGGCACTGCTCCCAGAACTCTCATCCCACTAAAAAGCCATTGTGGGATCTGGACCCTTCAGCATGCAGGACAAATGATCAAAATGAAAAGCACAATGTATGTGAGTGGAACCAGAAACTTGAATCAAGTGGTAATCACTTCCTTAGTATAGACTAGATTTTTTTTTTTACCCATGTAACTTTGGTCCAGTATTTCATGCCTCAGCTAAGGTAATAGTACAGATTTTCATTTATCAGTTGATAAGTGAATGTGATTACCATGATAACCATTGAGTAATGTAGGCTACTAGCATTGGCGGTGAGAAGTGGAAAATTATTTTGCCTCCATTCTAAAATGGCTCAGGGGAGATGGGAAGGGACTGATATCGATCAGAAAGATATAAAACATGAAAAAAGATGTCAAGTTGGAGAGAACTAGATGTACATTCTCCATGGCTTTATGAATGAAATCCGTACCAGATACATAGGCTTTGGCAAATGGGGAAAAAAATTAATTGATTCAGGATTTAGGGAACCCAAAGCAAAACATTACTGAGGTGTCCATGGGGAGGATACCTGTATAACCAACAGGCCATTTTTTATATTATACTTTATAACTACTGGTTGACTTTCTAGAGCCTGTTATTCTTTCTAGTGCTTGTATCCAGAGATCAGGATTTGAGAAGAGTCTAGACATTAACTTGGGCTGAGCTGTAGATTCCATCTGTGTGACCTAAGATGACTCTTTAGATATTAGCCAGCCTCAGCATAAAAAAAACAGATGCCACTCTTAGCTAAGCTTTCTAAAACGAATAAATAGGAAGGGAGCATGGAATTAGACTCCATAGACAAAATGAAAAACACTCCTTTTAGCTGGACCAATTTACTGCATTCCAGTGTTTTAGGCTCTGGTACTTTCTAATGTCCTATTTCTAATCCGGCAATTCTTCTCATCCTGTCATTTTTGAGCAAGAGTGTTGTCACTCTCAAATATGCTCCTCTATTTATGACTGAGAGCTAGCAATGGTCTATCATTCCTAATGGGATCATCAACTCTGCACTTTGCAAAAGTATATGTGATGTGTGCCCATAAAAACATTTGTTGATGGCTGAAAAAGGCAGTAATCTTTCTGACAAAAAGGAATCTGTTTTCTTCAGTACTTTAATACCTATTTGACACCTTGGATCTGACCAGTACAACTTCAGTTTCTTTGAGTCAATTCAGATAAGAAATAGATGGCTGCTTCCTTCAATTTATACCACTTCTCCCTTCAACTATGCTTGGTTGAAAAAATGCAACAAAGACAGATGTCATCCTAAAACTTTTCATTCTCTATTTGCCATCACCAACTCACCAGAATTAAGTAAGATGATAGACTTGAGGCACACAAACTCTTCCCCCTGGAGATTCATCATTCGAAAGCGAGAGGATGTAGCCAGCAACATGTCAAAGATCTCCACCATCCCTTCCACACATTTCCCCTGGTTCCTGCGAAAACAAAAAATAGAGCTAATGGATGGGTCTATATTCACAAAAGAGAACTAAATTCAAATCTGTGATGGAAGTTTGTGGTCCATTTTCCCTTTAGTATATATTGTTTGAGTAAAGGAAGGCAAAGCACCTACAGATCTTCTCATTCTGAAAAAAATATTTTAGAAAAATAGAAAAACATCTTAGAAAATCTTAGAAAAAATTAATGTAATAGAGAGGATAAAGGAGGTGAAGTGCAGCACCTTTGTTTGAAGTGGGGATCCTTCCTAAACAACATAATAAGAGAGAACAATGAAGTTATAGAAAGCAACCTGGTAAGAGTGTTTACAGTTTGATACTATTCCAAGCCACTGACCATTGAATATAGGGTTACTAATGATTAGCCCTGCCACTTATGGCCTAGATAAAGAATATAGTGGTCCCACTGCATCAGTAACCTCTGGGAGGAAAGTATTGTGCTTTGACAGACTTACTCTTCACCATTTTCCTCATGCTGCTTTCAAAGTACAAGAGGAAAAAGAGATTTCTCTCTATCCATTAGCAGTATTGTCTTATGACAGAGAACTAATGCCCTAGGATACATGCACTCAAACACAGTCTAAGAGGAGATGAGGACATTTTTTTTCTTAAACGACAGTTTTAGAGGTCATTGAGTTCAACTTCCTCATGTTATAGATGAGGTAACTGGAGCCCCACGATGTTAAGTGATTTGCCCAGCATCATATAGCTAGTATATCTTATCTATGGTCACATAGATAGTAAGTTGTAAGGAAAGCTGTGTGATCCTGAGTAAGAAAAACCAAGTCAACAAACATTTATTAAGTGCTACCATGTGCCAAGCATTGTGCTAAGTGTTGAGGATTCAAAGAAAGGCTAAAAGACAGTCTGTCCTCTTAAGGAACATACAGACTAATGGGGGAGACAATAAAAATGTTTTATGTGCTAAAAAAGACATAAAGAGCATATATTGATAACTAAGATAAATCCAGAATGAAGGCATAATCATTGAGGGGGATAAAGAGGTGGGATTTCAGCTGGGACATAAAAGAAGTCAGAGAAAACCAGGAGATGGAGATGAGTGGAGAAAGAATTACAGAAATGAAAGACATTCAGTGAAAAAGTCAAGGATGGAGAGAATGAAGTATGTCTTATACAAGACATAGCAAGGAATAACAGTATCACTGGATCATAGGGATCATGAAGGATAATAAGGTGTAAGAAGACTGGGAAGGTAGGAAGAGACCATTTTAAGAAGGAATTTAAAAGCCAAACAGAAGATTTTATATTTGATCCTAGAGGGAATAGGAAGTTACTGAAGTTAGGCATTGGGGTGTGACAAACTTGTGATTTAGGAAGATTGATTTGACCTGAGAAGAAGATGGACTAGAGAAAGCTGAGATTTGAGGCAGGGAGACCAACCAGAATGCATGAGGTGATAAGGCTCAGCACCAGAGTGTTGGCCATATCCGAAGGAAGGTGGGATATATACAAAACATACTCTGAAGATAGAATTGACAGATTGGCAACAGATTGGATTGTGAGGGGAGGGTAGTGATAAAGAGTAAGGAATGGAAGATGACACAGAGGTTGCAAGCCTGTGTGACTGGGAGAATGTAGTGCCCTCAACAGTAATAGGGAAGTTAGAAAGAAGGGATGGCTTGGAGAGAAACAGAGTGAGGCCAGTTTTGGACAGGCTGAGTTTGACTTGTTTCAGGGTCACAGTATGAGCTGTCCAATAGATAGTTGTAGATTCAAGTTAAGAGGTGAGGGCTAGATAAGTGGATATTAGCATAGAGATGATAATCCATAGGAGTTGGCAAATAATGTAGGAATGAAGTGAGTGGGATAGAACAGAAAGAAAAGCAAAGAGAATCCAGTATAGAGCCTAGGGATACAGGGGAGTATGACCTGGATGAAGATCCAGCAAAGGAGACTGTGAAGAAGCAGTCAGACAGGTAACAGGAGAACCAGGAGAGAATGTAGTGTCATGAAAATCAAGAGACAAAAGTGAATCAAGAAGAAGATGATCAACAGTGTCGATGGCCACAGAGAGATCTTCAAAGATGATGATTGAGAAGAGGTCATTAGCTCAGAAATTAGGAGATTACTGATAATTTTGGAGAAAGGATTATCAATTGCACAATGAAATCAGAAGTGAAACTGCAGAGTTAAGATAATAAGAAGAAAGGAAGTGGAGGCATGAATTGTAGATGGTTTTCTCAAGAAGTTTAGCCACAAAATGGAGAAGAGACATGGGATGTTAGCTAGCAGAAATGGACAGGTAAAGTGAGGGCTTTTTGAGGATGAGGAAGAGATGGACATGTTTTTAGGCAAAAGTGAAACAACCAGTAGAAAGGAAAAGGTTGAAAAGTGGTAAGAAAAGAGGGGAGATAGGGTGAGTAATCTTCTGGAGAAGAAAGGACAAAATGGGATCATTTGTGCATATAAAGTTTGCCTTGACAAAGAGGAAGGTGACCTTTTTCATATGAAACAGAGATGAAGGAGGAAATAAAAGCAGAAGACATCTGAGAAATGTGTGAGAGGAGAAGAGGGAGCTCTTGGTGAATGGCCTGAATTTTTCAGTAAAATAAATGAGATTCTCACTGAGAGGTGGGGTTGAGAAAGTCATAGGAAGATTGAGGAGGAATGTAAAGGTTTGTTTAGGCTGATGTGGTGAATGGGATAGTGAATTAATTAGGGAGGTGTAGAAAGATTGGTCAATTTTCCCAAGCACCTGAGATTATAAATTGCTGAGTAAGTGTTAATCTGTTTTGGTTAAAAAAAAAATGTCCACCTTGAGAGTCCCCGTATACCAATGAAATTACAGATTTGGTCCAAAAAAGAGAACCATACACAAGCAAAAATTATACAAAAACAGTAGGATGTTGACTTTCCTTAAACAATAGTAATCAAAAATATCTATGGTGTAAGAAGAAAGACTTGTAATAGAAAGATCTGGCTTTCTTCTCATAGCCCATGTCTGGATGTCTTGAACCAGTGATCTCAGTGTGTAGTGTATATCAAACCATTTTTCAAATTTAGATTTTTTTAAGTACTCATTTTTTTTAAGGTAATTCAGTTCAGGTGTGATTTTGTGTCTGATTTGCCAGAAAAGTTTCTTAACCCTGTATTTTGCCTTGACTATAAAACTGAATGCATGCATTAAAGGGCGGAGTCTCTGAGACAGATAAGATGAGTTAAGTGAGAAATATACAATAGATGGTCACTCAGTAAAGTTGGTCACTCAGAATAGTAAGGTGGCCTTTTGTGTTGAGATCACACAACAAATTAGATTTTTTTAAAGTAGCATTTTTTCTTTCTAGTGAAAAAAATAAACAAGGATGGAGAAAATGTTTGGAGAATGAAGCTTTAAAAATAACAGTTCATAGCCAAAATAGAGAAATGTTCCTTTCTCAGTATAAAGTCTCTGTTTACTTAACAGACTGTACACCGGCAGGGGAGGAAGTTTAAGTGTAGGAGGAAACCATCATTCACCTGCTGTGAGCAAAAGTTCATTTTAGAAACTGAGAAAGTAGTATCTTAATAACCATCCTTTCTTCTGGTCCCTTTTGAATATTCTGTCATTTTCCCCATGAGAAGCTATTTCTTTCATTTTCTTCTAACAAGCTGGTTTTCCCAAGTCTTCTTCCTTTTTGTTTTTCATGGGCTTTAGTTCTAAAAAGGTTTGGCACATGTTAAGTACCCACAGGGTAAAGAAAGCTTTTGAAACACACAAAAAGGCAAGTAGTTTGTGCCCTGAGGGATGTTTTCACGTTAAAATCTTTGGGCTCTGGCCTCATCCATTGTTCTATTGTCCCCAAATATTTCAGTGAACCCAACAAAGACTTAAACATCTGCCATGTGCTCAGCATCTGTGTTAGAGGCTTGGGATACAAAGGTAAAAAAAAAATAAACATAGTACTTGCCTCTAGAGAATTTACAATCTAGCAGAACGGTGAGGGGGGAGTGGAGGGTTAGACAGGTATACATAAGACTTATTTCAGTTAGAATTCTGCAAATGTGCAGAGAGGTCAAAAAGAGAGGAATGGGAGATGGAGAAAGTGGGGTCATGTCTATTTGGAGGGATCAGTACACACAGTATCATGGATCTAGACCCAGAATGGAACTGAAACACCATACAGGCCAATCCCCTCATTTTACAGATGAGGAAATTAGACCTGGAGAACTAAAATGACTTGTCAAAGGTCACACAAGTCAATCCCAGGGGAAGCAGAACTTGAACCCAGGCTGTCCTCTGATCCTTTCAATCTATTCTTGGTCACTATAGTATAGTAAATAGTATACTTAACCAAGGAAGATGTTATCCACCTCCAGATAAATAGCTGAAAAAGGGAACTATGTATGTGATAGTCTTACATGTCTGTATATGTTTGTATAGATAAATATATAGATATAGATATAGATATATGTGTATGTATGTATATATGTGTGTGTGTGTGTTTAATTGTAGCTTTCTTTAGGGCAGGCTGGGAAGGGAGGGAGAAAAAAATTAAAAAGTGCACAGCAGAGAACAAAAGAGAGTTCAGAAGGAAAGGAGCTGGGTAGCTCTGAAAACAATGTGTAGTATTTATTACATAGACTTTCAAACACAAGTAAACAATTGAAAATGGAAATTTATTGTTTTATATTGAATCTTCTCTTTGTGTTCTGCTGTCTACAATGGAAACCTTTTCTTTTCTCATTTTGCTTAAGTTTAAAATGAATTAATTTTTTTTCTTTAAAAATTTTTAATTTTTGAAAAAAATTGTATACTTGATCTTGCAATCAAGGGAGGAGAAAGCTATGGATTTAGAAAATCTGTGGGTCTTGAGAATAGCATTCAGTGCCTCAGAGTCATAATTTGCTGAATTGTCACAATATCTTAGAAGCAGCTATGTGATGCAATGGATAGAGTTCTAAGCCTGGAATCTGGAAGACCTGAATTCAAATGTGACCTCAGACACTTACCAGGTGTGTGACCCATGGCAAGTCATTTAGCTTCTGTTTGCCTCAGTTTCCTCAACTGTAAAATGGACATAATAATAGCACCTAACTTACAGGATTGTTGTGAGGGTCAATGAGATAATTTATTGTAGCACAGTGCATGGCACATAATACATGCTATATATTAGGTATTGTTAGTGATAAGTAGATAAGCCACTTACTCTGTACTTCTTAAAATCAGGCTTTCTATATCACTGGGTAAAAGAGTCAACCAGCCAAGTCCTTGTCTCCTCTCCAAGGTTTTTTCCCTCTCTAAAAGGGATTTACTCTAAAGATCCAAGTCATGTTAGTGTTCAACCATGTTAGTGTTCAACTGAGCCTGGCTCAGTCAAGTGGTTCCACTGCATAGTGCCTGCAGGCCCTTCTCCATCATCTCTGGGGATACTTGACACACAAAATGATAAAACTGATATTGGAGCTGGTGAGAGGTTTATACACTTAACCTAAGTCTCATAGAGTACCATGCACCTTTGGAGGCCTCAATAAATGCTTACCTGTTTGATACAGTAAAATAACTTACCTCTACTAAGGCACCCAGAAAATACATGCTATAGTAGTCAAAACTTCCTTTTTTTAAAAAATCCACTGATTTAATATCAGCCTCCATTCCAAGACCCATATAGGATTTAAGTATTTAACAGGGTGTTAGGCAAAATGATTTAATCAAGAGCTTTGGAAAGGAGGTGATTACTGAGGAACTTGAGATAACAATACTATAATAAGACTAGATCTGTCTCAACTTAGGAGGCTGTGAAACACATGGGGACCAGAAAAACAAGATTTATTTTTAAAGGAAACACAGTTTCAGTCATAGATCAGAAGAACAGAGGTTTACCAAGCAGCCCCAGCCTCTAACTCCTACTGTGAGACGTGACAGTCTGGAATGATTAACTCGTCCAAGTATTTTATCAGTCTGGTTTTCAGAGACTCTCAAAATCCCCTTGTGGGGGAATCTTGTTCTACTACTTTACCTCTCAAATGTAGTTGATTTGTTCTTAAGTGAAGGTAGAACACCCAAAGAACAGAATTTGAAGGAGCTTTCGCTCTTGGCACGTACTAAAAGTTTCTCTTCTATAGAAAGCAAGTCAGTGTGTCTGTTTTTCAGAAGCACTCAGGTAGCTATTACTCTGTATGGGATATCAAGAGCTCCAGAAAGGGGTTGCAGATGACACCTGTACTTATGCCTGTTGGAAAATGCATCTTACAAAAAGATAAATAAGACATTAGAAATCAATTCTTTGTATAAAAGGAATTTAGTAAACAAAAAGATGAGAAAAACTGGGAAACTAGCAAAAGGAGTATGGACAACTTCTATAATTCGGATAGAGAAAAATGTTGCAAATGTTTGTAGTGATGGTGCTATATCAAATCAACACATTTTCAGGGCCACCGGATCTTTGGAGCAAACCCTGCTCACCCTTTTCTCTACTCTTATTCCTCCCCATCACTACCATTAGTGCATGATGGGATCATAAACTATTGCATGATTAAAAGAATCACATATATAGCTTGCTGAAATGACATTATTTCTGTGACTTTGAGTAAGTTAATTAAACCCTCTAGGCTTTAGTTTTTCTCTCTCTACAAAAGGAGGGTTATGGATGAGATGACTGCTACATTCCAATCCAGTTCTGGTGTCTTCTGCTTCTGTTCAGATGAAGAAGCATGGAAAAGAGGAGAGCATGGCAGAGTAAGTCACAGGGTCCTATCTTTTCATACCTTAGAGATCATCAAGTCCAACCCCTTATTTCATGGATGAGGAAACGGAAACACAGAGAGTTAAAAGCCCAGAATCACTCAGCTGAGGTGGAGTCTCAACCCAGCTCTTCCTGAATACAAGTCCCACACCCTATTTTTGATACTAGTCTGTAAATTCTCCATAATTTAATTAAAATGAGAGTAACTCTATGATACAATGAATGTATTATTACAGGTTGCCAAGTTTAAATAGCTGTAGTTTAAAGCTACTCTCAATTTTATCATTTTGAAGAAGTACCTCTATGATAGAGGTACTTATTTCACCCATTTGTAACCAATTTCAGGCCTCCCCGTGGTTGTGATTGGCACACAGTAAGTATGTGTTAAATGCTTGTTGACTTGACTTGTTTTAGAAAAGGGCAGGGGGATGATCTGAAGCTAGTCTTCTGTTGACAAGTTTCTCAAAAGTTAGCCAGGCTCATCTCAGGCCACAGATAAATGGTTATCCCATACCCCAGGCCTTTCCAAAATGGTGAATTCTACCAGAGCTTGTACTTTTCTGATATAGCCATGGAGAGCCCAGAGTCACTTAAAAGAGAGGAGATGTTGGTGGAGGACTATAGAGGAGAAGCCAAGTGATCATGAGCTATTTGTATAACTCTATTTTTCCTACTCTGATCCCTATGGCTTTAGTGGGTAGGTTGAAGAAGAGATATGCCATATGTGAATAGGGGCTTCTGCCACCTTGACCACTTAACTATCCTCAATGTAGCCAAGTAGACATTGTAGCTAAAGACTTTCTGGAATTATGCCAGGGAGCAACCATTTATTCATTGAGTCAGTTAGGCAGCTAGCTCTTCAATCAGTATTTATCAAGTGCCATGCTCTGAAATCTCAGACTTATTTGTTCTTGGCACCTAACAAAAAGTTTCTCCTCTAGAGAGAGCAAGTCAGTTTGTGAGTTTTTTAGACTTATTCAACTCCCTATTTTATTCTGTAGGAGCTATCAAAAGCTCTAAGAAGGATTTGAGGATCTCACTTCTTATACAATTTGGAAAATGCATCTTAATGTAAAATGACCAATTAAGGAATCTAAGTTCTTGCCTAAGAGAAGTAGGTAACAGGACTATGTTTGTGGCAGTGTATAGTAGAGGTATAGTAGAGAAACTACAGGTCTTAGAAACAGAAGATTTGGGTTCTATTGTTAACTCCAATAGGCAGTAAATTTACTTACTTGAGTAAGTCAATTTCTCTCAGCCTCCATTCCTGCATCTATAAAATGGCTGTAATAATATTTGTGCTTCATTCATCTGCAGATTGTTATAAAGAAAACAGTCTATAAACTTCAAAGGATTATATAAATGTGACCTACTCTGACTCAAGTCCAGGTTCTTTTCTTTTCTTTATAGGTTAGAGGAAACTCGATCATGTTTTGGGGGGAAAAACAGTACATGAAAAGAGAAAGTGAACATGAGGGGAAAATGAGAAAGAGACAACAATGGAAGAAGTAGATTCTGGAGGAGGCAAGAGGGGAGAAGATCAAAAGCACAAGTGGAAATTAGCTTTAGAAAAGTGGGAGGAAACTCCTTACTCTGGTACATGAAGAAACTAAGAAAGAATGGGTAAAATCCTGATGATTTAAAAGAGCTGTGGGTATCTCAATGTATGCAGTTGTTTTGAGATGAGATCATCTGCCAAGGAAGGTGAGTATGTGACTATAGGTTTGGGGAGTTTAGAAAAAGCTATGAATGAACACTGTAGGAAAATCAATAGGGAGTTAATCTCTAAAGATTAATAATTAATAATAGATTATAATAATATAGATTAATAAAAAAGGATAACCAAATTATAATGCAGCAGGAAAGACCAAATTTAAGTTAGACAATAGGAAATGGTAGTAGATCACATGGGGTGTTGATTTCTCTATCAGTAAAGGGTCTTGTAGGAAGAGGAGTAGAACAAGTATAGAGATAGAATTGACATAGAAAACATGGTGAAAGGGCAAGGGGATGAGGGAGTGTAGTATGGAGTCACATTGAAGTAACTGGCCATGGGGTCTAGATTGGAGTCAGAAGATTCCAGGTAAATTGGGAAAGTAGAGGAGGAGGGCACTTATGATCCTGACAAGGATGAAGAATAGGTGGAGTAGCTGCAAAAGAGTAGGATAAGTGAGAAATAAAACTTGTCAAAACAAAGAGCTTGGAATTCTAAATCAAGTGGTACATAATACTGGGTCCAAGCTGCAGCTTTATTATTAAAGAGATGGTTCCAGTTCAAAGCAGACCAACCTCTTCTGGATAGGTTTTTAGATCAGGGTGACGATGTAGATAAGATGTATCTAGATTTTAACAAAACTTTTGAAGAGTCTCTCTTGCTATCACTGTGAATTAGATGCAGATGTGGTCTAAAACAATTAGATGGATTTGGAACGGGTTGAATGATGGGACCCAAAGAGCCTTATTAACATCAAGCCAGAGGAAGATCCATAGTCTACTTCCCCAGGATTTGCTCTTGGCTTTGTGTTATTGGATATTTTTAATCAATGATTTAAGTGAACACATAGATAATAAACTTATAAAATCTGCAAAAGGCACTAAGTTGGACGGAATAGCCAACACACTGGATAACAAAAGTCAAGGTCCTGAAGGACAATCTAAACCATAATTCAAAATATAATAAAATGAAATATAATGGGAAGAAATGTAACATCTGATACTTGGATTAAAAAACAATAACAGCAACTCTGACTCAGATTTAAAGCTCTTTAATGGTAATTGAGTACAACTCCCTCATTTTACTGATGAGAAATTGAGGCACAGTGAGGTTAAGTGGCTTGCCAAGCATCACAGAGGCAGTAAGTAAAAGCTTGGAACCAAAGCCAATTCCTCTAATTCTAAAGCCCATGCCTTTTCCACTGGACCACACTGCCTTCCTTCCCCAAGTACAATATGGAGGCATGTGAGTGGAAGATATTTCTAAAAAACAAAATCTATGGGTTTTAATAAACTGAAATTTCAGTATTATTCAACAGTGTAATCTGGTAGTTGATGATATCAACAAGACGAGGCTGAATTGAAAGAAACTAACAAGACTTTAGGCTGAATTCACTTCACAGTGAAAGGAGTAATAGAAATTGTTATATAATAGAATATTATATTATATATAATAAAATATGTATTATATATTATATATAATATTTCAATAATATAAATGCAATAGAAACTGTGCTCTGCCCTAGTGTGATTTCTTCTAGAGTAACAGTAGATAGTTTGTGATAAAGTCCAATGAAGAACTAATAACTAGGTCAGTTGCTTAGATAAATAAATGAAATTGGGTACATTGGGTTCTTCCTCCTCAAATTGAATTTTAAAAGCCCTTTCCTCCAGGAATATTATTCTAAATGACACCCTACTATTGTCAGGAGTTTTGAAGTTTAAGAGAGGTATTGGTGAATGTAATAACCATGAACTTGACACTGGAGGATTTTCCAGAAGGATGCAGTTCAACAATGGAAGCCATTTTCCTTCGGTTCCCAATCTTCTCCCATACTGCTGCATCTTGCCAGTAACAAACCCCCAGTGAGAAGCAGGCCCTTGTAACTCCAAACTTTCCATATTGGAGGAACATGATATTTAGTTAGCAGAAGACAAGAGTAGTGGTCAAAAGAAAACAAAGTAACCAGTAACATTGCTCTCCTGATTCAACACTCCTATTAGCAGTATTGAGGTAGGGAAATAGAAGGCAAGATTGAAAAAATTACCCCCAAATGAAAGATTTTAAGAAAATGCCAGGAGTACCATTTGTAGTATATTCTAAGAACACTTACACTGAGAAAAAAAGGATTAAAAATCAAGTGATTGACTTAGAAGAGAGAAATGCAGTCAAGTAGAAATGACTCTTGGTCCATTACCCAGAGGAGATTGGCAATGATAATGAAACCAGTGCTATCTGTACTAAGAGTTTGGGGAGTAAATGCACTGAGCAATTTAAGCAGTATTTTAGAAATGTAAAGTTCTCAGAAGGCTTATTTCAAGTCAAGGAGACCTTATTGAAGAGCTTGGATAGAACACGCTTATGGGAATAAATGTTTCCTTCTTATCTTGGTTTAGCAAGATCATGGAATGTAATAAGGAATGAAGTCTCCCTTTAAATTGACTTTTTATATAAGAAACGGCGCAAATGATGTCCAACCTGAGGGTCTTCTCTGAATGAAAGAATGTAGGTTTTCTAAGAAATGAGAAAAGAAGCCTTTCTATAGGCTATTCCTCACATTGGGAATCTCTATATGACCCTGGGCACATAATTGGATTATACAACTAAAAATCAGATGAGACTTTACAGGTGATCTAGGTCTAGCCCCTTCTGATAAAAATTCTGAGACCCAGAGAAGGAAAGTAGGCAATCCACTATGGTCATCCAATTAATAAATACATCATCAGAAACTTTGTCTCTTTACAATGTACTATACTGCCCTACAGCTATCTCTGCCATGTCAAGAATGTGTTCCCTTCTCATCTCTCTGCCCCCTGGCTTCTCTGGCTTTCTTTAAGTCTCAGTCCAAGGTTCGCCTTCTGTAAGAAGCCTTTCCTAATTCATCTTAATGATAGAGCTTCAGTGGGTATATATGTGTATTGTGTGTGTGTATATGCATGCATAGAAGTATATATTGTGCATATGTGTAGACATATATGTGTTGTATATATGTGTGTCTATGTACATGAGTGTATTTGTGTGTATAAATGTTTGCATTAAGGACACAGAAATATACATGCACATATACATATGCATGTATATTACATGGTTGTTTGCATGTTGTCTCCCCAATTAAACTATCAGTTCCTTTAAAGCAGGGGTTGGTTGGTTGGTTGTTTATTTTTTTCCCCTTAGCACTTATCAGAACTGACACCTAACCATAGTTTTTTTGACTTGATAAACTCTCTGCACTCCTCATCTATAAAATGAGGGTAATATCAGCCCTATCTACCACACTGGGTAGGTAGGCTCAACTGAGATGTTGCACATGAAATAATCCTGATGTTCTGAGGAACAATGAGGTGATAGGCATGAAAGCACTTTCTAAACTGGAAAGTGTTATACAAATAGAATATATCATTATTACTTAGAGAAAAATCCTTTCACTTCAGGGACCTCCTCAGCTTAGAAATGTGTTGAGGCTGGTGCACATCAATTTCCGATATATTTTTGTCTATTCCTGCTCTTAATTCCACTCCAGCCCATGAACCCCTCCTCTACAAAGGTATACTACTCATTTCAAAGACACCTTCTTTCTATTCCTCACCCACTCAAGTGCAAATTTGCAGGCATGACATAGCCCTCTGTCCTTCAGGGGTTGTCATGAGCCTTCTTTCTAGCATACAAGTTACAGAGGATTCATGGATAAATCTATTACTAACTCCAGAAGGATTTGGGGCCTTATATATATTTCCAGTGGTACAGATGGCTTTAGCAAGAATTACACAGGGAACATTGTTTTTACTTTGCCTGAAAGAAGGTTCCAAAACACAGGGTCACATGCTGTTAGATTGCCTTTATTAGGTTAGAAATCACACTGCAAACCACTGGGAAAAGAGGAGTCACAGTCAAGGGAATCCTTGTTGCCTATTTTTCTCATATCAGGAGAGGAATGGTCAAAAGATCTGGCTAGTCAAGGAATGTTTTCAAATAGAGGACATATATCTTAACCCATGTCCTTCTCCTGTACTTTTCTCTGTTAGTGTCAAGAAAAAAGGTTAGGGTTCAATGCCATAGTAGCTTCTCTCAGAATGTGCAAAACACAAACGTTTCCTGAGTTAGAATCCTTTGCCAAAGTTACAGGAAGTTCTGTATTGCCACAAAGAATTTACTTTTTTGTTCAATTTATATGACTAAAATTTCAGAGTAGAACCCACCTTTCTATAATTCCCAGGGGGAAAATGGGCTAATGATTGTGTGAGAAATTACCTACAGAATGCTAAACCATCCACATGCATAGTGAAAAAAAAATCAGCCAGTCATCCAGATGTTTCAAAGTATCTTGATGCTTGGCTAGACTAGGTAGATAAAAGGAGGACAATGAATGAATCTTACTTTTCATCTAAGATGTTTTGTCATTGAAAAGATGTAGCTTTTCCTCCAACAAAAACATAAATGAATTCTTCCTCAATTGAAAATAAAGTGAATTTTTAAAGGGAATTAGTCTATATAAACAAAAAAAGGAGACAATAATTGTCTATGAAGCTTTTATATCTATCTTTCATAAACCATTTAATAACAAAAAAGTTAATTAAACCTCCAGGAGAAAATAGTATTAGTTATTATCAAGGGCAACAGACTCCCAGTTGAAATGAAAAGGAAATAAACAAGTCTTATATTTATTTCTTAATAATTCTAGATATCAAAATTCATCTTATGGACAAAATGACAATGAGAGAAAAACAGAAACAGTGAGCCAGCATAAAACACAGAGGTAGAGACAAAGACAGCATGCAAAATCATTTGAGGGGATGAAGAGAAAGATAAAGAAAGGGGGATACAAAGGGGATAAAGAGAGGAGGGAGAGAGGAAATTATAACAGAGGAAAGAAATAGGACAGGAGAGGAGTAAGAAAGGGAAGAGAAAGGAAGTGGAAATGGAGAGTTAGGACAAGGAGAAGTGGAGAGGGAAAGAAAAAGAAACAGGAGAGGGAAAGGGAAAGTAAGAAAACACATCCTTAAAATGTAGTAGCAACAGTGACTTTAGAAATGGATGAAGAGAAATAAAGGGGTTTGTTTCTTCCTTTCAAATTAATATTCAGGATTCTCTAAGGGTAGGGCCAATATATGTTATTTTAATCCCTTACATAGCAATATTTGAATACTAATAAACCTAGAAATCTCATGTTTTCTTTTTGTTTTTAAGAGGAATTCCAGTTGTCTATAAGGCAATTTGAATCATATAATCTTTTTTTAAAATTTTATTAAAGGAGTTGCAAAAGTATTTAGCTTCTAGATAATTACTATACATTTCTCTTTACTGGGATGATTGATGACTGTGCTTGGAAAAGCTTTTTAGACTTTGAAACCCAATAGGGAATACCAGCTGACAAAAGTCTTGTGCCAAGTCATCAAGTAACTCAAGATAGCAAAGTGGAAATGGATCTAGCATGAGCACCACCTTCCTCCTGTATCCCAGGAGCACTTCCCATTATATCAGGTTGCAATAAGATCACTGGACATGCCATTTTTCATGCTGGAGTCAGTTCTTAAGCTTTTCCATGAGAAATGATTCAACCAAAGGTAATAATAATTCTTAGCTTGAATTATGAGGCAATCTAGTGTGTATAAGGGATGCCTTCTGAATTCATCATCTTTTGCTATCATTTCCATTCCTTTCTCCATGATTCTTATTTTACCATGTTTCTTCTCTTTTCCTACATTATTTTATACTGTTACTCAATTCAGTCCAATTAGGGAAATATTTTTAAAGTGACTGCTCTATTAAAAGATACCAGGGAAATAGTCCTTGTCCTCAAGGAGTTTATGTTCTACTAGAGGATTTTTTAAAAGGTGCAGAGTTGGGTAAAATCATGGAATGGAGTGAAAGGGGGAATGGAGAGATTAGACAAAGAAAATTTGAAATAGGAGAAAGCACAAACACCTGGGGTGGGGAAGAGACTCCAGGAAAACTTTAGGAGGAAATAGCAACTGAGCTGACACTTTAAAGCTGATGAATGATTTTAAAAAGTTGAAGATGAAGACAGTACAGGGGAAAATTCCCACAGTGGAAGGAGGCTGAATATAAAATTTGGAGGTCAGCTACCTTATCTGAACACAAAGTCAACCAATCAATCAATAAACATTTAACTGCCCACTATGTGTCAGGCCCTTTGTTAAACACTAGTGATACAAAAGGAGATAAAAAAATACTTTATTGGGGCAGCTAGGTGGTGCAGTGAATAGAGTACCAGCCCTGGAGTCAGGAGGACCTGAGTTCAAATCTGGCCTCAGACACTTAACACAAAACTAGCCCTGTGACCTTGGGCAAGTCACTTAACCCCAACTGCCCTACTTTCCCCCCTCCAAAAAGCAAAAAAAAAAAAATAAAATTTTAAAAGATAATCTATGCCCTCAAAGATCTTACAATCTAATATATATGAAAATAAAATAGTGTATAATAAGGTGAGAATGGTAAGTTGAAGCTGAATTGTGGATGGTCTTAAAATGTCATACTGAAGACATGACATTTTACCCTAGAAGTAATAGGGAGTTTCTGAAGTTTTTTGAACTGGAGAATGAGAGTCATACCCATAAACCAGAAGAACCTGGAATTGACACTTTCAGAGTCACTCCCTACCATAATTACTCAGTAATCTCTTCATCCTTTAAGGTCTATACAATCCACATATTCCACTCAGTCAAAATTTTGGTAGTTGTTGTATACAGACTTCCCTTTTTCTCAATGAGTTCAGTACCTGGCTCATAATCTTTCTCTCCTCCCCATACTAGAGGACTTCAACATACATATAGACACTCCTTAAACATGATAACTACTCAGTTCCTCAACCTACCATTATGGAAATGGAAATTTAAGATCTTCCCTGTCCCTAGGCCCTTTGATAGGCTTAAGTGCACCTGGAGCCTGTGGTGGGTGGCTTGGTTTTTGGAAACGCTTTTTGATTGGGCAGTGGGTCAAGAGGGCTGTTTCATTCTCTGAGCTAGGAAAAGGCTATATAAACCCTGATGTGAGGCTTTGCTTTAGGGCTCACTTTAAGAAGTGTTGTGTGATTTGACCAGATGAGACTCTGGGTAGTCGTTGAGCCCCTTGGCTTTGAAAACTCAGATATTGGTGCTTCCCTCTCTGGTAACTGTGACTAGGTATGGATATAATGGTCAGACAGTTGGAGACCTGTCTGCTTGATCTGTTTCTCTGTCTTCTTGTAACTTGTCTGTATACTCTGAAGTTCAGGGTGTTGGCTTTTCCCCCTGAACTAGGTAAATGACATATGTTTGATTAAAGCAAGATTGTTGACCTATTTTGAGTTGCTTTCCTTTAGAAAAGCAGATCTAAGAACCTGTGTTGGCAGCCATCCTGGGGATGCTAGGGTGCTTGCTGCTATACCTACTCACTCCAATAATCTACTCCTCCACCCTTTCTCTCTCTCTTTTTTTTTAAAGCAATCGGGGTTAAGTAACTTGATCAAGGTTACACGGCTAGTCATTATTTATGTGTGGGTGCTCATTTTCTGAGGCCGGTTTCGATCTCGGGTCATCCCAACTCTGAGGCTGGCGCTCTTACTCACTGTGCCACCTAGCCGCCCCCATCCTTCACCGTTTCTCAATGATACACAAAGATGGTCTAACCTATGATCTTAACACCCACAAATGCACCACTTCCATGTTCAAGAACTTTGAAATCCCCTTATCTGGCCATAATCTATTGGCTTTCCATCTCTCCCTCTGCTTTCTCATATCAAACCTCCAATCCCTTGACCTCTCAGTTCTTTCCCAAGTCATTTTTCTTTCATTAGCCACTATCCCCTCTTTTCTCCATCTTGACCCCTTGGTGAGCCAGTTCAACTGTACATTGCTCTTTTCTCTCAAGTCCCTGTCCCACTTATGATATCACTGATTATGCCTTTTTAAGTCTTAGCCTTGGCTCACTCCCACCATCTACTACTCATGCTCCTATATACTTGCCTCTTAGTAAAGGTAGAAAAAAAAAGCACTAAAAATGTATGTTACACAACCTGAACTGGGTGCTCATTGATGCTAGGCAGTCCTTCTATAGCTCCCTTATCAACTCATTGTCTCACTCTTCACAGCAGATATTCGAAACCTTTCATACCTCCTCTAACTTCCTATAGTCCCTGTTTTCCCCAAACCTCTCAGCTAAGACCCTGGGCTCATCTTTTATTAAAAGAAAATTGAAGGCATTCACCTAGTTCTCTCTCTCTCCCACCTTCTCCTCTTGCATCACTCAGATGACTCCTGCCACCATCTCCTCTTTCATTCCTGTCTCAAGTGAAGTGGTTGTCCTACTTTTCGCCAAGGCAAACTCCTCTACCTACACAAATGGTCCTATTTCACTTCATCTCTTCCAATAGTTTTCCTCTTCTATGTTTCCCACTCTCTCACTCATCTTCAATCTTTCCCTGTCTACTGCCTCCTTCCTTACTGCCAACAAACATGCTGATGTCTACCCCATCCTCAACAAACTCAATTAATCCTTCCATCTCCCTTATCCATCATCCTTATCTCCCTTTTTTCTTCATTCAAAAAATGTATTTTTAACATTCTTTAAAATTTTGACTTCTAAATGCTCTTTTCCTCTATTCATTAAGAAGTAATATAGGGGCGGCTAGGTGGCGCAGTGAATAGAGCGCCGGCCCTGGAATCAGAAGGACCTGAGTTCGGAGCCGGCCTCCGACACCTAATCCGCACAAACAAAAACCTAGCCGTGTAACCTTGGGCAAGTTACTTAACCCCAATTGCCCTACAGGGGCGGCTAGGTGGAGCAGTGAGTAAGAGCGCCGGCCTCGGAGTTTGGATGACCCGAGATCAGATCCGGCCTCAGAAAATGAGCACCCACGCATAAATCAAAATGACTAGCCGTGTAACCTGGAGCAAGTTACTTAACCCCAATTGCTTTAAAAAAAAAAAAAAAAAGAAGTAATATAAAGATTATACATATGAAAGTATGCAAAATATAATTCTATATTAGCTAAGTCACAAAAAAAGAAAAATGAAAACATGATTCTTTACAATGTCAGTTCTCTGGAAGTGGAAAGCATGTTTCATAATGTGTCTGTTGGAATTGTCTTAGATCATTGTCTTGATTTGAGTAGTTAAATCATTCACAGTTGATCATTAAAATATTGTTGTTACTGTATACAATGAACTGCTGGTTCTGCTTATCTCACTCTGCATCCATTCATAAAGGTTTTCCCAGGGTTTTCTGAAATGACTGTCCTCATTTCTTATAGCACAATACTATTATATCATAATCATATGCAACAACTTGTTTGGCCTTTTGCCAACTGATAGATGTCCCCTAAATTTCTAATTCTTTGCCACCACAAAAAGAACTACTATAAATATTCTTGTTCAAATGGTACTTTACCTTTGATCTCTTTGGGATATAGACCTAGAGGTAGTATTACTGGGACAAAGGGGATGCAGTTTTATAGCTCTCTGAGCAGTTACAAATTTCTGTAGCATGGTGGAACCAGTTCTAGATTGTGCATTATTGTGCATTTTCCCACATCCCATCCAGAATTTGTTGAGTTTTTTGTCATGTTAGCCCATCTGATAAGTATGAGGTGATACTCAGTTGTATTAATTTGCATTTCTCTAATCAATAGTATTTTTGAGCATTTTTTCAAATGACTAAGGAAAGTTTTGATTTCTTCTGTAAACTCCCTGTTCATATCCCTTGATCACGATGGGAATCTTATTCATTTTTTCATGTGTGCCACAAGGCATTTGGCTACCTTAAGAGACTCACAGTTACTCCCACCATTTATTTGCATTTCACTGAATTTCTTCACGACACTGGGCAGAAATCACGTCTCATCAATATCAGCATGGGCCCTTGTGATGCTTTAAAAAAAGTTCAGGCGAATCCAAATTTTTTATGCTTCACAGTGGCCATTCTAATGAATATGAGCAGCAGCATGAGCAACATCAGGAAAACAGCTGAGTACGTGATACATTGCTGCAGCCCAGTCAACAATTATTTATCACACCTCAGGCCCAGCAGATGGCTAAGTGGACATCCATAAGCTTATTGTAGGCCATTTTCCTGGGGATCATAGTCAATACCAAGGGTCTACCAATAGCACCTGCCCCACACAGGGTCCTCTGGGTCAACCAGCACACCTCTCCCTCCCTGAAGGAAGAATGGGAGGACAATACTAAATCTTTATACCTTTTGAAGCCTCTGCA
The DNA here is from genome assembly GCA_011680675.1 of Gymnobelideus leadbeateri. Taxonomy (NCBI): domain Eukaryota; kingdom Metazoa; phylum Chordata; class Mammalia; order Diprotodontia; family Petauridae; genus Gymnobelideus; species Gymnobelideus leadbeateri. The sequence continues at coordinate 386,646 of WOXC01000903.1, forward strand.
GAGAGGAGAGATTATTTCTGTTGATGGGGGCTAAATGAGGACTCTGAATTGCATCTAGGGCCTCAGAATCACAGTCTAGTCAGTGGGAGACCTTCCCACACTTCTTACATTTATGAGAAATCTCTATAGTATGAATTCTCTGATGCACATTAAATGTGTCTTCCGTCTAAAGACCTTCCCATATGTAATACACTCAAAATATTTCTCTCCAGAATGAATTGATTGATACTGAGAAAATTGTATCCTCAGTCTAAAGGTCTTCCCATATTCATGATATGTCTATTCAGTATGAGTTGTCTGATGTAGTGAGATCTACATTCAGGCAGAAGGACTTCCCTCATACAATACATTCAAAAGGTTTCTCTCCAGTATGAATTTTTTGAAGTTGAATAAGATCTGAGTTGTGTTGGAAGATCTTCCCAAATTCATATTCATAAAGAATTTTTTTTACTATGAATTCCCCAGTGGACAGTTAAGTTATATCTGCTTACTGAAGACCTTCCCACATTTACTACATTCATAAAATTTCTCTCCACAATTAATTCTTTGATGCAGAATAAATGCTGAGTTGTAAAGGAAAACCTTCCCATACTCCTTCAATTCATGAAGTGTCTCCATTAGGAATTTCTGATGTATAATAGGGTCTTACTCCTGAAGATCTCCAAATATTCACTACATTTATATTGTTTCTCTCCACTATGAATTTTCTGATGAACAAGAAGTTGTGCCTTCCTCTAGAAGGCCTTCCCATATTCACTACATTCATAATGTTTCTCTCCAGCATGAATTCATTAATTTTTAATAAGATCTGAGTTGTGATAGAAGGCCAGGCCACACTCCTTACATTTTTGAAGAAAATCTTCAAGTTGAATTCTCTGATTGACATAAAGTACTGTCCTCAGTCTAAAGGTCTTCCCACATGCATTACACTCTTAAGGCTTCTCTTGTGAATGAATTCTTTGATGATTAGTAAATTGAATCTTCAGTCTGAGGAGTCTGAAGACCTTACATTCATAAGGTCTCTCTCCAGTATGACTTGAGCATCAGCATAAAGGTGATAATTAAATCCAAAGGAGCTGATAAATGAAATAATATAGAGGGAGAAAATAAGAGGGCCCAGGACAGAACCATATGGACACCCTCTATTAGTGGTAATGATCTGCATGAGGATCCAGCAAAAAAGAATAATGAGTGCTCAGACAGGTAAGGGGAGAACCAGGAAAGAGTGATTGATTCTAAACAGCCAAGGATTTTCAAGGACTTATGATCTAGAAGCTAACCTGCTGGTGATGAGGCTACTTGTACTTAGCTAGCTTAGACCTTAAACCACATGGCACCAGAAACCAAAAACTTAAAGAAATTTCAGCTTTATTGGATGAAGAAGGGAAGAGAAAGAAAAGAAGGAAGGAAGGAAGGGAAAGAGAGAAAGGAAAGAGAGAGGAATGAAGAAAAGGAGAGAGGAAGGAAAGAAAGAAGGGAGGAAGACAAAGAGAGAAAGGAAGAAACAAGCATTTATTAAGCCCCTGGGATGGGCCAGGGAATAAGTGATTTACAAAGGTCTCATTTAAACCTCACGACAATCCTGGGAAGTTGGTGCTATTATTATTCCCATTTTACATTTGAGGAAACTGAGTCAGATAGAGGTTAAATGACTTAGCTATAGTCATTTAGCTCAGGCCAGATTTGAACTCAGGTTTTCCTGACTCAAGGCCCAGCACTATCCATTGTACCTCCTTGCTTCTTCTAAATCTACAGAACTCGTGCTCTTCTGATGTAACCTTAACCACAATACAGTCACCTCCACAAAATGATGAGTTAGCATCATAATAGAGAGCCAGTCTCAAAGTGAGGAAGACCTCATATCAACGTTGGGAGGGAGAAAGAAAGTAGTAAAAAGTGGAAAGGACAAAGATTCAATAGACTTGGAACTGATGACATCTTAAGAGAGTCATTGAATTGTAAATGCGGTAAGGGGCCTTAGAACTTATTTAATCCCTTATTCTTTATTTTAAAGATGAGAAAACCAAGGACTGGAGAGTCAGCATGTCTTTCCTATGTCCCTACAGCTAGGGGAAGAGCTGGGAGTATGACCCAAGTCTTTGTATTCTCTTTCCAGTGATCTTTCTACATAGCATTTGCAGAAAGGAAGCAACACAACTCAACTTCTGTGTGACTTCTATATTCTCTCAAGGACACTGATTTTCCTACTGTAAAGGTTAAAATAATATTTATTAAGAGGAAGCTGACATCAAAGATAGATGAGGAGATAGTAAGAAAGCACTGAACTGCTTTAAAATAGTTCAAATCTCAAGACTTAGGCTTATGGCAACCTAGGGTATTGGAAAAATTTTCAGACATGATCACAAATACTTTGTCAGTAACTTTTGAGATACCATCAAAGAATGGGGAAAACCAAAACATTGAAGATAAGTAAAATGGGAAAAGGTATATTCCAAAATTATCATGATGGTGAGTCATCACAATTTTATGAATTTTTTGTAGATTTTTCTTTTTGCTTTTTGGAGGGGGAAAGGTAGGGCAATTGGGGTTAAGTGACATGCTCAAGGTCACACGGCTAGTTTTGTTTTAAATATTCGAAGCTGGATTTGAACTCGGGTCCTGCTGATTCCAGGGCCAGTGTGCCACCTAGCCACCCCATTTTCTGGATTTTTAAATCAATGATTTGCAAACATGAGAAAAAGAAGGTCATCATTAGGATCCAGTAAAGGTAGAGTGAAAGTAAGTTATAGCCAATCAATTTCATTTCTTTTTCCTAAGAAGATCACAAGACACAGGGATGCAAAGGATATAAGTATCTTTATTTCAGGAAGGTATCTGAATCATAGAATCATGGAATTTTAGAGACAGAAGAAAGTTCAAACATCCTTTAATTTACATATGAGGAAACTAATAGGAAGTCGGCACATTTTGTATAAGAGATTTCTTTTAAATCACCCTTGACAATGCAAAAAATCCTTTGAGGTGCCACAAAGTTGCAATCTCTTTTTATTATCATCCCTTCTATGGAAAGGTCTATAGTTGCTTGTTGACTTTTTTTTTAATCACAATTTAAAAGCTAAAAAAATGTGGGGGAGGGAGGTTTGTGGGTTTGTACAATGAAGAACTTAGGTAGTATACTGAATGAACAGTGAGGTCTGCTATGCAGAATGGATTCTAAGGATTCTGGCCTAGAGGAAAGAATATTTAGCTAGTAATCAGGGGTCTGGGCTGATGTTATAGCTTGGCTCTCTAAAAGTTGTGCCATTACACACAAGTTGCTATGAACTCTTTGGGTCTCCTTTTCCTCATCTAAGGAATAGAGATAAAGCTTACATGTCCTGCATCACAGGGTTGTTGTATGAAAAACATACAGAAATCATAAGGTACTAATTGTGAGTAGTATTTATTGTCCAAGGCCCTAGCTTTAGTTTGCACCATAATGCATTAATGTGTTAAGGAGGTACCATGCACAGCCAATGACAGACAGCATCCCTGCTGTCAACTATACCTTCACTGGGGCCTAATGACCACTTTCTTTTTCTCATTTTTACAAACCATTGATTTAAAAATCCATAAAATTTTAATGGGGGCCATTGTCAGACTCATCACCAAACATGACTAGAGACCTTAATACAAAATAACTCTGAAATTATAAAAATTGATAGTAAATGGTCCTAGCTCTCAGTTTCTCTGTCTTGCAAGATGTTTCCTACTCTTAGACCTTCTAGGCAAAACTCTTAACAGATTTTTATTTGGTCTAGATTCACCATCCTTCTCATTGACTCATCTCTTTAAAAAATATTTGTGAGCACACAGATTCTCTAGTATCTTTATGTGCAGACCACTTTTTTTTTTCCAACAAATGCTTTATTAACTTCTGGTTTACATCATTCATTTCCGCCAGATTTTGAGTTACAATTTTTTCCCCATTTTTCCCTAACCACCACCCCAGAATAGCAGTCCCACAAGATATCCCCTCATCCAATCTGCTCTCTCCCATATCTTCTCCCATACCCCCTTTGACTTTACCATTAGGGCAAGGTGAATCTCTGTGCCCCCATGCCTGCACATCTTATCTCCCAATAACATGCAAAATAGTATTAATAATAGTATTTATATATATTTGAAACATTTAATTTTAAAACTTCGAATTACAGATCCATTCCCTTTCTCCCTAGTCACCCACTCCCTCTAGGTAGATAAGCAATTCAGTATGTGTTGTACATGCATAGCTTTGCAAAACATTACCATAGTAGATATATTGTAAAAGACTCCTAGTATTTCCCTCCCACTCATCTCACCCCCCACCTGGTCCATTCCCTACACCTCCCCTCATCCCAGAATGCCCTTCCCTCCATCATGCCCCCTCTCATCCCCTTCCTCCTACTCTCCTACAGGGTGAGATATCCCATTTAGTATGTATATCATTCTCTCCCTGAGCCAAATTCAATAAGAATATGGTTTTACCTTTTTGCCTTCCTGTTCTTCCTCTCCCCTGCAACCACTTCCCCTTGCCTCTTCTACATGAGATAGTTTACCCTACCCTGTCTCTCCCCATCTCCTCTTGCCACATTCCTCTCTCACCTCTTAACTTCACCCCTTAAGTATCATCCCTTCCCAACAAATTCAGCCTGTGCCCTCTATCCGTGAATACCTGTAAACATATATACACACATTCACATATGTATTCATATGACCATATACCCTTCTTCAATTATTTTCATACTGAGAAAGGTTTCATCAGTCACAGTTATTGTTTTTCCATGTAAGAATGTAAAGAGTTAAATTTGATAAGTTCCTTTTGATTTCTTTTCCCTGATTACCTTCTCAAGCATCTCTTGCTTCTCATGTCTGAATGTCAAATTTTCTATTCAACTCTGGTTTTTTCCTCAAGAATGCTTGAAAGTCCTCTATTCCACTGAATGACCATATTTTCCCCTGAAACAAAATATTCAGTTTTGCTGGGTAGGTGACCCTTGGGTTCATTCCCAGTTCTTTTGCCCTCTGGAATATCATATTCCATGCCCTTCTCTCCCTCAGTGTAGAAGCTGCCAGGTCCTGGGCTATTCTGATTGTGTTTCCACAATATTGAAATTGTTTCTTCCTGGCTGCTTGGGGTATTTTCTCCTTGATCTGGGGATTCTGGAACCTGGCTATAATATTCCTGGGAGTTTTCTTTTAGGGATCTTTTTCAGGAGGTGATTGGTGGATTCTTTCAACCTCTATTTTGCCCTCTGGATCTAAAACATCAGGGCAGTTTTCCTTGAGAATTTCTTGAAGGGTGATTTCTAGGTTCTTTCTTTGATCATGGCTTTCAGGTAGTCCAATAATTTTTAAATTGTCTCTCCTGGATCTATTTTCCAGGTCAGTGGTTTTTCCCATGAGATATTTCACATTGCCTTCTAATCTTTCATTTTTTTGTATCTGTTTAACAGCATCTTGATTTCTCATAAAGTCATTAGCTTCCATTTGCTCCAGTCTAACTCTGAAGGAATGAATCTCCTCATTGAACTTTTGAGATTCTTTTTCCATCTGGCAAATTTGACTTTTTAAGGCATTCTTCTCCTCATTGCCCTTTTGGGCCTCCTTTGCCATTTGAGTTAGTCTATTTTTTAAGGTGCTGTTTTCCTCTGTCAGGCTGTTGACCCTCATTTCATACTTGTCCTGCATCCTTCTCATTTCTCTTCCCACTTTTCCCCCACTTCTCTTATTTGGTTTTTTAAATCCTTCTTAAGGTCCTCTATGGCCTGTAACCCACTTGTATTTTCATTTGGGGCTTTTGGTGCAGGAGTTCTGACTCCACAGTCCTCCTCCTGTTCCATGCTTCGATCCTTTTTGCCCCCAAAATAGGAGTCTAATGTTGAATTTTTCTGTTTGTTTTGTTTCCTTTGCCTAGGCATGTTGCCACTCAATTACTTGACTTTTGGGCTTGTTGCCACAGTAGAACTCTGCCACCAGACAGGGGAACTTCCATCCCAAATGTTGGGGTGTTCTCAACTTCCAGAAGTATTAGTTGGGTGGCCTCTGTGAAGCCACCACACACTCTGGCAAGCTGGATACCCACCCCAAGACCTCTACCCCAGACCGCAATCCAGATCCAGGAAGGTTAAAGCAAGAGCGATTAACCCCCAGACTGTTCGCTGGATCTCCCTACAGTTCACAGGCTAGGAGCTGAAGCTGCAACTGAAGCTGCAAAATGGCAGCTGTGCCACATTTCCTCAGCTACTTCTCGCCCCCAGGGGAAGAAGCCAACATGTTCCCAAATACTGGTCTCAAAGTCCATAGGGCACTAAGCTCTCACTTTGTCCTAGGCATGTCTGTTTTGATAATTCTGGAATTGCCACAGCTGCTGGTGTTCTGGGGTCCCTCCAGCCAGCTGCTGGCCTGGCCACCCTGGGGCTAAAACCACGACTCAGGCAGGCCTGGGCTTGGCTTCCAGAGTGCTGTGCTGTCAGTTCCCAGCACACTGTGCTGGCCGCTCCCTGCAGGGCTGCTGGGCTGTCCTCAGCGGGAGGTTAGCTTCTCTGTGTCGTTCTGTGGGTGCTGGAGCTCCAGAAGTTGTTAAGAGTCCCCTTTTACATGATTTTGAAGTGGTGTGGGTGAGAGTGCCTTGGAAGTGCTGTTTCTACTCTGCCATCTTGGCTCCACCCCCCTGCATACCACTTTTGCCTAACTCAAAAGAACACTTAATTTAGAATCAAAGGAACCAGGTTCAAATGTAATCTTTACTATCTGTATGACCTTGGGTGAGTCCCTCATCCTTTCTAGGTCTCAGGTGTTTCATTTGTACAATGAAGAAGTTGGAATACATGGTCTCTAAGCTCTTTCAGCTCTAAATCTTGTAATCCTCCCTCTCTCTCTCTCTCTCTCTCTCTCTCTCTCTCTCTCTCTCTCTCTCTGTCTCACACACACACACACACACACAAACACACACACATATAATATATATTATATATTTGTTTAGACACAACAGACATTTTCTAATATATACCCAAATAACATTCCCTGCAAAATAAATCCCCTTCCCCCCCAAATATTTATGGGAAATAGTAGCAAGCACTCAAGGCTTACAAACTGGTATATATATGTTATCTCATTTGATCCTCACAACAGTCCTGTGAAGTAGTGCTATTATTTTACAGACAGGAGAATAAAGCTCAGATGTAACTGACCTAGGTAGGATTTGAATTCAAGTCTTCCTGACTCTAAGACCATTGGTCTCTCACACAACACTACTTAACTGCCTTCTACTCAAGAGTATGAATGAGATGGATAGTACATGTTCATTTTAAAGAAAACTACTAATTATAAACAGAAAAGATGCATACTTTTAATGGTACCAACACTGAGAATTACATTTCTCCTTAGTTTTGCTGACTCTTGGTCTTTTATTGTAGCAGCAGGCACCCTAGCATCCCCAGGGTGGCTGCCAACACAGGTTCTTAGATCTGCTTTTCTAAAGGAAAGAAACTCAAAATGGGTTAACAATTTTGCTTTAATGAAACATATGTCATTTACCTAGTTCAGGGGAAGAAGGTTAGCACCCAGAACTTCAGAGGATACAAACAGGTTACAAGCAGACAACAAATACAGACAAACACATCAGCAGACAGGCTTCCAGCTATCTGACCATTACATCCATACCTAGTCACAGTTACCAGAGAGGGAAGCACCAACATCTGGGTTTTCAAAGCGTGGGGTACAGGGGATGGAGAGCAGGGGGGCTCAACGACTGTCCAGAATCTCGTCCAGTCAAATCACATAACTCTACTTAGCCCCAAAACAAAACCTCACATCAGGGTATATATAGCCTTTTCCTGGATCAGAGAATGTCACAGCCCTCTAGACCCACTGCCTAATCAAAAATCAACAAGGTGTGGGCATTCCTGAAAAACAAGCCACAGGCTCCAGGTGACCACATTCAGCCTATTGGGGGCAGAGTATATTTTCAAATCAAGAAAGGTTCTCAGAGTCACTTAAGCCTATCAAAGGGCCTAAGGGCAGGGAAGATCTTAAATTACCATTCCCATAACATTTATATAATTACATTGTTGCAGTCATTCTGTATACAATTCTCTTAGGTCTGATTTCTTCACTGCATTATGCACTTAATATAGGTCTTCCCATGTTTCTCCTGATTTGCATCCTCTTTCTACAGAAAGCCACCTTCTTAAGGATCTCTGTATTCATTGACTCCTACTCTTTAATGAATTGCACCATGATACTGTATTCCTTTCTATCCTTTACTTTGTTCTTCTAGTAGCTATCTTTTCTTTATACTTCACACACTATGGGATAGAAAAAAGATAAAATAAGGCTTTATAGAGTGCTTATCATCTTTCTGGTCACTAAGACTTGAACTCTAAGAGCCATTTTTTACTTTTCCTTACCCCATGATTCCAATAATTTTCAAAGCCCAGTTAATTCTACTTCAACAATATTTTTAGAATGCATCCTATCATCCCTACTCCCACTATAACTACAGGAGTTTGGATCTTCTACTTCTTCTAAGCTACTGAATTTCCATCCAGCTGGTACTTCTGACTGATCACTCTACATAGACATCCATTTTCTATACTGCAGAATAATCTTGCCAATGGACTCCTGAATTCATATCGCTATAGTACTGAGAAGTCTTCCCTGTTCCCCCACTCTTTTAATTAATTAATTAACTTACTTATTTAATAACTAACTAAAGTATATTTCCCTGACTCTGGCTTTTAAACTCTTCCACAATCAGTGTAGTGTCTTCCTTGCCTTTTCATTAAATTTACAATTTGCCTTCACATATTCTATGCTGCTGCCAAAGTGAACTATTCTTCCTCCTCACTCTTCCCTTTCTGCTATACCTTTCTAGTTGTTATACCTCAGGTCTAGATCTGTCCCTCTTATTTTCTTTCTGTTAAAGTCCATCTTCCATTCAAGGTCCACTTCAGATACAACCTCTTCCATGAAAATTTCCCTTTTGACCATTCCCCCTCAATGAATATTCATTCATTTATCATTTATTCATTCATCACTTCAGAGGTTATCGTGGTTCAGGGAAGCTGCGACTTACCCAAGGTCATATAAGTAATAAGCATCACCAATAGGTTTTAAAGCCCATTACCTTGACTTCAGAGCCAGTGCAGTCTCCATAGTACCAAGCTACCTAACCTCTCCAGCCTCAAATGTCTATAGCACAAGGCCTGGACCTTTCATTTGCATTCTTGACGCTCTCCCTTTTAGGGAAGTTGTAATATTTGCATATGTGTCTTTTCCTTGCTATTAGGTTGTAAGCTCTGTAAAAGCTGGGTAGTATTTTATCTATCTCCAGCACCTAGCCCAGTGCTTTCCAAACAATAATTGCACAATAAATGTCTGGTGAATTGACTTGATTTGCATTGTTGCTTTTACATCATTTGGGGCATGAATAATCATCCATTGTTCCTCACCTTTGATTCTGGTCTGTAAAATGCTTGTGAGTCATGATATTTGCTACTTTCTTACCTCACCAGGATACTAAGATTAACAACAGTGATGACTGCTGGCAAAGACCAGTAAGAACCCTAGCAAAGTCATGAGATACAAATCAAACATGTTATTTAAACCAAAGTTTCAGGCTTTCATACTCCTTTCCCTCAGAAAAAGGTTTCTGATAAGGCTGTGAAATTTCTGGGATCTCAGCCTTGGAATACACCTTAAGGGTCATTATATCAAACTGTTACTTAAACAGGAATCCCTGGCAAACTTATCCAGCCCACATATCCAGTGACATCCAAGATATCCAGTAAAGGGACACTCCCTCTTGTCATTACCTCCCATAAAAACATTTATCTATCTTATAAAAGTATTGGGAGAGGTTATAAAGGGTTGAAGAAGGATTCCCAGTGCACTTAAGAGAACTTAATTTATGTCCAAGATGTCTTAGGAATCTCTCAGGAATAATTGTACTGCATGAGATCAGGGATCCCTTTCTATTGTTGACATTAGTGACAGCTCAGTTTGGGCTCTGGACCATAGTGCCTGCCAATAGGTTTTTTGAGGGCATCCCACACTCATTTCTTCTTTCATATTCATTCCTCCAGTTATCCTATGAGGATAGAGACACTCAAATGCCTGGCTGCCATCAGAGTCTTCTCTCTTACCTTTTATTAGCCCAGAACTAGTGGAGAGGAGTTTATATTTGGGCCTGGTGGTAATAGGGAGCCACTGGAGTTTATTGAGTAGGGAAGTTACAGAGTCAGACTTGAACTGTAGGAATATCATCAAATAGAACAGTAGGGTAGAGCACTGACAGACACTTTCTAGAAGCGATGCTACTCTTGACTTGATTATAGTTTTCAGCTATAATTTTGTAATTCAACTATAATTTCCCAGAGTGACTGGGAAAAAGATGGAGTTCAAAACAGAGTGATTTAGCTCCAAATTTTCCCAGCTTGATGGGATTTCCTAGAACTTCTCTTCTGAGGGTATAAACTTGATATAAGTCTAGTACAAACTCCATACCACAATGATGTATCAAAGGGTTCATGGGAAAGAGAGAGAGAAGACATCCACAAATTGGTACAGTATATAGTAGATTGATGAATTGTTTAGTACATTACTTCAATCAATCAATAAGTATCTAGTATATGTATGTATGTATGTATGTATGTATGTATGTATGTATGTATGTATGTATCAGGCCCTGTGCATAAAGAAACATGGTATGTAGGTGCTTAAGAAAGCAAATTGAATTGAGAGGGAAATTTCAATAGAGAGAAACATGGCAGTGACAAAGATTAGGATATATAATAAGTATAGTCACCTAATTGTAGATTTGGCTGATCCTGGAAGACTGGTAGGGAGTTTAGGAGTTTAAGAGAAGGGAGAGGTCAGCAATGATAAGACCTGAATCAGTCTTCTGGGAGAGAGGCAACAAAGGCTAATTAAAGCTATTGGCTCATTTTCCTTGGAGTTCTACCCAGAAGCACTTACCAAAGCAAAGGTACCATACTGACTTTATGTAGCCCAGATGGAGAACAACTAAGGGAGGGTTCTAAAAGACACAAGAATCATGGGGACATAAATTTAGAGCTGGCAAGGACTCTAGAAGTTGTCTAGTCCCCTTCATTTTATACATGCGGAAACTGAGGTCCCAAGCAAGAAAATCACTTGCCTAAGGTCACACAGGTAACAATGTATAGAGAAAAAATGTAAACCTATGTCCTCTGACTCTAAAGTCAGTACTCTTTCTACTGTTGTTCATTTGTGTCTCACTCTTCCTGACTTCATGGATCATAACATGTCAATACTGTCCATGGGGTTTTCTTGCAAAGCTAGACATCTCTAGTCATCTTGATCTATTTAACTTGCAATTCCCTTGCAAGTTATGGCATCACCTTCCTGATTTCATGTTGCTCTTTGAAAATGAAGGACAAAAAACAAACTGTGAGCAGTACAAACTGCCCCATTAGCTCCTTCTTTCCTTCTTTCTCTCTTCTCTTCTCCTCTCCTCCTTCCTCTTCTATCCACATGGGGTATCATACCATTATCTTCAGATGCTCTGAAACCTCGAAAATATCATTTCTTTCTTAAAGACCAAGCTTTAAACCCAAATCACTCTGGCTCTCAATGATTGGCCAACAAGAGGTCCCAGCCCAAGCCCAACTTGGTCATTGTTTGGACCCTGATTGCTCAGAGTGAATGTAAATAGCAATTGTTTCTATTTTTGCCAGAAACCCCTGGGGTTCTTCTCCTCCTAGATTGTTTTTCTGGTTCTTCTTCTTTTTTTTTTTGACCAGGTAAAAGAAATCATTCTTTGCCTCAGTTCTTACCTAGCCTTAATCATTCAATGAGAAATGCCTGTCAGACTGAGGACTGAGAAAGACTTTAGCTTACAAAGGCCAAAGTCTCTTCTAGGACCATCTCCAGTAGCCCTGATCTATATCTTGCCACTGGACCCAGATGGCTCCAGAGGAGAAAGTGAGGCTGGCAACTTTGCACAGCCCTTCCTCCAGTCTAAGTAGCCCTTAAATCCAATTCACTTGCAAGTCATGCATCGCCTTCCTGATGTCATGGTCCTTCCTCTTTAAGAAAGGAAGGACAGACAAACAACAACAACCCAAGTGGTTTGCCATTTCCTTCTCCAGTGGCAAACAGACAAAGATTAAATTACTTTTCCAGGGTCACATAGCTAGTAAGTGTCTGAGTCCACATTCAAACTCAAGTTTCCTGACTCCAAGCTCAGCACTCTATCCATTGAGCCATTTAGCTGCCCCTTCCATTGTACCACAATGCAATTGATTTGTTCATAGATAGCAGGAAAGTCATAGTCATTATACTTGAGCGAAACATAGTAATCTCTCCTTCTGATAGCATTTAGTGTATGTACAATTAATATGCTGCCTTGTTCCTTTTGTGTACTTATCTATCTATCTATTCCTATATCCCCTGTGAAAGACCTCCCTATCTTACCCTTGAAAGCAAAGACCACATCATATACCTTTTTGGAGATTCAGCACCTGCCAGAGTACCTTGAAAAAGGTACACAATATATTTTTCACAATGATATGTTTAAAAAAAAATCTAGCGCCTTGTTTTGTCTTTTATTCTTACTCTCTAACCCTAGAGAATGTAGGGAGCTTATAAGCATTTGTTAGAAAATGCAGAGGAAAAACTGAATGAAGCAAATAAATTATTTACTAGTTACCATTGCAAATGAAGTTTCAATGATGTCCATGTGACTTTCAAAGCTTGATGGGTTGTTTATAGATTTACCCTTGTCTGACCTGGGAATGTTTTAGCCTTTGTGGTTTCATGTGTTAGCATTTATATCAAAGGAGAAAATAAAAGATACTTCAATTACCTTTTTTTTTTCTTCTGGAAAATGTACCTTCTTGATTGTCCTAATTTTAAAGGGCAATGTTTTTGGTGCCTTTCTCTCTTTGTATTTATTAAATAGTTCCAAAGTTTCAGTTCATGTCATTTTTATATACTCTAGCAATAGATTAAAAGCATGGCATAGAATGAAATAATCATGCTAATTTACCAATGGCTTATTTGAGAAACAGAAATAATGGGGACTGAGATGGAATCCTACTATTTCATCATCCATTGGTACTTCATATTTATTGCCAAGGAAACAAGCCTATAAGTACAAATTGAACCCAATGGTAGGCTTTTAGAAAAATATTTTTCTCTCCCTCTCAATTTCTCCCTGGTCTATTCCTGAGGGTTCCATGTTGCACTTAGAAAAAACCTTAAACTTCAGAAGTATTTCTGAAATAAAGTAAACAAGGCCTCTTCTTAAATTCATGGAGTGTATCAGTCTGCAGAGAGCTAATGAAGCTCTTGAAATGCCAAGCTTCTCTTGGGCCTGTTACTTTATTGAAATGTTTTTGAGTATTATTATTGCATTGCAATTTCATTCCACAGAAAACTCGAAAAACATCCATTTCAAGGATTGGGCCCATGACTCTTACTGAAAGATTTCAATTCTGTTTACTTGAACATACAATCTCTAAATGCAGCAGTGAGTGCCCTTACCTTCAACAAGTATCTCCATTTCACAATTGAGAAAACTTAAGGAAAGGCAGGCTGGCTGCTTAGTTGGTGATGGGCAAGGAGATAGTGTCATTATCTGCTGCTTGTTTATAAAGAGGCTCTGAATTTATATCTTGATACAACAGAAACTTGGCTTCTTGTCTGCATTTGGGTAGTTCCATTTTTATTACTCTATAACTAGGCCTGTTAATAACACTTTGTATTTTCAAAGTTGTTTTGGTCATTAGTTACCACATATTCAAGTATGTAATACCTTTACATGCATTCTTGCAGTTAGATATCTTAAGATAACTATCTTAAATGCACAAAACACACTTAAAAGCACTCTTATTTCTAAAGAATTATAGAGTGGGAGACCTATGCTCTTTTTCTTATGAGTTTTCTTATGTTGGAGGAACAGTGGTTGTCAATAAACTGGATAGGCTATTCCCTATATCTATCAGTTAATTGTAAAATTGTTGAATTATTATTATTTTATTTATTTATTTATTTATTTTTTTATTTATTTGCTTTTTGGAGGGCAATTGGGGTTAAGTAACTTGCCCAAGGTCACACGGCTAGGTTTTTTTTTATTTGTATCTTTGTGAAGTGTCTGAGGCCAGATCCAAACTCAGGTCCTTCTGACTCCAGGGCCGGCGCTCTACTCACTGCACCACCTAGCCGCCCCCAAAATTGTTGAATTATTGATTTTTTTTTTTTGTGGAAGTCTACTTGTTCCCTGGACAAATAGTACAGATGAACAACAAGATAGGGCCAGGACTGAATGGGATAAGGAGAGCAGGCTGGAGTATGCTTGGGGAATTTTCAATCATCTCCAATCACCCCAAGTTTCACATGAAAACAAAGCCCTATCTTTTGAATACAAACATTCTCTTATTCTTGCTATGTGGGAGAAAGACATGGGATACAGTAGTTGCTGAAGAAATAAAGATGGGTCTCACACAGGGGTGAATGGAGAGGCAGTGGGTATAGGCTGTAACATAAAACCAGTGATGAAATTTGGAGAAGAATAGGAGTAAAAGATATATTTAAGGAACTGTATGATGAGAGAAGATGGCTTGGTCACATGGCAAGGGGGAAGGATGGCAGGTCACGTGGACATGACTACCCTTGAAATATCAAGAGAAAGCAAGCAAGGTCTCCAGACCATTGAGTCAACATATAGAAAAATATAGAAAGTTTCACAGAATGGAAAGACAAGAATGAGTCAAGATCTAGATTATTATATGGAACTTCTGACTTGAAATCATAGATCCATTTGATTATTTAAGCATGTGTTTTTCTATCATGTTTCAAATGATTGGCAATTTTGATTTTTTCAGAGATCATAGAATTTAACAATTTAAAGCAATATACTGGGAATATTGAGAAATTGCTTATGTTTAAAAAGATGGAATTTTTTCTTTGTTTCAGAAGAAATTTGGAATCATTAAAAGCACTATACAATTTCCTAAATGCAGTACAACAGTTAACTATTCTTACTACTTAATTCTGAGACTAGTTCATTATCCATCATCAGTGTCTGTCCAATATATATGTACTAAAGGACCAGCTTCATGGGATGGGCATCCAACTACATAGCATAGTCCCTATAATAGGTATCTTTCATTTAATTTGCTTCTCTAAAGTGGATACTTAGACTGATTTTCATTTATTAATTTATTTTTTAGCAATTGTAGTCATCATTTAGGAGGCTCAATAAGGCACTGTATTAGGTGCTATAGTATAAACAGAAATGAATGTGACATATCCACTTATTTTGAGGGCAGGTAGATAGCAGAGT
This sequence comes from Gymnobelideus leadbeateri, assembly GCA_011680675.1. Lineage (NCBI taxonomy): Eukaryota > Metazoa > Chordata > Mammalia > Diprotodontia > Petauridae > Gymnobelideus > Gymnobelideus leadbeateri. Next base: position 401,956 of record WOXC01000903.1, read on the forward strand.
AGATAGTGTTAGACTTGGAGTTTGAAAGATCTGAGTTCAAATTCTACTTCAGACACTTAATACCTCTGTGACCCTGAGCAAGTCTCTTAAGCTCTATGACCATCAGTTTTCTCACTTGTAAAATGAGAATAATGTTACCCATTTCATAAGGCTGTTTGGAAGATAAAATGAAAAAACACATGGAAAGGAATCTGAAAACCTTAAAGCACTATATGGATGCTAACAATTATTATTATTTATTATTATTAATGTAACATAACACAAGTGCCAAAACCCATTGGTATGGGACTTTGTTTATGCTTACTAACTGAAAGGGGAAATAAAACACAAACAACAATTAAGTTACAATATACAATCATAGTATCATAAGGGACATAAAAATGAAATTTTTATAGCATTTAGAGGTAGGAGAAATTTGAAGAACTAAATTGAACATAATATTATAAACTTAGAAGATAATAAAGTTAAACTGAGTTTTGAAAAGAAATAATTTGCTATTTATACCAGCATTCCTAAAAATATATCTGTGGACACAGAAAATTGTTTTCTAAGTTCTAAAGGTATTTATCAAAATGCTACTAGCAGTGATTATACACTTAAATGTGATAAAATTAGCCTGAGAGGTAAAGTACAATAGAGAGAAAGCCTTGCTTGGGAGTAAGAAAGTTCGACCTCTGACAAATACTGGCTGTGTGCCCCTGGGCAGGTCGTTAAATTTCTCTGGGTTCTGGGCAAGTGTCTAAGATGAGGATTGGCAAACATTTTCTGTAAAGGGCCAGAAAATAAAAATTTTAGACTTCTCAGGCTGAAGCAAAAATCAAGGATATTATGTAGGCACTTATATAACAAGAGAAAAAAAAACACATCACAAAATTTTTATTGATGGAATTGAAACTATGATAATAAAATTGAGTATACAGCTTTCTAATACAAGTTTACAAATAAGGAGAATGGAATTCTTTTGGGAGGGAATATAATTTTCTTCATTTGAGGTTCAAAATTATTGTTCCCTATCTTCAAAATCAGTTTTTAAATGTTCATTTCTTAATGAACATGTATAAGTTAAATTTCAATATTTCTCCTTTGAAAATGTCTTTTTGCAGACATAGGTACAGCCAAATTTGACTATAAATCCATGAGCAAATGATTTTAATAGAAACAAAATTCTAATAGTTTTTAAAACAAGTTTAATTTCTCTGTGCACATTTCTTCAGCTACTGCAGTCAAACACAATTTAATTAACCCATCTTCACTAAGGTTTTCCCTGCTTGGCTAACAAATAAGCCATTTGGAAAATTTCTTTGATTCCAGTCTTTTTTTCCCAATTTATATTTTTTGTCAGGAAATTCTGTGATGAGCCATTCCATTTTTAATTTTCTAATTTTTCTGACCAGTGTTTTCCTATGAGTTGGGAAAATTGTGATGAGTGCTTAGTCCGGTAATATTGACATATATTGCATCTTTTAGCACAGTTATAATGACATTGCATAATAAACACAATGCTTTGCCATCCCGTTCAATAACAAAAATAATCCACATTCTGCCATGCCTTAAAAGAGTGACATTTGAAGTCCACTTTTCTTGCTTTAAAATGATGGGTATGTAGAGATTTTTTTTTAATGTCATGATACATGGTATTTGAAATGCTGTCCAGTTCTACCTGTGTCACTGTGATTTTTTTTAAACAAATGCTTTATTAACTTCTGTTTTACATCATTCATTTCCGCCAGCTTTTGAGTTACAATTATTTCCCCCCCTGTTTTTCCCCTACCCACCCTCCCAGAATAGCAGTACCACAAGATATTGCTTCCTCCAATCTGCTCTCTCCCATATCTTCTCCCATACCCCCTTTGACTTTTCCATTACAGGAAGGTGAATCTCTGTGTCCCAATGCCCGCACATCTTATCTCCCAATTACAAGCAAAAGAGTATTAATAATAGTATTTATATATATTTGAAACATTTAATCTTAAGACCTCAAATTTCAGATCCATTTCCTTCCTCCCTTGTCACCCATTCCCTCTGGGGAGATAAGTAATTCAGTATATGTTGTACATGTCTAGCTATGCAAAACATTATCATAGTAGATATATTGTACAAGGCTGCTTATAATTCCCTCCCACTCATCCCACCCCCCACCTGGTCCATTCCCTACATGATCCTGTCCCTCTTCTATAGTGGGTACTTCCAACCTCCCCTCCCCCCAAGGATGCTCTCCCATCCATCATCCCTCCTCTCATCCCCCTTTCCCCTATTCTGCTGCAGGTTGAGATATCCCATTTAGTATGTATGTCATTCTCTCCCTGAACCAAATTCAATGAGAATGTGGTTTTGCCTTTTTTGCCTTCCTATTCTCCCCCTCCCTTGCAGCCTCTTCCCCTTGCTTCTTCCACATGAGATAGTTTACCCTACCCTGTCTCTCCCCATCTCCTCTTGCCACTTTCCTCTCTCACCTCATAATTTCGTCCCTTGAGTATTCTCCCTTCCCAACAAATTCAACCTATGCCCTCTATCCATATGTAACTGTAAACATATATACACACATTCACATATGTATTCATATGACCATACACCCTTCTTCCATTATTTTCATACTGAGAAAGGTTTCATCAGTCACAATTATTGTTTTTCCATATAGGAATGTAAATAGTTCAACTTTGATAAGTTCCTTTTGATTTCTTTTCCCTGATTACCTTCTCAGGCATCTCTTGCTTCTTGTGTCTGGATGTCAAATTTTCTATTCAACTCTGGTTTTTTCCTCAAGAATGCTTGAAAGTCCTCTATTCCACTGAATGACCATATTTTCCCTTGAAACAAAATACTCAGTTTTGTTGGGTAGGTGACCCTTGGGTTCAGTCCCAGCTCTTTTGCCCTCTGGAATATCATATTCCATGCCCTTCTATCCCTCAGTGTAGAAGCTGCCATGTCCTGTGCTATTCTGATTGTGTTTCCACAATATTGAAATTGTTTCTTCCTGGCTGCTTGGAGTATTTTCTTCTTGATCTGGGGATTCTGGAACCTAGCTATAATATTCCTGGGAGTTTTCTTTTGGGGATCTTTTTCAGGAGGTGATAGGTAGATTCTTTCAACCTCTATTTTGCCCTCTGGGTCTAAAACATCAGGGCAATTTTCCTTGAGAATTTCTTGAAGGGTGATTTCTAGGTTCTTTCTTTGATCATGGCTTTCAGGTAGTCCAATAATTTTTAGATTGTCTCTCCTGGATCTATTTTCCAGATCAGTGGTTTTTCCCATGAGATATTTCACATTGCCTTCTACTCTTTCATTTTTTCAGATCTGCTTAACAGCATCTTGATTTCTCATAAAGTCATTAGCTTCCATTTGCTCCAGTCTAACTCTGAGGGAATGAATCTCCTCAGTGAGCTTTTGAGATTCTTTTTCCATCTGGCAAATTCAACTTTTTAAGGCATTCTTCTCCTCATTGCCCTTTTGGACCTCCTTTGCCATTTGAGTTCGTCTATTTTTTAAGGTGCTGTTTTCCTCTGTCAGGTTGTTGACCCTCATTTCATACTTTTCCTGCATCCTTCTCATTTCTCTTCCCAATTTTTCCTCCACTTCTCTTATTTGATTTTTAAAATCCTTCTTAAGGTCCTCTATGGCCTGTAACCCACTCATGTTTTCCTTTGGGGCTTTTGGAGTAGGATTTCTGACCTCACAGTCTTCCTCCTGTTCTATGCTTCGATCCTCTTTGCTCCCAAAGTAGGAGTCTAAGGTTGCATTTTTCTGTTTAATTTGTTTCCTTTGCCTTGGCATGTTGCCACTTAATTACTTGACTTTTGGGCTTGTTGCCACAGTATGACTCTGCCAGACAGGGGAACTTTCATCCCGAACATATGGGGGGACAACTTCCGTTTCTGGCAAACTGGAAACCGACCCACGACCTCCACCCCTGATCACAATCCAGATCCAGGGATGTTAAAGCAAGAGTGATTACCCCCCCAAGACTGTTCGCTGGATCTCCCTACAGTTCGCAGGCCAGGAGCTGGAGCTGCCTCTGAAAACTACAAAATGGCGTGTCTCCTCAGCGGCTTCTAGCCCCCAGGGGAGGAAGCCAACACTTTCCCTAAATACTCGTCCCAAAGTCCATAGGGCACTAACCTCTCACTTTGTCCTAGGCATGTCTATGTTGATAATTGTGGAATCGCCACAGCTGCTGGTGTTCTGGGGTCCCTCCAGCTGGCTGCTGGCCTGGCCACCCTGGGGCTAAAACCATGACTCAGATGGACTTGTGCTTGGCTCCCTGCACACTGCCCGCTGAGCTGTCGGCTCCCAGAGCACTGCACTGGTCCTTCCTGCAGGGCTGCTGGGCTGTCCTCAGTGGGAGGTTAGCTTCTCTGTGTTGTTCTGTGGGTGCTGGGGCTCCAGAAGTTGTTCAGAGTCCCCTTTTACATAGTTTGGAGGTGGTCTGGGGGGAGAGTGGCTTGGACATGCTGTTTCTACTCCACCATCTTGGCTCCACCCCGCCATCACTTTGATTTTTAAGCTGTAGTTGAAAGCAATGATAGCACCATGCCATATATAGGCTCTGTCATAACTATTCAGCTCTGCTATCATAATGAGAAAGCAGCAATAGACCATATATAAATGAGTAATAATGGCTGTGGTCCAATAAAACTTTCTTTATGGACAATAAAATATGAGTTTCATGTAATTATCATCTGTCAATAAAACATTCTTCTTTTGATTTTTTCAGCTATTGAAAAATATAAAGACCATTCTTAGGTTGGGTTGCCATATAGAAACAGACATCAGGTTGGATTTGGCTCTTAGTTTGCCCATCCCTGCTCTAAAACTTTGAGTTTCATAATAGCTGCTTATATACATTTATAAAGGGAGTTTAGGCTTTTAGGAGCTCCCTACATTAATAAAGTCATAAAGCTGTAGGAAAACAATAGCTATGACAACAATTAGCCTCTAGGATCATAAGTCAAAGATATCCTTTCATGTTGAATTACTTATAAATTGAAATAAACTCTTTTGCTAAAGAAAGCACAAGTATGCAAAAATGAGAGTGAGAGAGATAAAGAAAAGGAGAAAGAGGAGGAGGAAGAAGAGGAGGAAGATAATAAAATCAAGAAAAAAGAAACAGACAAATCAGAAAAAACGGATTATCCCTAAAAAAGTATAAAATTCTGAAAATTCCTAAAAGAGATCATAATGCAAATTTGAAAATGAAATCAATTAAATCATAAAGAATCTATGAATAAGGGGGGGAAATCTGGTCCACATAGAGTTACAGGGGGATTTAATCAAGAATATGTTCTTTAGTCATTTCAGTCATGACTAACTCTTCATGATACCTTTTGGGGTTTTCTTGGCAAAGATACTAGAGTGATTTGTCATTTCTTTTTTTACAGATGAGAAAATTGAGGCAAACAGGATTAAGTTATTTGGCCAGGATCACACAGCTAGTAAGTGTCTGAGGCTAGATTTGAACTCAGGACGATGAGTCTTCCTGACTCCAGGCCCAATACTCCAGTGCTGCCCCAATCAAATATTAAATTAAAAAAAATTAAAAATAAAAAACCAAAAAAATTAATACACAAATTATTCTTAAAAATTAAGAAAGAAGACACTCTACCAGGTTTCTTTTATGTGACAAAAGAGTACTAATATTTAAAACATGAAGAAAAAGGACAAGAAAGAGAACTCTGGGCCAATGACATCAGGGAATACTAATATAAACTTTTTTTTTTTATTTTTGGAGGGCAATTAGGGTTAAGTAACTTGCCCAAGTTCACATGGCTAGGTTTTTGTTTGTGTGTGCCTTAAGTGTCTGAGGCCGGATCCGAACTCAGGTCTTTCTGACTCCAGGGCTGATGCTCTACTCACTGCGCCACCTAGCTGCCCCTAAACATTTTCAATAATATGGTACCAAGAAAAACTATAACAACATATTAATATCAATTTTCACTATAACCAAGTTTGACTTATTCCTGGGATATGAAATTAGTTCATCATTAGGAAAACAATTAATCTTGCTAAAAATAATATCACAGGATTATATCAATAGGTGAAGCAAAAAGCATGGTGGATCATCACTCAAAATTGTGGGTATACTCTAAGGTTCAGTGCTAGGGCTTCTTCCTCTCTGCTTCCTGTTTGTCTTTTTCTTTCTCTGTGTTTCATTTGTCCATTTCTCTCTCTAGTCATATCACCATGACCCCCCAACCTCTCTCTTTTTAACCTCATCAGCTAAAATGGGTTGGATCTAAACATTCAGTTCCTACTGGAAATTTTGAACTGGATGTCCAATAGGCCACTCAAAATCTATACATATCTCAAATAGACCTCATTATCTTTCCTCCAATACCTCAACCTCTTCCCTACGTCTATTCTGCTGGTCATCAAAGTTCTCAAGTTTGGAGTTAGTCACAAATCCTTATTCTCTCTCTCTCTCTCTCTCTCTCTCTCTCTCTCTCTCTCTCTCTCTCTCTCTCTCTCTCCTTTCCTACCTCCCCACTTCCCTCCCCCCAATTACCAAGTTTTCTACTTCCACAAGACCTCTTGAATCTGTCTTCTTTCTACTCATCTAGATTCCATGCTGGTTTAGGCCTTTATTACTCACTTGATTATTATGGTAGCCTATTAATTGATCTTTCTGTCTTGTCTTTCCCCTGGCCAGTCCACCCTCACATTCCATATCACTAACTTTCTCAAGAAAACTTAGTGGATTCTTTTTACCTCCAGAATAAAACACAAACTTTGGCTTGTCATTTGAAGCCCTTTACAACCTGGTCCCAAATTACCTTTTGAGTCTCATTATACAACATTCCTCTTCCCTCACACAAATCCAGCCAAACAAGCCTCCTTGTTAATGTCCATCCAAGACACTCCACCTTTAGTCTCAGTATGTTTGCACTGATTGGCCCTCATGCTTGAAATGAACTTCTTCCACCTCTTAAAATATTTAGTATCCTTCAAAGCTCAGTTCAAACATCATCTCCTTATGGCTTTTCCTGATTTTGCTAACTCCTAGGAAGCAGTTGTAAATTAGCTGATTGCTTGGAAAGTACAACTTACTCATTTATCCTAAAAGCTCTGAAAAACACAGGCACTGAAGAGCCATTTTTAATACAATAAAAAAGCACATATAAATGAAACCAAAAGCTAGCATTATTTGCAATGTGGAAAATCTAGAGGTTTTACAAATAAGTATAGAAATGTGTTATTAGTTGACATGATTTTAAAATGCTAGTGATATTAATAAGACAAGATTTAAAAAATTAAAGGCATAAATATTTGCAAATAGGAGACAAAATTCTTCCATTTGCATATGACATTCTACTTTGCTTAGAAAACCCCCAGAGAATGAATAAAGGAACCAGGAGAATGTAACAGCCTCAATAAAAAAATAGTAGCACAAAAATTAAATCCACAAAAAATCATTAGTATTATGCCCAAAGGACTATAAAACTGTGCATACCCTTTGATCTAGCAACATCACTACTAGGTCTGTATCACAAAGAGATCAGAAAAAAGGGGAAAGGATCCACATGTACAAAAATATTTATAGCAACTCTTTTTGTGGTGGCAAAGAATTGGAAATTGAGGGAATGCCCATCAATTAGGGGATGGCTGAACAAGTCATCGTATATATAAATGTAATGGAATACTATTATTCCACAAAAAAAGGATGAACAGGCAGATTTGAGAAAAACCTGGAAAGATTTGCATGAACTGATGCTGAATGAAGTGAGTATACTATACACAGTAACAGTAACATTATGTGATGACTGATTTTAATAGACTTAGCTCTTCTCAGCAATGCAATGATTTAAGATAATTCCAAAAGATTCATGATGAAAAATGCTGTCCACGTTCAGAGAAAGAACTATGGAATTTGAATGCAGATTGAAGCATATGATTTTCTCTTTTTTCTTTTCTTTTTTTTCTTTCTCATGGTTTTTTCTCTTTTGTTCTGATTTTGCTTCACAACATGACTAATGTGAAAATATGTTTAATATGATTTTCACGTATAACCTATTTCAGATTACATGCCATCTTGGGAAGGGGGAAGAGGAAGAAGGGGAGTAAATTTAGAACTTAATATCTTTTAAAGGTAAATGTTGAAAACTAAAAATCAATTAATTAACTAATTTTAAAAGTCATTAGGATTAGTATTTCCATATAACAGAAATAAAGTCCAGTAAGATATAGTAGAGAAGAATAATTTCATTGGAAATGACTACACTTTTTAAATATCTGGGACCAAGATATATTCAAGACATAGAAATGCAACTATGAAACACAGTTTAAAGAAATAAAGAAAGCAAAGGGGCTAGTTTAAGAAGGAAAACTGTCAACTGGGTAAAATCTTTACATCAAATACTTTTAATAAGAGTCTGATACCCAAAATATATAGGAAACTAACACAAATGTTTAAGATCAACACTTATTGTCCAATGGATCAAAGGATATGGACAAAAATGTTTTCAAAATAGGAACGGCAAATGATTAATAACCATGTGAAGTGTTGCTCTAAATCACTAATTTTAAGAGAAATATACATCAGAGCAACTTTTGAGGTTTTATCTAAAAATCTTTTTTTCACTCTCTTCATATATTTATTCTCTCTCCAAGTGTGTTTTGGTCTCCTACTATACTTTGGAAATGTTCTGCAGCCACTTTTAAATTACAAAATGCAAAACAGAATAAAAATAACTTTTCTCAGAGAAAATCTTCAGATTCACATGAGAAATTAACAGCTTCTCATAGACAGGTAATCTGAGATACTCCTCCAATCCCCACTTCTTCACAGCATACAGTCTTTATCTAAGGCTGCCTGTGATATGCAGTACCCTGGCCTCCAAGGAGACATTACATTTCATTTACAGTATACAAAGACAAAGACAATTTCTGGGGGTGACTTTAAATAGAAAGTGCCCTTCCTTTGACTTAGCAACAGCATAGACAGTAATTGTGCAATCAAAGCCACACTGGGGTTTTATGAAAACGACTTTCACATTATTAATTTCAGAAATGCTTTACCCATTATAGTTTTTTTTAGTACTTACTACATTCACAAATTAACCTCACCTAATAAAAAGGCACATTTTCAAATATTGAATAAAAATATCCCCAAATAAAAAAAAGAGAGAATATACATGAAAATCAAACACTTGATGCATGATCCTTTATGAACAGCAGCCTATTCTGGTTTCTTAGCTTCTCAAGGTACATGAGCTTTCCCAAAGTTTGGCAGCCTGACTTAAATTTTCTGGTGAGTAGCAGACAGGATTTAGAAATAAAGTCCAGATGAATACAAACCCCAAGGCCTCCTCAAACTACATGAGTTGGTAGCTGAGGCACCCTATTGTAATGCTGGTGTCGAGAGAAGGCAAGACTCAAATCTGCCTCACAAACTATGTTACAATGAGAGCTATGTGCATTTCCATGTACAAGGAAGGCAGAGTAACTTGACACAATCAACCAAATCCAAGAGCCTATATGATGAGCTTTTTCTATTGTATGCACTAACTTCACAAAAACACTAAAAGTTCATAATCTAAAACAAGGTGAAACTTCACTAACAATTTGTCAGTTAAGTCACAAAGTATTGTAGTATGCTATTCCAGAGCCTCAATACTTTACAAGTCTACATGGAAAAAAAACTACTGTTTAAAAGGAAAAAAGCAGGACAGAAGTGGTAAGAGGAACAACATCACAATCATCTCAGTTTAACAGGAAAAGCCTCAGATGTCTTTTGAACCAGCTGCACTGGTGGTCTCTGTGGCTTACTGCATGGAGAGTGAAAAGGAGCCACTAGGATTTTTATGCCATCAGTGGCTCATGAATGGACAGATGAATGGATGTTTTTCTAGTGACAAAGAAAATGCATAGTTTTCACCAGGTCCAAATGAGACATGATCTTTCAAAGTTTAAACTTTTAATTATGCAGCTCAAGTACTGGTTTGCCTGAGTTTATAACTTAACACAGCAAAATGAATGCCAATGTATTCATAGTTCAGAAAGAACTCACCTTGAGCAAACTAATTTGTAAACAGAATCATCTGGCCCCATTAAGAGATGCTAATTTATGACCACAATCTATTTATTGGATAGGAGAGAAACTCACACAGGTTCTTTATTCTCTTTGTTTAGTGGGAAGACCAAAAGGAAGGTGTGGGGAATCAAGGGAGGTACAGAGAAAGTTCTGTTCAAAGAAATGAATATAATGACTATTAAGACTAAGAGCCCTTACAGGACTGCCCCCACCCCACACCCTAGAGACACTATAGGTCAATGGAGAACATGTTCCACAAACAGAGAAGCCATCAATGTTCTACCATTTCCAGTTAATAGTTGGTTAAGGTCCAGGCTTTCCCCTCAATAATATTATTACATGGTTCAATTCTCTTGCTGATTTTTTGAGATTCTTTAGTTATTCTTTGGAAGCTAAGTCTTCTTGCTGGAAATTTATGAAAAGGCAGCTCAATGCACACAACACATGGACTGAGGGATGGAGGATGAGATGGACAAAAGGGAGTGAAATCACCCCTCGGATTAGTAAGAAAGCAATGCCGGGGACAGACTTTGTGGGCTTTTTTCACAGTGCATAGATTGAAATAAAGGTGCAATGCCGCCAAAATAGGTGATGTTTTTGATATAAAACTTACATTTTGTTTTCTGCCATTAAAGGATTGGTACTAAGTTATTTAATGCAAATTTTTAATACTGAGAGGCACTAAAAGTGTACCTTGGAGGAACTCTGAGGGGAAAACCAAGCCATATTTAGCTTTTATTTTAGATATAATGCTCCCAAATCTAATGTTAGAATAAAGGAACTCCTTTATTTAGGAATACTCTTTCTTCAATATAAAAGTGGATTTTTAAAAATAAAATTAGTCCACACAGTCACATTTTCTACTTTACCTTGGCTTAGAACCAGGGTAATCATAAGAAAACGGTAAAGAAAACTGGGTAAAGAATATTCTTTTATCAAGAGGCATAGCTTATATAACTCCAATATAACACACACATTTGTGATTGAAAATGCTTAGTATCCAATCCTTGGACAATGTAGAGTCCAAGATAATTTGTTACATTTTTATTTCAAATTCATAGGAACAGCAGCCATTCTGAAATTATGAACCCTATTCTATAGTGTCAAATTATTATTTGAAGACCCCAGGATTCTCAAATACATAGGCCAGGGCAGATTCTTTTATTGCTGGCAACATTTGTGGAAAAGACTGACATTACAGGTTACTATTCTTAAGAAAAGCCTATGACATGATCTTACTGGTTCAGGGATGTCCTACCCAGGTATCTGGGCAGTAACTGTGAAAACAGAACAATGATCCTCACTTGATTTTTAAGTGTCAAATAATTATCAGGTGACTAGCTAACAACTGGTGAGTGGACTCCCAGGTCAGTGTGCATAGCTCATCAATATCATTGCTGGCATCTTTGAACAGCTAATTTCATATAAACATTCAAATGAATATTACATCTCATCTGCATTACAGATTTAACCCTGGCAAGTATTAAAAATAAATACTTTCTGTTCAAACCACAGCCTTGTTTTTTCCAGTGCTTCCTTTACACATCTCCTTCTCTAGTCCCCAAATAAAAACCAAAGGGAAAAAGGGTTGTTTTTTTTTCTTTCCAGTTCATAGAGAGTTCTCAATAAAGTGTTTTCTCCCAAAGGCAAAAACCTGCAGCTAACGCAGTTTCATTTTCTTGGCTTTTCGACGCTTGAGTTCCTCCTCTTCACGTCTCATTTCTTCGAGGTTTTCTTGCATACCAAGTCTCAAGCTCTTAGCTTCCTCTTTCTGCTGCTCTCTCCAACTGCTTTCCATGTAACGTAAGGCATAATCACTCTCATCTTTATATTTATTAGGGTCATAGCCAAAGATTTCTCGAATATGTTTTGATATTTCTTCTTGAGGCTCTCCTTCATCATCAATGAAATCCTCCATTTCTGAGTCATACTCCTCATCCTCATCTTCCTCAGTATACCATTTCCAGGCCATAGGGGGAAATGGGAACCTCTGAATGCCTTGTGGCTATACTGCAGGTCTGTAGCCAGGTGGAGGGGACCTCATCCCATTCATCATCCCATTGCTGGGCCGGCTGATGATATTCTTGGAAGAGATAGTTTCTGAAACAACTGTGCACCTGGGCTTCACAGGGGGGCCTGAGCCACTGACTGTCCCTCCTGGGACCCCCGAGCCGCTCACGGGTCTTCCAGGGCCGCCCGAGCTGCTCACGGGTCTGCCAGGGCCCCCTGAGCCACTCACGGGTCTGCCAGGGCCCCCTGAGCCGCTCATGGGTCATCCAGGGCCACCTGAGCTAGGTCGCCCAGGGCCACTTGAGCCACTGACAGGTCGCCCAGGTTGGGTCACTGTCCGTCCTATAGAGCCTGTACTACTGGCTAGCCGACCAGAGCTTCCTAAATTGCTTGTAGAATGCCCAAGGCCACTTGAGCCACTCACAGGTCGCCCAGTGGGGCCTGAGCCACTGATTGAGCGTTTGGATCCATTGGTTTGTTGTTCAGGTCCTGAGCTGGAGCTGCCGCCATGCCTCCTAGGGCTTGGGCTTAGGACCGACCTTGAAGTTCCTACACCTGGCCGCCCTGAGATTGAGCTAGAACTGTTCCCTGGTTGCTTGGCACCTGAATTTCTTGTCTTGTCATGAGGAGCAGAGAGAGCCCCAGACTTGGAATGACTAGGATGAGAAGAAGAGGACTTGGGGGGCCTGTGTTCATTGGATTTTTGAGTCCCACGAACCACAATCTTTGAGATTCTTGTGCCCATAGAATGGGAGCTGGGGCTAGACTTCTCTGTACCATTAAGCAAGAGGCTGTGGCTTTCACCTGATGAGTGCTGGAAGCCATCTCCAGATCCTGCTTTGGGCCTCTCTCCTGGCTGGGACTTAGTGGATGGCAGTCTCATAGGTTTTTCACTAGCTGCAATAGGTCTAGGTTTTTTCTCAGCACCTATTTGGGGAAGGTGGCTCCCCCTGGAAGAGGAATGCTTGTCTCCCGGACCTTTGTGTCTTGTACCAACGCTCTCTTTGGGGGAAGGAACCTTTTTAGACACAGTTGGAGGAGCTAGCTTTTTCTCTCGTTAAAGTATCTTTTTCTCTTCCTCTATCTATGTTTTTGTGTTTTTGCTCTAAGAATTCTTTTTCCCTCAGTTCTTCTGCAGTCCTGGGCCGTTCCTCTATTTTCTTTACTACCTTAATCTCCACGGGTTCATGCTGTTTTTTCTCAGTCAGCCAGAGTAAGTCTGTGAAATTCATTGGTGGAAGGCCACTTTTGAGGGGGGCCTTTGGTTTGGTTATAGTCTTCAGAGAGGGTTCTTGCTCCTCATACTCTTCTGACTCATGCTCCGACTCTGTCTGATAATATTCCAAAGATTCTGCTTCTTCCTCATTCACAAATTCTTGGTCTGCAACCTGGACTGTGGGTCCTTCAACTACCTGCTTCCTCTTTGACTTCTCTTCAAGAGGAATCCCATCATAGCCACAGAAGTTGTCCTTTGTCCGTTTCGCCATAGCTCTTGCTTTTTTGTCATGTTTTAGCTCAATGCGCTTTTTCATCAGCTCTTCCTTTTTTTCTGTTTTCTTCTAGGGCTTTTTCCCTTAGCTCTTCTTTCCGCTTGAGGAAAGCTTGCACTGCTGCTGACTGGATGCCCTTAACTTTGGGGTCTCTTTTAGGAGGACCTACTGCCAAACTGTACCTTTTCGGGATGATGTTGAGTCCCTGCTGCTCCGATGCCACCATCAGGATGTCCCGGAAGTCCATGATGCCAAGCCTTGTGGACCGGCCCGGCCAGGGCAGCATGGAGGCTCACGGGCGCAGCTGGGCGCCCGGACTGCTACAGCTGCCCCCTGAGCTCCCCAACCCGCGCCCTCCACCCCATGTCTACTTCCGGCGCTTTCCAAATTTGGAAGACCCCCTCAGCTCACACTCTGCCCTCCCCCGTCTAAAAATCTTAAAATAGGTAAATGACATATCATGAAAAGATTCAATGTTGGAGAGACTATGGGAGAAAAACAGTCACATTCGAACTTTTGGTAGAGCTATGAATTGATTCAACCATTCTGGAAAACAATTTGTAATTATGCTAATAAGGTAACTAATACATCTCTCCTCTTTGACTCAGAGATTCTATTGATGGGCATGTGTCTTAAGGATGTTAAAGATGTAAGGTTCCATATATAACAAAAAATTCATAGTAGCATTTTCCCCCCATGGAAGCAAAGAACTGAAAACAAAGTAGATGTTGGTTGATTGGTAAATACCTAAACAGATGGCAGTACATTAAGATAACAGAATATTGCTGAGCCATAAGAAAAGATAAACATGAAAATTTTTGAGAAGCAAGGAAGGACTTAATATAAATTGGATCAGAATGAAGTAGGTAGAGCTAGGAAACAGTATAAACAACGTCTATAACAATGGAAATGGAAAGAACAATAAAATAAAACTAGATGCATGAAAGTGTAATCAAGCTTGAACATGGAAAAGATTTTTTTAATGTACTTCCATCCATTCATTGCAGAGGTGGGGAAACTGCATATAGAAAATTGCTGATACTATTAGGTATATTTGGTATGTTTGCTGATTTTTCCAAATTTTTTCCTCCTCTTTTTAAATCCTTTTATTTATTTATTTTTAACAAGGGATGGCTTTGGTGGTAGGAGACATGAGAGATATATTTGAAATGAATACAATATAAAATAAAATATATAATTTTTAAAATAAGTGAGCACCTCATCTTACCCAATTTTATTCTCTATTTGACCATCCCTATTCCACCCCATGTCCTGTGGCCACTTTATAATGGGTCCTTTGGTACTCCAGAAACTACTTTTGGCTGAAATCCAAGATAAACGTGCTTCATAAAAACACTTAACTTGTTGAGTACACAATTTTATAGTGAGGTTCTATTATATAATTAAATTAATAGAATAATCCTTACTATTTTCCATCTTGAACTTCCCTTAAATTAGATTGAATTTTCCTCAGAAATGGAATCTTTTAAAAAAAAAAACCTTATTTTACCTCCTTCGCCAATTTCCCAGGGCAATTTAGCAGTATCTAGAAAATAAGATGACTACCCCTTTGGAAGAACATATATGCAGCCATTGATAGCCAGAAACAATTTCCCATAAGCATGGACTTAAAGAAGGTCAAATGAGCAATTTCCTTTGGAACCCCATTCTAGAATTCTCTGGTTTTGGTTTGACCAGATAGTCTCCTAAACTCAACTGTCTGTTTATTTTTTTAATTTTATTAGTGCATTCTTTTAAAACATTATAGTCTATTACAGATATACTCCCTGTACCCACCACTTAACACTTGACCAATGAACCTTTCTGTGCAAAAAAAAAAGTCATTAAATGAACCTAAGTGACCCAGAAAATGTATCTGATAGTTTGTTCAGTATGTGCTACCTAGAATCTCCTACATCTCCAATGAAAGGAATGTTTCTTCATTTCTTGTCCAGAACCAAAACTGGTTAGTACAATTACACAGGACTTGTTTTAATGTTCTTTTTTGTTTATATTATTGTAGCCATGTATATTGTTTTCCTGGTTCTGCTTAATTTACTTTGCATCATTTCAAAAATTCTTTCTATGTTTCTCTGAATTCCTCATATTCAACATTTCTTGTGACAGAATAGTATCCCATCACATTAACGTACCAAAATTCATCCAATTTTTTGCACAGTGACTAGCATATAGCAATGCTAATTAAATCCTTATTGCTTGATTGATGGATTTAGTCATTCTCCATTCATATAGCCCACTTCATTTCTTGTGTTTTGTGATAGCAAAAGATATCATTATATGCATTTTGTAATTCATTGGACGTTTTTTTTTCCCTGTCTTTGACCCCTTGGAGAGATATAGCTAGAAGTGAAGTTTCTGAGTTTCTGTTTCAAGTTGCTATAAGCAATCTAGTTACTGTGACTCCCCTCCCTGCAATGGTCCTGGTTAAAAGTCATAGCATTTAAGCTGAGACTAGAGAGATGCTATTCCCCACATGATAAAGATAATGGTTGCAATTGTATACATTTTTGAACTGCCTATTATCCCCCTCTGAGGGAGAGAAGAATTGGTAAAATCAATAATGTGATGCTTTAGAAAATTAACATTGTCCTTTCTATCAATGCACAGAGCTTAAGAGGAAACAAACCAGTCATACCAGAGTAGGAAGGAGGACTTTATTCCAGACCACAGGATTACATAGCCGTGATGCTAAAAGATAATTTTAACTTGTTATAGACAAAGCAAATAAACATATTGACTTAATTTCATTCCATCCCCTCATAAAATAAGGAATTGTGGTAATAGGGAAATAGCTATTCAAGATTAACTCCTAGTATAAGCAATGTTTCAAAGTCTAGAATTTTCTTTTTGTGAATCCAGTGAGTGTGCTAAACTCTTTGAAGATTTCCCTGTGGTACTGATGAGCCAAATGCTCTGACTTTTATAATCATATATTTTAGAAACTTCTTTTTGGGAGACAAATTAAATGCAATAGTTTAGGGGCAAAGGTTCATTCCCAATATGTAAATGCTGAGTATGAAGCAGGTGTAAGTCTTCAAACAGAACTTCTCTCCTGCCAGAAAATGAGAGACAAAGATAAAATGAAACTGGACAATGTAGAATGAATCTGGCAAATCAGCATATAGCTGTATCCAAAGGAACAGATGCCTATCTAAATCAGCACAGACTAGATATCACCTTGAAAAATTCATGAAGTGAGGTGCAGATGCACCCCAACTAACTTCTATCATTGTTTCCAGGAAAACATGAAGTTAGACAAAATAACATTACAGGAGAGTCATAGGAATGGAGTTGAGTGAAACCAGCTGGGAGGGCAGAAGGCAGTGAGTTTAATTGAGCAGAGTAACTTAGAGGCAAGAACTGAGTAGTGCTGGTGAGGAATAGAGACTGAACTGGGGCTGGAAAGGTGGTGGGGAGGGGAAGAGCTGGGGAGGGAAGAGAGAGGAGACCAAGGAGGGTTATGTAGGGAGCCAGGGAGTCAGTGCTTGGCTGGGTGTCTCTTCCTCTAAAATTACATTGGGGGATATGAAATTTCCTAGTAGAGTTGTAATGCCTTAATGAACATATTTTGAAACAACAGTCACAGAAGTGTTATATAGGTTCTGCCTGTATCAAAGGAATGGTCACTTTACTTGATTGTTAGACCAAGAATAAATGACTACTATACTAATATTACCCAGAGGAGAGATAATTCTGTTCAAAAAAGATAAAATAGAGGTGGTGGGGTAACAGAGGGGAATTTAGTTGTCTCTGAGTAGTGTGCGAATTCATATACATTAGGATGATCTTAATTAGACTTTGCTCTCTTATTTAGCTTATATTTTAGCTAGATCAATTTAATTAATGTTCAATTGATATACAAGAAATGACAAAAATAGAAATAAGGTAATATATTAAAATTTAAGAAAAATCATATTAACATCCTATTTAAGATTAATTCTTTGGTTGGAATAATGTCTTTTACTTTTTAGGAAATTTGTATCAACTGTACTGTGGACTGAATTTTAGGACTTATTTTGAAGAAACTCTTGTCTTAAAAAAAAATTAACTATCTCTTTGCAAATACTTATTTGGCATCAAATGGGAGACTCATAAAGACCAGCCTGATTTGTTTATTACTCAAACAGACTTTTTTTTCTGAAATTCTCTGAGTAATTTACTTCATGACTCATCCAGTGATGACGTCAATTAAACAATTTTGCCTATTTCTCCTCTTTCCACCATCATTCTGCTCCTTTGCAATCTCTAGTTTCATATTCACTGAACAGGGAAGATGGAGCAGAGATTAGGAAAAGACACACAACATAATGTAGGAAGACAGGAGGAATGTATTTAAAGGGTACTTCTAAATAAACTTTGTTCAACTGCACATACTATCAGCTTCAGAAAATGCCATTTGTCATAGCATGTAGGTATTTATTTTGTCTTGTACCTCATGCATTACAGTGAAGGTATGCATTCTCCTACAATCCCTCTCCCAAAGTGGGACTCTCATTCCTATAGATGAACGCCCTGCTCTGCATAAGGGACAGGAAGTGGGAGAGAGTGATCTTTAAGAGACCTGGTCCCTTCATCTCCATTAATAAAGAGAATGTCATATACTAATGGGCTTTGAGACAGGAGTTACATTCCAATGTATTATATGATACAACAGGGTTTCATTTTTAAACACAGGGGAGACATAGTTTCAAAATTTACCTAGGTTGTACATTGTCCTGAATCATATGCCACGATAGTAAACCCAATGGTAACAGATAGCTCAATCAATTATCAAATATGTTTCCAGGATAGTATCTTGAAGAATACAAAACTCTGATCCTGCCCAAAGTGGGAGCCAGTAGATAGGATAGTGAAGCCCCTGATTTCCTTCTATAGCTCTATGTCATTTTCCTACTTAATAAATGCCAGTGGTTCCCCATTGCCTGTAAAATTGCATACAAATTGACATTTAAGATCATTCACAACCTGTCTCCAACCTCTTTACAGTCTTTTTATACATTAGTCCTCTCCCTGCCCTGCAAACTGACTTTCTTTTCTTGTTTCTAACAGAGGTCACTCATTCCATCACCTGTGTCTGGACCTTTGCCCTGGTTCAGGGGTGGGGAACCTGTAGCCACATATGTTTCCCTAGGTCCTCAAGTGTGGCCTTTTGACTGAGTCCAAGTTTTACAGAACAAAGCTTTTTATTAAGGGAATTTATTATGTCCAAGTTCCCCACCCCTGCGGGGCTCTTCCTGATGTCTGAAATTCACACCTTTCTCACCTCAACTTCTGAAAATTCTGTTTTCTTCAAGTCTCAGTTCAAATATCACCTCCTACAAGAAATGTTTCTTCAGCCTCTCCCCACCCCTAAGTTCCCTCATCAATTCTTTCTTATTGATGTGTGTATGTATATGTAAACATCTTTGTGTGTGTATATATATTTATGTACTTACTGCATACACCTAGGTGTCATTGTTAATTCCTCACTCATACCCAGTCCACATATACAATCTGTTGCCAAATCCTGTTGTTTCTACAACAAGCCTGTAGGTACCTTTCTGTCCTAGGACCCTTACCCTGCTGCAGACCCTTACCACCTCATTCCTACACTATTGTAATAGCCTTCTCTTTGGTCTCCCTGCCCTCAAATCTTACCATTTTAGTCCATCTTCCACACAGTTGTCAAATTTATACCCCCCCCCACATCCTATTCAATAAACTCCAAGGACTCCCTAATTACCTCCAAGATCAAATATCAAATCATTTGTTTGGCTTTAAAACCTTTCATAACCTGGTCCCATTCCTACCTTCCTCTTCCCTCTTAGAATTCTGAGTTCCTTTTAAGATTTAGCTCAAGTACCACCTTCTACATTCCTCCATTTTTATTTATCTCATTTATATTTCTTATTTGTATGTTGTTTTCATGTTGTCTCTCCCATTAAATTGTGAGATCTTTGAATAGAGGGACAGTTTTTGCCCTTCTTTGTTTCCCTGGCACTTAGTCTAGTATATGGCATATAGAAGGTGTTTAAAAATACTTATTGACTGAACTCAGGTTATATTATATATGTGTGTATTATATTATATATGTATACATATTATATTATACAATATATTATATATATAATTATGTAAAATATATACATATTATATGTATACATATTATATTACATATGTATACATATTATATATGTATTGTACTTTTGGCATTGTTTTGTCAGCTCCTGCCACATGCCTAGCACATAATAAGAGCTTAATAAATGCCAATTCATTTTACTCTGCATTCATGTGCTGATTTTGTTGTTCAGTTGTTTTAGTCGTGTCTAACTCTTCATGAACCCATTCGGGGTTTTCTTGGCAAAGATAATGGATTAGTTTGCCATCTCCTTCTCCAGCTCATTTTACCAATGAGGAAACTGAGGTAAACATTCTTAAGTGACTTGCCCGGAGTTATGCAGCTAGTGAGAATCTGAGGTCATACAGGAACTCACAAATTCCTGACTCCCCAGACCTAGAACTCCATCTATTGCTCCACCTGGCTGCCCCATGAACTGATTATCAAAGCTATAGCCTCTGACTTTTCTGCAGTAAACTTGAAAAATCATCTACATATATTTAGTTTGCATATAAAAAGAATGCTAAACATGGTCAGGGATTGAAAGTTAAATGGAATGAGGTATTTCAATCATTTAAATATTTTTTTCTCTTTAATGCCTCAGGAAACATTCTCCCCACCCGAAAAGCAAACTATAAGTAAAAATGCTCATATTTCTAGAAAACATTACTTTCCAGTTAAAAAGCAAACGTTATCAGAAAAGAGAAAGTTATTTAGAAGAGCAGAAGAAATGTTCTCTCAGCTACAACCTGTTTTTCTCCTAAGGCAGAAACTTATTACCATTCCATTCTTACAAGTAAAAGAGGTTTCTGTTGTCCAAGAGTATTTCCTGCAGGCAGAGGCCAGGAACTTGCCTCAAGACGAGGAAGGCTGTGGAAAGAGTTACATTAACAACATTCTGGCCAAAGACTGTGGTAGAGAGAACATTCTGCTTGTCAAATTGGTCTCTGCTTTTTGATTGGAGGAACAGTGTTTCCTCTGAGAGTAAAGGGCAGCCTAGAGAGAGACTTTGGCTCCAGTGGGTAATTCATAAATATTTCTCAGAATTTGTTAGTGCTGATGGTGCCAGCAGTTCAGAATAAGACAGTCCCTTGGAAATTGGATGAACTGAACAGGCAATTTAGATGTTTTCCTCAAAAATGGCATTTGCCTTCCAGCCACCATAAATTTTATTTCTGCAACAGCTAGAAGATCCCACAAGAAAAGAGACATCATGAACACTCTTGTTTCTGTTTCTTCCTATATTTTTCCATCATGAGCATTCAGGCAAATCAGAGTGAGGAGGTGCATTCCTAGACTATGCAGAGAAAATATTTTGTATTTTCTGGTGCCAAAGTACACCAAATTATTAAAGGCTGGTATTAAGAGGTAGACTGAATAGGGTTTTTAGTAACTCAAAATTATTTTTCTTCCTTTCTGGATTAATTTCAGATGGATTCTTTTTCTCCTGTGCTTTCTTCATATTAACACATCTAAGTGTGGGGTAGAAACTACTCTATTTGACTCTGTAACCTTGACTGGGTGCCAAAACTTTTGATGATTCAAGGTGGTATATAGGCCCTGTTCACACTCAGGTCTGATTATTCGATGCAATCAAAAAAATCTTTCCATCTAGGCAAGACACCAGAGCAAAATGGGGTGGTTTCAGTTCCACTCTTACATACTAATACAAAGACACATGCAAAAAATGGATGTAGTTCTTAATTTATATTTCATAATCACCCCCTGCCCATTCCTTGGTTTTCAAAGAAATATATGGATACACTGAATGCTTATAACTCGTTGTTACAGGATATAAGGAAGGGCTAAGAATTATGAGTAGGCTAAGCATAAAAAAAAACCACCCAGTAAAACTCATTGCAAAAAATTATATGCTTACCAAGAAAGTGTATTTCAATGGAAAGCCTGATGACTTTGGAATAAGAAGTCCTAGGTTTGAATCTTGCCTCTGCTATTACCTGTGTGACCTTAACTAAGTTACTTAATCTTTCTAGGTCTCACTTCATTTATAAAATGAGTAGGTTGGACTAGCTGGTCTTTGAGATCCCTTCTAGAACTAAACCTGTGAATCTATGAGTGGTCACTGCAGAATATGTCAGACAGAAACTTTAATGAACACAAGGAAAAGAAAAAGAAAATCAATGTTAATTACCTACACATCTATTGATCATTCAACAAGCAGTTAGGACTACTGTGTGCTTGGGGCCAGGCTGGGTACTGCATAAACCCCACTCTCAAGGAACTTGCATAGGAGGAAGGAAGACCCGTCAGATGCTATATTTTCTATATCATTAAAACTCATTTGTCAATCTTCTCATTTCAGTGACTCTGAGCTGAGATGAAAGAGTAAACTCTTCCCTCTCATGGCCTTCTTATGAGCAACTGACAATGTATACAATAGGAGGTTAAAAGGAAACTGAACCAGCAGACTGGACTCCAAAGGAAACTTTATTTGCTTCAGAAGTGGAACCTTTTAGTTCAATTCAATTCAAGAAGGAAATGATATATTGATATGCCCCTATTTATGTAAGACACTGTGTTTGCCACAGCAGATACAAACACAAAATAATAAACTATTCTTTGCCCTTAGGAGGATCACAATCATTGAGATATCAGTTTTCATAAGGAATGAAAACCGGCTTAGGAGTACCAGAGTTTCCATTTGCCTCCCACATTTTCTCATTCCTAAACAATTGGAAGTCCTCCCATCAAAAGGAGAGGATATCTGGACTCAGCTTTAGTGTTCAAAGCAGCATCCCAGCCTGGAAGAGTGTGAAAGCCCTTGACTTCATGGCCAACATGGTGGAAGTTTTAAAGCAGGACAACTGTATAACAGTTCCCTTAAAATAAAGAGTCAAGGAAATGCAATGAGATTTCAAAGTCACCAAGTGAATAAATATTTTTGGAAGAAAAGCAGAAAACTGAGCATAATGTCTGTTTTAGCTTACTGTTATACTTCAGCCTGAGGAAAATTGGAACCTTTAGCCCTAATAAGTCAGGAAGGGCATGTTCTTCCTATCAAACCAGATACTCAGAAAATAAAAGAGAAAAAATAAAGAACAAGTAGGCCTAATTCAGTATCATTCTTTTTTAAAAGAAAGGTGCTACAGAAGTCCATGCTCAGTGACTAATAGTTCATTTCAGAAAATGGGCCCTACTTATGCTCAGACCTGTGATTTCGTTGTTATCAAGTACTCCAGGTGAAGAAACTCTCTCTACCAATGCAGATCAGTAATTATTCTGCAATTTCCAATCTTAGAGAGTTACCTAGTGTCACACAGCCATTTTGAACTCACAGGTCTTTCTGATTCAGACTTTGTCTCCCTATTCATTATGTCAAACTGCCTGTCAGAGGTATCTATAGTCAATATGATGGAGAGCGAGGTAGCACAGTAGATAGAGTGTTGGGTCTGGAGTCAGGAAGATTCATCTTCCTGAGTTCAAATCTGGCCTCTGATACTTACTAGCTGTGTGACCCTGGGCAAGTCATTTACCCCAACTTGTCTTAGTTTCCTCATCTGTAAAATGATCTGGAGAAGGAAATGGCAAACCACTCCAGCATTTTTGCCAAGAAAACCTCAAAAGGGAACACAAAGAGTTAGACATGACTGAAATGATTAAACAACAATAACAAATAGTATAAATCAGAGCACTTAGGATTGAAGCATGTGTTCACAGACCTCACAATAGCCCTTGGTTTGCATCTATTTGATATGCATTCAACAAATGTCAGGTGTACTATGATATATCTCCTTCTGTAGTTCTTCTTCCTTACCTATGGAGAGATGATGGATATGAGGAATTCACAAAATTTGAGATTTGTATGAAATGATGAACAGCAGAAGTAAGAAAATAATAAGTGAAATGACTAGAACAATGTAAAGGAAAGTATTTTTTAAAGAAAGTTGAGGCTTAAGTAATTAAAAAACCAGTAAAGATCTTAGTGAAGAGATAATGAAATAACAATTCCTTCCTTATTGCAGAGAAGTAGGAAACTAGGAACAACAACGTATACATTGTCAGATGTTTCTGAGTCATGTGTTTGGTCAATCGTTTTTCTTTGTCACATGAATAGGTTCAATCTTGGAGGGCAACACTATGATCTAAAGACAAAAGGCATTAATAAAATTAGTTTAAAAAATAAAAAAGACATAGAAGACAGGAGCAAGTTTATATAGTAGAACATGAACAGAAACCTGTGGCATGGCATTGCAAGAATGATGTCAAGACTACTTAATCTCAAAATGAGCTGGGTTTGGCAGGGAAAATTAAGGAAAATGTAAAAAAAGATTTTTTTGTGTTTAGCAATATTGAATGGAGAAGGGAGAATGAAAGAAGGGATAGGGCCACTGATTGGGATACATAGAGTGAAAAAAATCAATAATGGAGAGAAAGTCTAGCTGCTCATTTCTCATTTAATTTTTGTTTTCTTTGTCAACAAGAATTATTTAGACTAGAAGGGATAGAACAAAAATGGTCAATAGTAAACTGATATTCTAGGTAAGTAAGAAAATAGGAAGGGAGAATTTAGTTGTCCTTATTGAGTTCAGGTCACGTAGCCCAGATGAAATAAATCCTACGGTACTAAATGAATTGTATATGTGTTTGCTGAGTCAGTTCTGTGTGAATGATCATGAAGCACAAGAAAGTTCCTATAGAGTTAGCAAAAGACAAATGAACTCCTTCCCCCCAAAGGGGAAGAGAATAGAGACTGAAAATCATATGCTAGTGAGCCTGCTTTTTATTCCCATCAAGATTCTAAAATGTGTTAATAAAGGGTGAGCTAGTGACCATTTAGAAATGGAATCAACGATCACAGAGAGCTGGTGTGACTTAATAAAGAATATGTCTTCTGGGATTGAACTGAGTTCTTTTTTTTTTTTGACAGAGTCACTGGGCTGGCCAATCAGATAATCCTATATAATTAATCCAAATGTTAGCAAATCACATTTCTGGTGGAAAATATGTGGACTAAACAATAGGGTAATTAAGTGGACTTAAAACTGTTTAAATGACTAGATACGAAGAGTAAGTCATTAATGATAGCATTTCAACTTGTAGGTTCATTTGGCATGCCCAAGGAGGTGTGTTTAGCCCTGTGATGTAGAACATTTTTCTCAATGACTTGAATAAAGGAGTAGATGGCATGTAAATAAAATCTGTAGATTGACATGGAACAAGGAGGAATAACATATCCTAAATGATTATCAGGATTCCAAAATCTCAATAGAGTAGAAATCCTTTTGGGTATTTTGGGGATTTTGTTCTGGGAAGTTTGGATTCAATCAAAGGTCCACACTTGAGGCCTTAGAAGGCCACATGTGACCTTAAGGCTGCAGGTTCCCCACCTCTTGACTAGAACATTGCACCAAATCTAATACAATGGAATTTAAAAGGACAAATATAAGATTTAATATAAACTAACAAGTCTGGTTAAAAAAACACTTAACATTTAGGTTTTTAAAAATCAGCTTTACAAGTACAAGATGGAAGAGATATGGCTAGGTAGCAATTTTGAAAAAAAATAATTGGGGCTTTTAGTGAGCTTCAAGCTTAGAACGAAACTAGTAGGGATATGAATGCTGTCTTCAAATTTTTGAAGCACAGTGACATGGAAGAAGGATGAATGTTGTTCTATCTTGGTTCCATAGGTCGGAATAAAAGCAATGGACCAAGGTCTGCAAGTGGCAAGTTCAGGCTTTATGTCAGGAAAGATTTCCTGACAATTAGAAATACTCAAAGGTAGTATGGTCACCTTAAAAGAAGTGGGTTCCTTCTCCCCTTGGAACCTTCAAGCAAGGATTTGATGAACACTTAATTAATATGTTTCACAGGGGATTATTTAGGGGATTAAGTAGTTTCTGAGATCCTTCCCAACTCTATGATTCTGTGTTAGCCACCCTGTGTGAGGCAAAACATGCAAAAATTAATGTATGAAAGATGCTAGATGCTAGGTGGCACAATGGATAGAATGTTGAGCCTGTAGTCAAGAAGATTCAAATGCAGTTTCAAATACTTGCTAGCTGTATGACCCTGGGCAAGTCGCTTAATCCTATTTACCTATGTTTCTTCATCTGTAAATGAGCTAGAAAAAGAAATAGCAAACCACTCTAGTATTTTTGCCAAGAAAACCACAAAAGGGGTTACTATATAAAGTGTCAGACACAACTGAAAAATGACTAAACAGCAACAACATATAAAAGTCTATTTGTAAATGTGAAATATCAAATGATTCAGTTTTCCCCCCTCTTAAATGAACAGACAGTATAGTAAAGTGGATCATATGATGGTCTTGGGTTTAGGACGCCTGAGTTGAACCTTACCACAGTCACTAGTTATATGTTCACAGTCAGGTCATTTAATATTGCAATTTCCTCATCAGTAAGATGCAGATAATAAGAATACTTCCATTAACTCTTTCCCAGTCTTATAGAGGACACTGATTTATATAGCTTTGAAAGAAATGCTATTATTATCCATCAAAATCAGCATTATGAAATGCAATGGAAAACACATTTGCATAATTTTTGTAGGTAGCTAGGGGACACAGTGCATAGTATGTTGCAGTTGAAGTCAGGAAATCTAGAGTTCAAATCCTGCTTCAGAAACTTTCTGTCTGTGTGACTCTGGGAAAGTAATTTAATTTATTTCAGTCTCAGTTTCCTCATCTGGAAACTTTCCAGGGTTGTTGTGAGGATAAAATGAGACAATATTTGTGAAGTGCTTTAGAAACTTTAAAGTGCTATATAAATGTTTGCTATCATTAGGAGTAATGATATATATATATACATATATAGATAGATATAGATATAGATATATATAGGTATAGATATAGATAGATAGATAGATGTGTGTGTGGTTTGTTTTTTAAGTTGCTAAAAGTATTATATGATAATGGGAATAACTATGAAAGAATTGAGGCTAAATTGGTTTATTTATTATGTGTTGTGCAGTGGATAGAACACCTTACTAGCTGTGTGACCCTGAGCAAGTCACTTAACCCTGTTTGCCTCAGTTTCCTCATCTGCAAAAATGAGCTGGAGAAGGAGATGGCAAACCACTCTAGTATCTTCACTAAGAGAACCTGAAATGGGGTCAGGAAGAGTCGAGATACTAATGAAAACAACTGAATAACAACATATTCTTAGAGAACTGTCTGGGACCCAGAAATGTTAAGGAACCTGCCAGGTTACACAGCAAGAATGTCAGAGGCTGTACTTGCATCCAGTTCTTAGCTTGAAGGTTACCTCTCTATTCCTTACACCATGCTGCCATTGGTCATGTAAAACAAATTAATATACTTACAAAAACCTTCTACTTTG
Source organism: Gymnobelideus leadbeateri (assembly GCA_011680675.1). Taxonomy (NCBI): domain Eukaryota; kingdom Metazoa; phylum Chordata; class Mammalia; order Diprotodontia; family Petauridae; genus Gymnobelideus; species Gymnobelideus leadbeateri. The sequence goes on from WOXC01000903.1 coordinate 428,920, forward strand.
ATATGGTAAAGATCTTTGCCTTCATCACTGTGGGTACTCCTTTAACTAGTTATATTTACAATCTTTCTACAAATGAAGAGATCTTTAGAAGATGCTCTGACAAAAAAATTCATCTCCCTGTGATCAGCCTGACAAGTCTTCCTGACTTGGCTAGGCAGATACTCAAGCCAATAGATAGGCAGCCTGTCTCTGAGTCTAGACTAGCAGCTTTCCAGTTTGGTAAAGTCTGCTAGGGTTTCTTCTCCACTGGCATAGGTGCCATCTCCACACTGCAAGGAAACATTGGCAGACCTGGCTAAGGACAAGGTGAAGAGCTTTCTTGTAGTCGTCTACAGCAGAATTCTCCTCAATTCTACCATTATAGCTGTGCTCAGGTCATATGTCAGCCTCAGTTGGTAGTCACCCCTTCCTATTCCCTCTTATCCCCTGCACAGGGAGGGGAGTGATAGTTGGATCCCAGGGGTGAACAAGGGCAAAGGGACATACATCTCTAAGGGACCAAAAAGAGTCAGAAAGGCTATCACTTCTCACCTATCATGCACTGCAAAATCATGGAGAACCTTGTGATAAATCAATTATAAACAGCCTGTTTCTGAATTGCAGTTTTTTTTACATATCAGACCAGGTAGCTCATTGAGGGTCTATGGAAATAGAATCTTGAATGTTCTAAAAGAAACAGAGGGATTCATAGAATCTTAGAGCTGCAAGGAACCTATGAGTGAGTCTAACTGTCCAGGAAACTAGAGAGGGAAAACAAAGATTTTAGTGGCTTGGACCCATGAAAAGCTAAAATGTATTTGAATTAAGCAGAGGGTGATTCATCATCTGAATAAGCGACCACATGGCTCTGGAGGCAGAAAACTTCACAAAAGTATGCTGCCTTAGTGATCAGTTTGATTTAGACGTCTGATAACTTTCCTTAAAAGTCTGCCTGTCTTTGGTCATTAGCTTCTTGTATAAACTTGAACAAGCCACATTGCCTATCAGTTTGCCCATTTATAAAAGGAACAAAACAGCTCAGTAAAGTTTCTTGACTTGCCTGGAGCATTCATGAACAAAGTTTGATGAGGGGAAGGGAGGCTATGGAACCAGCATAAAGCAGCCAATAAACTCACCTGTCCAGCAGCAGGTTAGGAGCAAACAGAAGTTTTCCTGGATGTTCCATTGAGCGCCAAACAAGGCCAATCATCAGGATCTCTAACCAGGCACATTCTAGAAGATGGACCTGATCATGAAGTGTCAAATCCACAAAACCTGAAACAAAATAAGGGTCAAGAATAAATTAAAATGAGTGGTTCTCATTTAGTGCCCCAAAAGTGCTACTAGGGTAGAATATAAGTTCCCATTGAGTTGGATGGGATTGCCTCACTTTTTAAATGTGTCCTCAGCACCTGGCATGACAATATAGTAGGAACATAATAAATGCTTTCAAATCTCTCTACTACTTTTCCAATCTTCTTACATTTACTACCCCCTCACTGCCCTCCCCTTCCCCCTGTCTAACACACACACACACACTCACACACACACACACACACACACACACTCTATGATCACTGACACTAGCATCCTTGTTCCTCTGGGCATTTTCACAGGCTGTCTCACATGCCTGGAATGCTCTCCTTCCTTATCTCCGCCTACATTCTCTGGATTTCATCAAGTTTCAGTCAAAATCTCATCTTCAAAAATATTTCCAGTTTCCCTCCTCCCACTTCAGACCTTCTTCCCCTCCTTCTGCTTCATATTCAGGTTCCAATTGTTCCTTCCCTTCATATTCAGGTTCCAATTCAATTTGATAAGCATTTATTAAGTATATATTATAGTGAATGACACATCAAAGGAGAGCTCTGTGTGTGTGTGTGTGTGTGTGTGTGTGTGTGTGAGAGAGAGAGAGAGAGAGAGAGAGAGAGAGAGAGAGAGAGAAAGAAACAGAGAGAGAGAGAGAGAGAGATGTGGGGGGCATGTATGAGAGATTCTATGAAGGCAAAATTGATTGATTTTAGCAACATATTCCATATGAGGGTGAGAGAGAGTGAGGAGTTACCTAGGTAACACCTAGGTGATTGGGTAACTGGGAAGATGGTGGTTCCCTTGGCTGTGGGAAAAAAAAAAGTTAGGAAAGGGAGAATGTCTGGGGAATAAGAAGAGTTCAGTTTTGGACACAGTTGAGTTTAAGAGCCCATGGGACAGTCCAATAGCATATATGCTTTATATGCTATTGGAAATGTGATACTGCAAGACAGGAGAGAAGTTAGGGTTGGAGTAGAAGTTTTGAGAATCATCTACGTTGAGAGGATAATTGTATCCACTGGAACATAGGTGGGGAACCTTCAAGGCCACATATAGGCCTCTAGGGCCTCAAGTGCAACCCTCTGACTAAATCCAAACATCACTGAACAAATCCCAATAATAAAAGGATTTGTTCTGCACAACTTGGACTCAGTCAAAGAGTCGAACCCAAGGACCTAGAAGGCCACCCGTAGCCTCGAGGCCAGCTGGTTCCCTACCCCTGCCTAGAACTTATGGGATCAACAAACTAAATAGTATAGAAGCAGAAGGGGAAAAGGCCCAGGACAGAGTCATAGGGCCCCTCCACAAACAGTGGGTACAAACTTGATGAAGATTCAAGCAAAGAAATCTGAGTAGTAACCAGACAGAAAGAGAAACAGAAAAAGTAAACAGACAAAAAACAGAGAAAGTCATTATATCTAGCCATTAAGAGATCAACGATAAATTTGGAGAGAACAGAAACTGAATGAAGTTGGAAGCTGGACTACAAAAATTTAGGAAAAGAATAAGAGGAAAGGAACTAGAAGTAATAATTACAGATGGCCTTCTCACGGAGTTTAGCCATAAAAGGGAGCAGAGATATAGGACAATAGCAGAGATTTATTCACGAAAGGGAGAAGGGATAAAAGATAATAATAGGATGGACAGCTCAAAGTAATCACTCTTCTCAAGGAATTTATATTTCACTAGGTGTCAGAGGTAAGAACAGCACATATGCACAGAAATGTAAATGTCTCCCCCTAAAAAAAATAAATAGGAGGATTGTGACAAGCAATAGACTGAGTAAATGGTGGGCAGGGAGCAAAGGAAGGAAAAGGAGGGAATGTAGTTTCTGCACTATCATGACTTTACTTGAGGCCTGTTACAAACAACATCTCATCCTTGGACCCTCTGCAAGTACTGATGGTTCAGTACCATTTCTGCTACGAGTTGAAGGGTGCCTACTACCCTTTTCCCAAGCTGCTTAGGGAAAAGACAGAAGAGCTCCTTGGTTCTATCCTTTCTCATCCTGGAACCCTCTAGGAAGAGAGAAGGAAAATCCAGGTCTTTTGTGAGATTTAGTTGTGGGTCAAGCTGCTATGGTACTACTTCACTCTCTTAATCACATGAATAAATGGTTAAAACTTAAAATGGGTCAAAATGTGCTTGACCATTTGAAAGCACTCTGGAATCTGACTACTGAACATATTTCTCTGTCTCTTAAAATCTTAGACTGGTTCCTACATACAAAGCAAATTTGTTGAACTCTGTACTAATCCCTTTTTACAGAAGAAAAAATATAAAGCATAAGGTTTGAGGATTTTCTTTTAAGTCCAGAAGATACACAGGTACTAGGAGCCTAGTCAGAATTTAAGTTCCAGTAATTAAGCTGCTTCTTAGTCATAGAACTATTCTATCTCTTAAGACTTCATGATAGTAAAACTTATGACATAGTATAGATATAGGGTGTCCCAGAAGTCTAAATGTAGTTTGAAGATAAGAAAGCTCAAAACCATACTAAGGATTTTTATACCCCCTATATAAAATATGAGAGAGAAAAGTTTTCACATGAAATTAACTACAATAACATATCCATATTTCCTGGTGGTTGATTCATAGATAAAACTTCCCCATCTCCAAAGTAATACAATAAAGACAACAATTAAGATGTACTTGAGGGACCAGTGCCTTAAAGAAATCAGGCAGCAGTGAAATCTTAAATTTAGGGCTAGAAGAAAGGACTTTAGAAGTTCTATTCCAACCTCCTCATTTTATAGATAAAGAAATGAGGTTCAATAAATCAATCAATATTTATGCAGTGCCTACAAGGCTCAAGGCAATGAAGTAATTCTCTGAGGATTGCAGAGCTAGTATGTGGAGCTCTTGTCCATGTCATCCCATATTAGCCTGAGGGTCTACCCAATTTGCCAGATGCCTTTTTAACTTTCTCTTGACATCTGGAGGATATCAGTTGAGCACTTGATCCATCCATCTGTTATCTCTTGCCCTTGTCATATAATCAGTCCATCTTCTTTTTTTGGATTATACATTTCCCTAATGGCATCCTTTATTCTAGGCCTTCTTGGAACGTCTTTGTTATATGTTGCAGTCTTTTCACATCTACCACATGCACATCACTCCATTTGTCTTCTGTATAATACATCATCTTTAATTCTTTGGAGACTGGAGTCTCCATGCATGACTGGAGTCACATAAAAATATTGATAGAATATTGACCTTAAAAATATGGACCTTTGTTTCTGAAAGAAGTTCTGGGGCTTATTAAAGAAGTTTTACAATATCCTAATGGCAGTCTAGCCCACTTTCCTCCTTCTATATAATACTAGACCCAACTTGTCCATTTTATTGCCTGTCCCTATGTAAAAAAACAAAACCAAAACAACCACAAAAAAACACTTGTCAGTGATATATATCACCTGATCAGCAGTTAGTCAAACACAGTCATCTCTATTATATTTCTTTTTTTTTTCTTTTTGGAGGGCAATTGGGGTTAAGTAACTTGCCCAAGGTCACACGGCTAGGTTTCTGTTTGTGTGTGCGTTAAGTGTCTGAGGCCGGATCTGAACTCAGGTCCTTCTGACTCCAGGGCCAACACTCTACTCACTGCGCCACCTAGCCACCCCTCTATTATATTTCTTAAGGAATCTTGAATAATTCTGATGGATGAGTGGATTGGATACATCTTGGGGAGAAAGAATATTTTTAAAATGGCATTTTGTTCTGCTAAATCTAATGGGTTGTTTTTGTTTTTTTATAACTATAATCTCTATGTCATTCTGCCTATTATGGTATGATAAAGATATAGTCTACTGTGGATTATTTCTTTTGAATACCTACTTTTGCTACTAATGTCCTTGATGTGTGTGTTCATTAGTCCCATAAAAGATTTGTATAGGGGAGGCTAGGTGGCACAGTGAGTAAGAGTGCCGGCCCCGGAGTTGGGAGGACCTGGGATCGGTTATGGCATCAGAAAATGAGCACCCACCCATAAATAATGACTGGCTGTGTAATCTTGAGCAAGTTACTTAACCCCAATTGCTTTTTAAAAAAAGTTTCATATAGATGGGAAAGTAGACAAAGAAGTCTACTTGTTGGTGTGATCTCATTTGCCTTTTTCTGGTATTATTCAGATTTGAGAGTTTCCCATGCCTTGATTCCTTGCCATGATTCAAATACCTTGTGAATCAACCATCAGTGAAATGCTAATTATGTCACCGCCAGCACTAATCTCTTCCACTCTTCCATGTAACTTTAGTCTAATTCAGTTGTTATTTCCATATTTTCATGCTGTTTCTACCCCATCCAGAAGTGTAAAATTAGAATTCAAGTGCAGTAGCCATACTATACTTGATGTCAAAAAAATGATAATAAAAATCTTTGCAGATCTTTTTATTCATTTTTCTTATTTGTTGTCCTGCTTCCATTTCTATCCCTAAAAGTCTTTGGGAAGAATTTGTCTAACTTGGCCTCTTACCAAGCCTCCATTAAATTGGTTTTATTCTCCATTGCTTCTCTCTGTGTTATGAGGTAATACTGCTCATAACTGTATATCTTCCTTTTCCATAAAATGTTTAAGATGAGTTTACATTGAGGCAGCTAGGTGGCACAGTGAATAGAGCACTGACCCTGGAGACAGGAGCACCTGAGTTCAAAACCGGCCTCAGACACTTGACACACTTACTATCCGTATGACTTTGGGCAAGTTACTTAACCCCAATTGCCCTCCAAAAAGAAAAAAAAAAGATGAGTTTACATTCTAACCCAGTATTGTCTTTGGCTGCTATATCTTTCTACTTAGCAAATAAGTCAAGTGATTGATGTCTAAGTTTCTCTTTTGCTCTTCTTGACTTGGAAATGGATTTATATTAGTTAAACTTCCAAATGAAATTGTTATTTATAGTCTGTGCTATACTGATTTTATTAGGAGGGTCTTGTCCAGTTCTTTATATAACTTTTTTACCTCTTCATCATCTATTACAAATGTTCATGCAGAGAAGTTATTTCCAAGGTGGTCTTGGTGCAAGTATTTATCATAAGCTTGGAAATATATGATGACCAAATATCCCCCGAAATGATGTTTTTATTGCCTTTGGCTACAATAAAACAATTATATCAATTCTTTCATTTGCCTATTCAAAGAGTATCTATGAACCATTCTTCCCATGAATCACAACTTCTTTCTTTCTTCTAATTTTATGTTGAGAATATCAATATTGATAAAATTTACTCCACTCATTGACCACTGGAAAAAGGTCTCACATTTAGAGGACTAAGTAGCCAAGGTAGAGTTTATAAGAAGCCCCCAAACTATATGATTGTTAGCACTCTTTCCCTTCTTTTCTACCATACATTACTAGGCAATCAGTCAAGTTCATATATATTGATTAAAATGAAGGATCAAAAATAAATTTTAAACCCTTAAGACTTAACTTTAACTCTTTTTTAGAAAATTTAAAACATTATCATAAACTTCCTTGCAAATGACATTTACTTTCATAAAGGTTAACATTTGAAAGAAAGGCTTTTACTCTTCCCTCCTGAATCATTGCTATTTGTGAAATGCACAATCACATGATATTAAGTCACTTACTTTATAACCTGTACAAGATTACTCATTCCTTCTAAAAACCTCTCAAAACTATATGGAATGAGATTGGGGTGGACCTGCAGTAGCCACTATGGTTTAGACATCAATGATTTGCTGTTAACCAGATAATGTCTCCATTTTAAAGAACGTAAGGAGTGATTTTGGAAGGTAATTCTATGTATTTGAAGTAATAACACTTTTTAATTTTCACATCCTAAGTACAGCATTGCTAAAGACTGACAGTTTTAAAGGTCTTTGGGCAACCAAAAAAAATCATCATAACCATTTGTACTAAATAGGCAGCATAATTACGAAACATGTCTGTCTAAAGAATGTCTGTTTGTAATGGTTTTCATTCGAAGTCCAATAGATTTGCTAGGTCCTCGTGTTGAAATGCTGTTGGTTTTTCAAAATGAAATAACCTATTTAATTATCTTTTGCAGCTGTGAACATTGCCTATAGACAAGGACTAATCTATCTGTTTTGTATAGCATTTTCAGCAAGTCTAATGGGGATGGAGGGGAGAATGGGAACTAAACTGCTAAGCATGAGAACTAATGGATGGAATGATTTATCTCTTAAGACTTAGCATGAACATTATGATCACTACTACCTAAAACAATAATGTAGACTTCATTACTGTTTAGTAGCTGTTTTATAGTTCTGTATGTTTCTCCATAGATTTTTTTTTTCAGTTTGAAGGGGCTTAAGAGGTTTTCTTATTCAACCCATATCCCTCAAAGAATCCCCACAACCCACCCAACAAATTTGTCATTCATTCGTCTGAAGACCTCTCAGGAGTGGGCAACCTCCATTTCTCAAGATAGCCTCTTTTACTTTGGAACATTAAATAAAATCTTTACATGTGTAACCTGATGGGAAAGAGAATTCATATGGGGCATAGCCTATTTCTTCAGTCAACAAATAGCCAATATATTTCATGAGATTTAATGAGTAGCCAATATATTTCACAAACTTTCAGGTAGCAACTCTTTTCTGGGTGTCTTATCTGCATCTGTGTACAGCAATTTCACCCCTAAGGCATCAAGAATGAGTCAAAATACATTTGCAAATGTTCCAAAATAAGCTCCCTAGAGGAATTCAAGACAGCAGATTTGCATTCATTTTGAGAAACCTTGAGAAAGTTATCACCAACTTGAAAATGGGAAGTCTCTGGCAAAGACTGTATCTGTTAGTCCTCTTTCCAAGGATGCCTGAAGCATTCCCTTGTGTCTCACAGGTTCCAGGCAATCTCCAGAAGAATGTAAAGAGTATGGAGTAGATTCAACACTTTTCCAGGGAGCCAAAGTCAAGGATTCAAATAATTTTTACTAATTTGTTTCCTAAAATGCTATTAGCTTAACTTGCCTATACTCAATTTCTCCTCAAGTAAAATGAACTTGGCTCTGCCCTCTCCCTTGCTTAGTCATGATGGCGAGACTTATAATCAAATAATGTAAAAAGTACCTTGAGAGCCTCAGATAAATGAAATAGTATAATATTAACTCTTGTAAAAGTCTACCTTGAATTATCTAAAGGGATAAATTTATAATGGTTGCAGGAAAATTCAAGCCAAGAAAAAAATGACGTGTTAGATTAAATATATTCCTTATTTTTACGAGGCATAAACCTGTAGTCAATCAAATCAATGGAAAAGAATCCATTGGAAAGTGAAAGTAACTAGTCTCTGGGGAGCTTTGTGTATAAAGTCAGAAACCAGGTGGTTGGGTCCCTAAATAAAATGAACTGGGAAAATGTTGGTTCTTTGACCTTCAGGGAAAAAAAATTAATCATGTTCTTACTGATGTGATGACCCTGATATACTCCAAAATGTCAGTTATGAAATTGCTGCTTGCATTTTTTTCAATTCTGCCTTATTACTCAATGAGTAAAGATTTGAATAACTCATTTATTTCCCCTTCAATGCCAAAGATGCAGAGAAAAGTGGAATAAGGTGAAGAAGTGGGGAGAAATAGCAAGTAAGAGATGACAGTACAAGCAAGGATATGGTTTCAAACTTTCCCAGGAGGAAACTGGAAGCAATCCCATTAGCCTCAGAAAAAACCTAAATACAGAGACAGAGAATGCTTAGAGCTTGAAGAGATCTTAAAGACCTTCTACCCCAGATCTCTCATTTTATAAAAGAGAAATTTTGACCCAGAGAGGTAAAACAATTTATCCATAGTTACACAGCAAGTTACTGGCAGACCAGAGATAAAAAGCCCAGTCTGCTGCTCATGGGTCAGTACTCTGTTTCTTACACCAGAGCTGTCCTCTTCTTGGCTCAAACCCTTATAAATAAGAGTATACTTATTTCTTTTATCCCTGTATCTGATCTTTTTTTTTTTTGCTTTTTTTTTTGGAGGGCAATTGGGGTTAAGTAACTTGCCCAAGGTCACACGGCTAGGTTTTTTTTGTTTGTGTGTTAAGTGTCTGAGACCGGATCCGAACTCAGGTCCTTCTGACTCCAGGGCCCGTGCTCTACTCACTGCGCCACCTAGCCGCCGTATATGATATTGAGAGGGTCATCTAATAATTTGACATTTGATAGGAATGATGTTTGACACAGTTTCAAAAAACCCACTTTATAAGTGTAAAAGAAGGGAGGCATGAACAGCAACGGTTCATAAAGGAAAGATCTGGGGCTTTTAGTGGATTGCAAACCCAAAGTGAGTCCATCGTGGGATGTATCATTCAAAAAAAATGCTGAGATCTTAGACTGTATTAAGGGTGGAAGGTGCTACTACTCTCTGCACTAGTTAGACCCCACCTGGATTATAGTATTCACTTATTAACAAGGGCATTGACAAGTTGAAGGGCATCTAGAAAAGAACAAGGATGGGTGAGGGCCTTGGCTTAAGACCAAACCAAGCATGAACCAATAAAAACTGGGAATGTTTAGTTTTGAAGAGATAAGGTTTATGGTTGATATTTTAGTTGCTTCCAAGTATTTGAAAGATATTCAATTGGGAAACAATGTTACATAGTGGATAGAGAGCTGGCCTTGCAACCAGGAAGACCTATGTTCCAGTCCCACCTCTAACATGACCATGGCCAAGTCATTTCACTCCCATCTCTCAGTTCTCTGTGCAACTTTCTAAGACCATAAATTGCATGGATGATCTGAAATGATATACAGAGTTTCCAAATCCAGAAATTGCTCACATCAGTGAAATCATAGGTCTGGTCCTTATCCCTATCAAGCAGGTGACAAATTAGAAAAGTCTTGAAGGAGGAAAAAGTAGGAGCAAAAATTTGGCATTTCAGAAAAGTAGATAGAGGCACAATAGAAAGGTATCAATCCTGTAAAAGCCATCCAAAAATGGAATAGGTTGGCTCTCAGCAAATGGTGGGTTCCTCTTTTCCAAAAGAGAATACAATTTTCAAGTTATATATTTCCAAATTATATATATATATATGTATATAATATAAATAATATTACAAATATAATATAATTTCCAAAAGAGAATATTTCCCCCCCAAACCCCTCTCTTCTAAACTTGTTTTTTTTTCTCTTGAGAATGTTGACGTTCCCAATTCCCCAAGTTCTCAAATTGGGTGTCATCTTTGTGTCTCTGTTTATTCTACATGTTTAATCAGTTTCCAACTCTTATCATTTCTGCCTCCAAAATCTCTCTCACACCCATCCTCTTTTGTTTGTAATGGAGGCCACTCCAGTTTAGTTCCTTGTTTTGTGTCTCATTTAGAGTAACAGTAACAGCTTCCTTCTACAACCTGCAGCTGCCTTTTAATATTGATAAAGTATTCTAGTCTTGGCCTTCCAAAGCATTTTCCCTTAATCCTGGCTTCCTATCAGCTCTAGGTTTTATTATCTCAAGTGCAGCCATAAAATATGCAAAGAAAAATTTGGTTTAAATCATTTAATTAAATGATCAAAATATACCTCTATGGCATGCCACACTTTTAGAGGGGAGCAGAATTTTCAGAACATTGACAACCAAGGGTCATTACCGAGGGGGGAAAAAGATTTCAAGTTTGTGTTAGTGTGTCCAGGTCCTCCCTATATGTTTCCTATATTACTTCAAGGTTTTTACTTTCTGCAACCATAATGAACATTCTACCTACATTACAACTGTCACCTCTGATAAAAGCCAACTCCAAAGTGAAATGAAAGCTTGGCTGGCTCTTATTTGGGGCAAAAGGAGTCCTAGGGCCATTTTTTTGGGGTGTGGAAGGCAAGACAATTGGGGTTAAGTGACTTACCCAAGGTCACACAGCTAGTAAGTGTTAAATGTCTGAGGCTGGATTTGAACTCAGGTCCTTCTGATTTCAGGGCTGGTGCTCTATTCACTGTACCTAGCTGTCCCCCTCTTTCTCTTTTTAAGAAGTATTAACTACAAAATAGGTTCTTTTCTGCAATATCTGAAAAAGTTTTAGTTTTATTTGCACACCTGAATCCTGTCCTCTAGTATATTCCAGAGCCATCATGGAATACCTGGAGCTAACACTTACTTTCATAAGGATACATCAACTTGGAAGCATGGTGCAGTTGAATGGAACTTGGACTTAGAGTCATAAGAACTGGGTTTGAGATTTGGCTCTGATATGCTCTAACTGTAGGACCTTGGACAAGTCACTTAACTCCTCTGAGTCTCTGTGTACTCACCTGTAAAATGTGAATAGTAGTCCTTCTTATCACACTTCACTAAAGTAAAAATATATATACTATATATACTATATACTACTATACTATATACTATTAAGTACCATATGGATGCAACCCATAATTATTGAGTCACCAAGCTTTATGAGGGTCAAGAACAGAGCAGATCATAGAAACGTAAAGACAGCTAGTTGGCACAGTAGGTAGAACACTGGACATGGAGTCAGGAAGATGTAAATTCAAATCCAGGTTCAGATACTTAATACTTGCAGGAACCTGGGCAAACCACTTCACCTCTATTTGCCTCGGTTTAAACATCTGTAAAAAGGGATTGTTGTGAAAATAAAATGCGATAATATTTGTAAGACATTTTGGAAACCTTAAAGCACCATATAATACTAGCTACTACTATTATTAGATAGAAATGCTCTCGTCCTTATTTTTCAGACTTGCTTATCTAGTATATAGAAGAATCAGGATTTGAACCTGGAATCCAAGGCTCCATACTAAACAATGTTGATAGGACAGACTAGGTCTTCGAGATGTAAGTGGATCCCAGTCTCTTCACCAAACTGGTTCTCAGATACTCAGTGCTGTTTATGTTTGGTTATCACGGGCTAATCTACTCCTGGTGAACTGCTTTATGAATCAGTACAAGGAAATATAGAGCATCACTTTCTAATCAAGTTGACCCAGATATAACATTTCTGGATGAAACAATCACAAGAATCAAAGGTCTGATTAGTTTTGATAAAAATCCATATATAATATTTATTCTGAAGGTCTCTTCCTTCTTTGGGAAACAAAAAGTGAAGAGTTGAAGTTTTTGAGACAATCTAATAGAAAATGAGGCTCATTGGGTAGTTTGGGCAAGGAAAACAAGTACTTTAAGGCAATAGCTTAAGGGCACTGGAAAAGCTGGGCAATACAGGCTTGCAATACATGTTTAATGTGATGTGATACATAAAGTTCTTTATAATCCTTAAAAGCATTACACTAATATTATCTCTTATTATCCTGGGTGCTTTTGCCTCATAGTACCATGATTTCTTGGCAAAAGTAACTTTCATACCCAATATGCCTCATTTTGTGTTAGATTGTGTCAAACTTTAACTATTTAGGGGTTTTGTTTGTTTATTTGTTTGTTCTACCAAGGAAACGAGACCTTCAGAATCTTCTTTATGAGTCTTACTAAAGTCTCTCAAGTTCTTGACGCCAGTAATTTTTCATCCGGAAATTTTAGGCCTGCATCAGTTTGATCAGTGAAAGCCCTCTCTGCTTGGTATGTTTCTGTCTCTCTACACACACACACACACGCACACACACATACACACACACGCACACACACACATACACACACATACACAGAGTTTTTCACCAGACTAGAGCATTTTCATATAATGATACTAGAGATTAACATTTATATAATGCTTTAAGGTTTGCAAAGTGCTCTATGTATGACTATACATGGATACACACACACACACACATATATAAATATATATATATGAATGAAAAAGTATTACCTCTCTCTCAGATAAGCACTAGGGATACAAATAGAGTAGCAAAAGAGTTTCTAGTTTTCAGGGACTCACATAAGATAACACATATGGAGGTTAGGTTTCAGCTCTAAGTCAGAGGGAAAGGTTCAGTGGTCTTTCTAAGGTACAGTGGCAAAGCAGGGAGTAGTACATCTTCTTCAGTATCATCTCCATTGAAAGTGTTAAAAATGGTGCAGTGAGTAGAGTATGAACTTGGAACAGAGAAAAACTGCCTTCAAATAATCTCAGCCACTTATTAGCTTTGTGAACCTGGGCAAGTCACTTAACCTTTGTCTACCTCAGTTTCTTCATCTTTAAAATGGGGGAAAAATAGCACCCCCCCAGGATTGTTGGGAGGATAAAATGAGGTTTGTAAAACACTTTGCAACCTTTAAATCATTAAATGTATATTAGTTCTCATGATTACTGTTATTCTATACCATATGTTCATTTATAATATCATCTGTAACATAGGTGCTCTTTATTGTTCCCATTTTCCAGACAAGGTAACTGTGGCTGAGAGATTACTTGCTAGAGTCACAGTGCTAGGATGTGTTTGAAGTGGGATTTTAACACTGCTTTTCCTGACACCAAATCCATCACTATATCCATTATTTCACACTGCCTCAAAACCAGAAGACTTGGGTATGAATCCCTCCTCTGCTACTATTACTTGTACGATCCTGAATAAGGCATTTAGCATGGACTTTCCCTCTGTAAAGTGAGGGGGTTGCACTGAATGTCTTCTATGGATTCTGCCAGCTCCCAACCCATGATTTCAGGCTTCCTCTTTGCTTTGATGAAGTATTCCTGCCTAATTTGCTTCTTTCAGCTAAATGAACAAACCTTCTAATAGGCTTGCATATTCAGCCCTGAGACAGGAATAGCAGTTTCACAAACCTATGAGTAAAAGCTTTCACATTTTAGGTTTAGAGCTCCAAAACTAGATACTTTATATTCCAGTATTTTTGCTTGAAGCAAGCCATGATGTCATGTTGTCTTTTTCTGTTTATTTTTTTCCTTCTTTAAATATAAAAATATTAATAAAAAGAGATAAAAGACTTCCTGGACATCAAACAGCTCTTACAAAACAACATTTTCATGATTTAGTAAGTGAGGGAACAAGAACATGTGGGTTATATTTCCCTTAAAATACATAGCAATGAAAAAAATCTTAGAAAAGTGGTCAAGAAAGCACATTTTGAGTTTTATTGCCCTTGAAGCATTTCAAGATGTTTAGCAAATCCCAAATGCAGCTGTGCTCATCCATCCCTCAAATGAACGGTCAGTGCTCTGCTATTGTGCTCACCCATGTTTCACTTGGAGCTTATTCAGTCTGATTTTACACTGGAGTGCAGAGAATAAAAATTGTTAACCTCTGGTGAGTTCTTGGTCTGGGAAATGAAGTAGTGGTCTCAAAGCAGTTGTTAAAGTTTATAAAGCAATGATAAGTTGGCAATCACACATAATGAATTAGATATATAAATGTATTTGTAATTAATCATCTGTGTAATGGCCAAACAATTTAGTTTGAGCAAAAATTGAAGAATCCTACCTAGAAAACCATAAACACGTGGTTTTCTAGGTAGGAAACCATAAACACATGCTGGCCCTACTTTATCCCCTGTGGTGTGTGTTTAAAACAGCAGAACAGTAAACTGATAACCCTGGTAATCCCCAGTGCTAGGTCACAAATGACCTGACAATCTCTTAAAACATTTCCTTGTTGAAAATGTTAGAGCCCTAAACTATATGACCTTGTTACAATGGTACAAATTTGCAATGTCTGGGCAGTCCTGACAGTTTTACAACATTTTACTTCACAAGAGATCAAATTAATGTCACGTGTGAGATCATTTCACATTTAAAGTCTCATTGTTGCACAGGAGACAATCTTGGTTCTCAAAGGCTATGTCAATGGAATACCAGTTCTGAGAAGTTCTACCAGTCTGAAAAGGCTCTGAGAATGGCTTTTCCATCTGTCTATGTAAGACTAGCATAGGTTAAGTTCAACATGGTTTATCACTTGTAGACTTGCCTTGAGACAAGGAGCCTTTTTTTTTCTTTAACAGTCAAAGACGATATGCTAAGGTTTGGGGGAGAGCAGTGGAATACCCACATCAGGGAAATGATAGATTCTTTGAAATATTTCATTCACTACTGATTCTTTCTGAATACCAAAGTGCATAATCATTATGACATAACTTATGCAACAACTGGGGGGGGGGGCACAGTGGCTGCAATGCCAACCCTGCAGTCAAGAAGATAATTTTCCTGAGTTCAAATCTAGCCTCAGACATTTACTAGCTGCGTGACTGTGGGTAGATCACTTAACCCCCTTTGCCTCAGCTTCCTCATATGTAAAATGAGCTGGAGAAGGAAATGGCAAAGATGGGGTAACTTTGCCAAGAAAGCCCTAAATGGAGTCATGGAAGAGTTGGACATAACTGAAACAATTGACCAACAATAGCTTTTTGTTGAGTCCCAGTCTAATTAATATGTATTCCTAGAATTTTTAAAGTATAAAGTTACATCAAGAGAAATAGTGTACAATGAATACTGAGGCCAGCCTTGGAGATAGGAAGACTTGGGTTTAAGACCTGCCCTTAGAACATATTAGTCATGCCACCACAGTCAGGTCACTCACCCTGTCAATTACCCTGGCAATGCTAAATTATAGACAAGTGATAAATTTGCATCAGTGAACAGAATCTCCATTTTGGCAGTTCCTCACACTAATTACATCACAGCTCCAGATTCCTTCCCCCTTAGCCCCCACTATATAAATCCCAAACTCTAAATAATGTTAACATCAGAACACAGGTAAGATAGGTTTAGCTAACGTTAAAACTTGCAAAGAACTAAGATTTGTTTATTAACTGGGTTTAAAAAGTTTCAGTCACACAACTATTAATTATTCAGAGTTAATACTAATTGGATCTCACTTTGGATCTAGATCATAGCTAGGGTTCAGATTTCAACTTTATTATTCAAATCATATAAACCAGTAATGTCAAACTCATATGGAATCAAGAGCCGCTAAAACATATATACATACACCTGTGGATGCACATTGACTTAGAAAACCACATATTAACATTATCTATGTTTTATTATATCTTTATTGATTTTATTAAACATATCCCAGTTAAGTTTTAATCTGGTTTGAGCCATACTTGGGAGCATAGTGTGTCACATGTGATATACAGATCCTGAGTTTGACAACTCTGATGCAGACATATGATTTCTGTGTATTTTTAT
Organism: Gymnobelideus leadbeateri; assembly: GCA_011680675.1. Taxonomy (NCBI): domain Eukaryota; kingdom Metazoa; phylum Chordata; class Mammalia; order Diprotodontia; family Petauridae; genus Gymnobelideus; species Gymnobelideus leadbeateri. The sequence goes on from WOXC01000903.1 coordinate 445,223, forward strand.
GTAGAAAAAAGCATTTTAGAGTCCTATACAAAATAGCCAAATTCTCCAAAAATTACTATTAAAGAATGGTGTGATCAGCTTATGACATGCAGTTCTGGGTATAAATTTCTATGTGTAAAAATTGTGTTGTGTACACATAAATACTTGTTTGTATTCCACATACATGCGTATATACCCTGTGTACATGTACACATTCACATACATGCATGAAGTCAGGGACTGTCTTTTGCCTTTCTTTTTATTCTCAGCACTTAGCACAGTGTCAGACACATGATAGGCACTTAAGAAATGTTTAGAAACTGACTGACTGAAAAGGTGTGCCTTTATTCCTTTATAGTCCCACCAAAGATCATACAGTATACAAAGATTTATAATGTCCATATAGGTGTATAAATGATATGTTTAAATATATACATATATTACTTATAGGTATAATATATATTGCTTTTTGTGCATCTATATTAATGCCCTCCACCCAAGTCCTATTTCAACCCTTTCTTCATCACATTATGAAAGTAGTTTTGAGCTCTTAAAAGCTGCAAGGTCTGGAAAGTCTCACCAAATCATAAAAAGTTTCAAGGATGGGCTCAGTGTCCAACTATTCATCTGGCACCTGAGGACCAGCCTAGAGAAGAGCAGTGACTCATAATTAGGTTGGTTACTGGGTAAAGATTTGGGGGTCATGACTTTGCAAATTATCTAACAACAATTTACTAATTTTTTGTGGTACACATTGAAGATTAGCAGCTAATATTTGCAGTTTGGAAGAACAAAGAAAGTTGCTGAATCAAGGTTCTTTACATTTATAATGCAAAGAATAATTATTTGAGTTTTTTGGTTTTTCTATTTTTGTTTTGTTTTATTTTGAAGATAGGACCTGTGATTTCATTGGTAAAGAGAAGTCTTAGTCATAAACACCCCCCACCAAGGCAGACTGGCACAATTTATCCTCTTAGAGAGTTTCTTGGGTTAAGTGACTTGCCTGGAGTCACACAGCTAGCATGTATTAGAGGTGGGTCTTGAACTCATATCTTCATAACCCTGAAGCTGATTCTCTATTGACTATTCCATGCTCCCTCTCAAAACCATTTTTAGTTTAAATAAAACCTTATACCTTGTCTGTAAGTATTAACTGGTGAAAAATATTACCTGAGCCTGATTCCCTTCTATTAATATTCATCATTAATGCCTTCAATTAAAGATTCTCCTTTCACCACATAGAGATTAATGGGGTTGAAAACAGAAGTATATGTAAGATTTAGATTGGTAAATCTATTAATTGCTCTTTCCCCCATAGACATTAGTATATGTTCAGTTTTAGTTACTCTGTATATGTCTGTTCAATGTATTGCACTTACAATTAACACATCCAGTAGCGTTAAACTGTGTTTACATACAGACATATGGCAACACAAACATAGATCAAGGAAATGAAATTTTCTCTGTAAAGCACAGCACACATTTGAAAGCATCTCAGAATTGCTATCTACTTGGAATAGGAAATGAAATAAACACATCTAGATATGTGCAGATATAACTACAGACATCTTCATTTCCTATTACAAAGTCACAGAATCACAGAGCCTCCTAGTTAGAAGGAACCACAGAAGCGATTTTATCCAATTCTTCCCCGAACATAATTTCCTCTGTTTAATAACCTTAAAATGTCCTCATCTTTACTTAAAGACTTCCAGAGTGGTAGATCTCGCTACTTTCCAGGGTAGCCCATTCCAATTTTGGATAGCTATAAAGGTTAAGAGTTTTTCTACCACTGTTCCTAATTTTGCCCTTGGGAATCAAACAGAACAAGTCTAATCCTTCTTAATAAAACTAATTAATATTCTCTCATAAATCCTGCCTTCTCTAGCCTAAGAATTCTAGGTTCTTTCAAAGGATCCTCATATGACTTGATTTGGGATTGCTTTTACCATTCCAGATACCTTCCTCTAGGTATTCTCCAGTTTATCGAAGTCTTTTTTAAAGGTGATGCCCTGAACTAAAGATAATACTTTAGATATGGGCTGTCTGAGGGTAGGGCTATAATGGAACTAATAATAAAAGGGGAAACATTGAAAAAAGGAAAGAACATTGAATTTGGATTCAAGAGACCTAGGGCTGAATCTCAGCTCTACTATTGGCAACCTGTATGACATTGGGAAAGTCAAAAAACTTGAGGCCTCAGTTCCCTCATATGTAAAATGACACCTGCTAGAATCCAAGATTGTTTGATGCTCTGATCTCCCCTTCCCCCCAACCTTGGATATCATCCCACCTTTATTGTGACCCAATATTGCCTTAGATTCCTTGTCTGCCATATCACCGTGTCTGACAAGATTTAGAATTATAGACCACAGTGCTTCAAAAATGGTATGAAGAGGAATCATCCACTGGATTCCAAATATTAATTTGAGAAAAATAGTACTCTTATGCTTTAGGTTATCTTTTTTTATTACTTGGACACACATCAGCTTCTAGCTACTCATTGTCTTTAGAAACTGAGACCATCCTTAGGTGTGATCCCAACATTCACTAACTTTAGATATCCTAAGTATACAGATACCTTTTCTCCACAGATAAACAAGCAAGGCATCAGGACCAGAAAGCCTGGAGCAGCTTGCCACCTCACTGGGGAAATGGTAAACCTAACAGCCAGACCCAAAGTGAAGAAGAAAACAAGAAGAAGACCTTGTAGCCCTGAGGACTAGACTTAGGGATCAGGAAAACATATCCCTCAGCTGAAATTAAGCAGATGGCAATGCTACCTCATTACCAGCCCCGTCTGGATTACACTCTGAGCCTTGGTTTATGAAGAGATGGTTGTCATGACGATAAGCATTTGAGAAGGGTTGGGGGGGAAAGCTGATGGATACAGGAGTGTCTCTTCTCCTGCTGTTCTTCCTGCTCCCAAACAATACAAAAATGGCACTATACCCCTAAGGACAGAGCATTTCGTCATTTCAGAAAGTGAAATTCATCTAAGCAGGGCAGAGAATCCATTAGCTGCAAGCAGTTCCGCATGAAGGTAAACTAGTCTTTATTTTGAAGTCCACAAAACCAGTCTAATAACTGCAATGTAACTTTCTTTTACATGCCTGGAGGGGAAATCACTGTTGGCTAAATGGGAAGGGACAAAAGAGAAAGAAATGACCTCCCCCTGCCAAGTTCAAGCCGAAATAGAGCGGAAAAAATTAATAAACTATAAAAACATATTTATAACTGTCCTTTTTAAGTGTTTGTCAAATGGACAGAAAGGGCTTGCAACCCCAGGGCAATTCTGAGCCTTCTGACAAAGGGCACTGACTGCTTGTATTCTAAAAGTCAACAAGCACTTGGACCTTGGAACAGCATTTATTTCTTCCTACACTCATAGAGACATGCACGCACAGACACACACAAACACACACACACACACACACACAGAGTTCACTTATTGTCAGCAGATATTTTCTGATACTATGTGCTCCCTATAAACCTTAGGAACCCTGTTCACACAAAAACTGTGAGGAACAAAGTTGACAAAGCAAATGAATGGAAATCCTCACCACCCTCTTTACTGCCCCTACAAAGATTCTCTGAGTAATAGATAACTAATGGCCTAATTGTCTCATAGTTTGGGGGTTCTAGTATCCAGGGAAAACATCTGATTTGAAAGGAAGGCTCTATTCCAGAAGGATATCTATTGTCAGCGATGTGGGGGAAAGCCAACTATATGTAGGGAAAATGAGAGGGGAGAAAGACCTTGTTCTGTTCTGCCATCATCTTCCTTAAATATTAAAATGTTGCGGTTGGGATTTTTTTTTTTTTAAATAAGGCAAGTGGGGACCAAGAGGTGTCACCCAAGCAACCAAAATGCTCGGGGCTAAATCAGATAACAGAACTCATGCAGGTAGTTGAAAGAACAGCCTGTGCAGTTTTGTGGTGGGGGGTCGGAGGGACACTGCAGCTGGCTGACCTATCAGCCTCTTTCCATATGGGCTGGGGCACATCAGAAATTTTCCCTCAGTGCTCCCTCTTCCTGTCTGTCTCCCCTACCATCATTCACTTTGTTCTCCAATGCTGACTTTAGCACTGGAAAGAGATTCCATTGCAAGAGTTCTCAAGAATTACTTTGTAATTCGACCCCACCCCTAACTACCAATTTAATCTGATCTTTGTAGTAAAGCAGAGGCCATGGGTTCAAATCCTACCACTGATACCATCTGTGGGATTTTGAGTATGTCACAAACTCTGGCTCTCAATACAACAACAACAATAACAATAACATTTATATAGTGGTTTAAGATTTATAAAACTTGATTTGATTATATAAAAATTATATAAAACTTTACTTGATTATCTCATCTGATCCCCGCCCTCCTCTATGAGGTATGCCCATATTACAGATATGAAACCTAAGTCTGAGAAAGGTTATGTGACTTGCCCAGGGCCAGAAAGCTAAGAAGTGTGTGGGGCATGATTTATACTCATATTTGTTGACTCCAAGTCTGTCACTCTATATACTGTGCCATGGTCTCTTCCAGTTTGAGATCTATGAGTCAATGATTCTACTATAGGCATAAGAACCCCTCAGAAATCATGAAGCAGTACTTATATTCTTTGGGTACATTCTAAGTGGAAGAAAGAGTACCAAGAAGGAAAGGGTAGACAACAAGGTAAAATACTACAGGAAATTGTTTTAAAAGACCTAAAATTAGGTACATATATGGTTATCCAATGATAATCTTGAAGAGAGCTATTTTAGCAGATTGGTAGGGGTGGAATCCCTATGGCAAAAGGTAAAGAAATGGGGGCATGGAGTATAAATAACTTATTTTTGTATACTGACTGCTTTAAATATTTTACTTTTTTCCAATTACATATGAACTATTTTAACATTCATTTTAAAATTTTGAGTTCCAAATTCTCTCCCTCCTTCTTTTCCCCCCTCAGTGAGAAGGCAAGCAGTTTGAAATAGGTTATACACGTATAGTCATGTAAAACATATTTCCATATTATGAAAAAAAACAAGAAAAATAAAGTAAAAAAAGTATGATTCAATCTGTTCTATCTCTGGAAATGGATAGCACTTTTCAAAATCCTTTAGAAATGTCTTCAATCTCTGTATTGATCAGCATACCTAAGTCATTTACAATTGATCATCATACAGTATTGCTATTACTATGCACAATATTCTCCTGGTTCTATTAATTTCTCTTTGCATCAGTTCATGTAAGTCATTCCAGGTTTTTCCAAATGCATTCAATGTATTATTTCTCATAGCACAATAGTATTCCATCAAAATCATTTACCACAACTTATTCAACTATTACCCAATTGATGGTACCCAACAGCATGTCCTTGATTTCCAGTCCTTTAAAAAAGAGCTGCTATAAATATTTTTGTCCTTTTGGGTCCTTTCCCCTTTTTTATGATATCTTTGGGATACAGATTTAGTAGTGGTACTGCTGGATCAAAGAGTATGCACAATTTGATTACTCTTTGGGTATAGTTCCAAATTGTTATCCAGAATGGCTGGATCAATTGACAACTCCACCAACAGTACATTAGTGTCCAAATTTTCCTACATCCCCTCCAACATTTATCATTTTCCATTTATGTCATATTAGGCAATCTGATAAGAGTGAGCTGGTACTTAAGAATTGTTTTAATTTGCATTTCTCTAACCAATAGTAATTTAGAGCATTTTTCCTAAGACTACAGATAGATTTGACTTCTTCATGTGAAAACTGTCTGTTCATATCCTTTGACTACTCAACAATTGGGGAATGATTTGTATTCTTATAAATTGGACTCAGTCCTCTATATATTTGAGAAATTAAGCCTTTATTGGAGAAATTTGCTATAAAATTTTTCTCAGTTATGATTACCACATAGAAGAAATACCTTTTTTTAAAAAAAGTTTAGTCATAAAAGCAGAGACAAAGTTTAAGAGGATTTAAGAGGGGCGGCTAGGTGGCGCAGTGAGTAGAGCATCGGCCCGGAAATCAGAAGGACCTGAGTTCGGATCCGGCCTCGGACACTTAAAGCACACACAAACAAAAACCTAGCTGTGTGACCTTGGTCTAGTTACTTAACCCCAATTGCCCTCCAAAAAGAAAAAAAAAAGAGGATTAAAGATCTAGGGAAGTCTGAACATTTTTGTAGACAAATAGTACAGATTCAGAGGAAAAGGAGAGATTAAAAATTCCTGAAAGAGGAATATTGGTAGAGTGAATTCTTAGAGGAGGTGGATCAGGCCATAGGGAGGTGAACCTTACAGGTCAGACTAAATCTTACTCAGAGGAATGAGGGCAGAGAGAATGACTGTGTCAAGAAGAGGAGGAAACTCTTCATAAGCTTCAGTCTCCTCAATGGAATACAGTTGGGGGGAATACACTTGTTTAGTTGCTCAGTTGTGTCTAACTCTACATAACCTCATGCACTTTGACCATGGGGTTTTCTTGGCAAAGATAATGGAGTAGTTTTCTATTTTCTTCTTCAGTATGTTCCCATTTTATAGATGAGGAACTCAGGCAAAATGGGTTAAGTGACTTGCCCAGGGCCACACAGCTAGTAAGTATCTGAGGGCAGATGCTCTATCCATTGAACCACCTAGCTATCACCAGGGGAGTGCAATAAGGAGTTATTAATTTAAAAGAAAAAGTAACATCAAGGACCCAACTGAGGTTGGGTCTTGAGAGGGGAAAATCCAAATTCTCTTAATAAGGAAGAGCAAACTAGAAAGATTTCATATTTTATTAATTATCATTGTCATATTCTCCTAGTACCCACTGTAAGCAATGTGTATTCAAAAAGACGCAACACAGCCTCTGCTCTCAAGGACCTTACGGTAAGCTGTGATACCCGTAATAACTCATATTTCTATGTACTTAAAGGTTTCCAGAATGATTTTTTGCAATTATCTCATGTATTATTATTCCCATATATGTTTATAATTATCTCTATGTATTATTTTTTCCATTTCACAGATAAGGTTCAGAGAAATTAAGCAACTTCCTCATAACCACGTAATGAACAACTGACATATGTGGGGTTTGAGGCCACTGCCTCTATCTCAAGCTTGGCACTTTTCCCCTTTTGCTACTTATCACTCAGGGGACCTTGGCAAATGCACCTGACTATCAAGGCCTCACCTCGCTCATGGAAAATGAGGAACTGGGTCAAATATCTCTCACTTCTTTTCTAGTTCTAAATTTTATGATCCTAAAAATCTGTGAGCAACATTTACATGTGGCTTATGTTTTTTCTTTTTTTAAGGAAGCACGTTTAATTTCAAAAAACCTTACAGTCTGGAGCAATCCTGGTGTTGCTGTAATGGCAAACAAAGCTTCCTTGTCTTACCAATAGTCTTACCAGTTGTAACAAATGCATAGGTAACTCCTCAGTACAGAGTGTCAGGAGAGGTGATGACAAATCACTCAGATTGCATGGATCAAAAAATAAATGAAGCATTAGGTTAGGTGTGTAGTGGGAGGCAGGGGGCAGGGGGAGAGAAGTTAGTTCCTCCTCCCCCCCACCAGAGCCCAGTCTATATAGTCACAGAAAATAAGGGGCAGATAGCAATGAGGTACATATGTGTTAAAGGAAGTACGGAAGTATCTACAGGGATTATCATTTCTTTATAAAGTGTAAAAATTAGATAAAAATCAGAGAATGCCTAGCTATTGGCTGCCTAAGAATAGGTCATGCCCCTGGTCTTTACAAAAACTGGGCCCTCTCTGGGGGTGTACATACCAAGTTGAGAGAGGGCAAGATGTAGTTTCAAGAAGTATGACCTTTGGTAGAATAGAACTACCAGACCACAGGTTCAAGAAGGAAGTTGTCCTCGTCATTGAGAATGAACTATAGAGAAGAACACAATGGGGAAATTCAGCTGAAGGTTCAGGGGCACTTTGAGGGTGATGACACAAGAGAAAGGCCATTGGGGTTCTACAATACTAGAGATATGGGTTGCTCAGCCATTTTCTTTCTAGGTGTGCCTTGTTACCAGTGTACTCTTTTTTTTTCTCTTTGGAGGGGTTAAGTGACTTGCCCAAAGTCACATGGCTAGTAAGTGTTAAGTGTCTGAGGCTGGATTTGAACTCAGGTCCTCCTGACTTCAGTGCGAGTGCTCTATTCACTGTACCACCTAGCTGCCCTACCAGTGTGCTCTTAAGTTTGGATCCACTCTTCCCACGGCTACTGTGAATATTTGGGAAAGAGTGTGCCCCAGGGTCATGGCAGGAGTGTTTTGTAGCTATTGCTCTTCCTATATAATCTAAAAAAATACTTATTTTGAGCAATTTTTCTTGTTGTCCAGTTATTTTCAGTCATGTCTGATACTTAATGATTCAATTTCTTGGTTTTCTTGCTGAAGATACTAGAGTGGTTTGCCATTTCCTTCTCTAGTTCATTTTACAAGGGAGAAAACCGAGGCAAACAGGGTTAACTGACTTGCCCAAGATCACACAGCTAGTAAAAGTCTAAGGCTGTATCTGAACTCATCTCCACCTGACTCCAGGCCTAATGCTCTAACCACTGCACCACCTAGCTGCCCTAACTGTGTCTATTGGCTGTTTATTGAGAGTAAAGGTACCAGCATGGGGCTTGTGGCTGTGGTTTTAAGAATGTGTATATACAAATTACCTTTGAATCTAAATGTGCTATTATACCTTCAGTGGACCCAACTCATGAGTGAAAGTTGAAATTAGGGGCTAGCTCTCAGAGAGATGATATAGATACAAGAGGTGTTGGAGATACTATTGAAAAGAATTAATAATTGATTGAATATGGGGTTTGAGAGAAGAGGAGGCAAAGAGTACTACACATGCATCATTTAGCTTGTTCTAATAGCTTAATTCAAATGAAGTAAAAAATAAACTTTTTTTCCCCTTATCAAAAGAACCAAACTATCTCAAAATGGGGGTGGGGTGGGGAGGGGAATGTGTTTTGGCCAATAGAGTTAGGTGAAGCATTAACACTAATAATGGATTTATTTGTTCTTCCCCCCCCCTTTTTTTTGGAGGGGGGAAGATACAGCAATTGCGGTTAAGTAACTCGCCCAAGGTCACACAGCTAGTTTTTGTGTTAAGTGCCTGAGGCCACATTTGAACTCAGGTCCTCCTGACTCCAGGGCTGGTTGTCTACTCACTGCTCCACCTTGCTGCCCCAAAATGAATTTATTTGTAAGAAAAACTAGGTTTGCAAAAATGTATTTGTAATTTATTTGTAAACAAAACAAAACAAAACAAAAACTAGTAGATAGCAGTAGCTCTGGAGTCAGGAGGATCTGAGTTCAAATTCAGCCTCGGACATTTGACTCTTAGTAGCTGTGTGACACTACACAAGTCACTTAATGCTGATTACCTTGACCCCCCCCCCCAAAAAAGAAAGAAAGAAAGAAAGAAAATACTGACATTAAGTCCTTTTTATCAGGATTTCAACAACTTTTCTGTGAGTAGCCCTGTAAGGGTTCATGCTTTAGTCTCAGGTGCAGTTTCTCTGTATTAGATACTGGGATACATATAGGAACAGTAGCAACCTGGACCATGGTAGAAAGAACCAACCTCAGAGTAACTTCATCTCATTTTATGCATCAGAAGCATACCTAAAAAGTTTTGTGTTGTGCTGAAATAGCATATTCCTATGGGTTTCCTTTATAATTTTAGAAATAAATTCTAGTGAGGAGGAAAAACTAACAGCATACTGCCACTCTCAAGAAATTTAACAATATATGTGTGATTTATAGTCATTTAATTCTCCCCCTTTGCACAGCCCTCTGACACACACACACACACACACACACACACATACACACACACACTTTGGAAAGAAATGGTGTTTTTATTGATGACCTTTTTTTTAAAGTATTACTTCAACATATGTTTGAAAATGGAAAAAGCAATTGCTGACAACAACTAATTGACTGATTGTCAAGGTTCCCTGGCAGTAACTAGGAAAGGTAAAGTTTCCTCTGTGTTACACTGACCTGCAGAAAAAAAGCAGGGTGACTAGGTGATATTTGTCAGGTAATTGAATTAGAAAATCCAGAACTAGGGAAGTGGTGGGAAACATGGTCTGGTAGCAATGGGGACCCGCACAATCTCTTTATTTTCAGTATTTTGATCAGGCAGAAAAAAGTAACAAAAAGTGGAATGAGATGATAGGGATGTTTTCTATGTTATTTTAAAGTGGGTAAGTTTGATTTGGAATCAGTGGGTATTACTGGGAGAAAAAAAGTCCATCTACAGCAATGCCAAAGTAAATAACTATGCTTAAAGACAGAAACAATGAATTACTGAATTTGGGAGGCAGACCTTTATGCAAAAGTGTGAATACTGTCTACCAAATCCCTAAAAGGGAATTTTCCAGTCTTCTTGGATCTCTAGTGATGGTAGCAAGGACAGGCAAGCTTTAGGAGATTGTTAGAGAATAAGCCACGAGCAAGAATAGCTCAGCTTAATAAACTATAATAGCTGTAGATCTATGAGGATAACCCTAAACCGATTCTCCTTAATTCAATTCAATCACATTTATCAAATGGCTATTATGTGTATGGGGAGATTAAAAAAAGACATTTTAAAAAGATGTGGTCCCTGTTCTCACTGGAACTAAGAGTCTATTGGGGAAACATCTAAGGCATTTACAAATGACTAGAACACCAAATACAAGATAACTAGAAGCAGTGCTGCAACGGGAGTAATGCCGGATCTGAAGCTCTGGGTTCAAAATACAAGTCTGTAATTTGCAAATTATATAACCTTAGTGCCCTCCCTGTAAAATTAGTAGATTGGATTAGATGATGTATGAGATTCCTTCCAACTCTACATCCTCTGGTCCTGTCATTGTGGGAGAGATACAAGCAAAATGCTACATGGGCTCCCATTTCATTTTTAAAATACATTTAGTAAGTTTCTATTCTTCTGAGGGCACAAGGGATATAAAACGAAAAATTTTAAACAGTCCCTGCCCTCAATGTCTTGCCCAGAAGATGACTTCTAGGATTGAACTCAAGTGTTTGGGAGAATGGTAGTCCCATTGAGGAAAGCAAGAAATCAAAAGGGGTAGCTAGATTGGCAAGGAAAGATGATGACTAGAAAATCTATGGGCATACTTTTCTCACGAATCAAAAATAATAAACATCTGTTCAGGGAACTACTATTAGTTCTCATTAAAATTTGAGGACATATTAATTAAGTTGCTGCTAATTCAGAGAGGTGCAATAATAGGCATTAAATGATGCCACTAGATAGTCTCAAAATCATTTTTTTTATTTTCTAGGTTTTCTTTTGGGTTTAGCCCAGAGACTGGTGATAACATGAGCTGAATACGATATTATTATTTTCATTCATTTTTTAATTTGATATTCACAATGACAGGAAGCTATGTATATAAATAGCAAACCTTTTTTCAGAGTTGAAAATAATAACTAAAAATGAACATCTTTTTTTTCCAGTAGAAAATTCTAAGATAAAAAACATATACAGCTGTACTAGGGACTATAAAAATCATCTCTCTATTCATTTGGTCCCACATTATTAGATAAACATAAAAGAAAAGAAAAAGATTAGCATCTGTTACTTAACAATGATCTCCTAGCTGTCAAATCCAATGGCCTTTTCACAATCCTCATCCTTCATGACCTCTGTCTGCATCATTTGACACTGTTGATCACTCTGTCTTCCTGGATACTATCTCCTCTCTGGGTTTTCATGACCGTGTTCTTTCTTAGCTCTTCTCTGACCTGTCTGTTTACTCTGTCTCAACTTCCTTTGCTAGATCATCATCTTTGTCCCACTACCTATGCAAAGGTGAGGCTCTGTCTCAGCAAACTTTTTAACTCCCATGGGTTCAATTATCATTTCTAATCATATCATTCCCAGATCTATATATCCAACCCTAGTCTCTCTCCTGAACTCCATTCTCACATCACCAACTACTTCCTGGAATTTCTAACTCGATATTCCCTAAGTACTCAAACTCAATCTACACAAAATAGAATTTATTATGTTTTGTCCCTACACCCATTTCTCTTCCTAATTTTATTACTTTTGTTGATGGTACCACTATTCAAGTCATTCGGATTTGCCATCCTGATGCCATCTTCAACCCTTTACTCTCCCTCACTCCTCATAGCAATTAGTTACTAAAGTTTGTCTATCTTGTCTCAACAACATAACTTGCAGTTATACCATTCTCTCTACTCACATGACTACCACCCCTGGCTCTGGTCCTTGAGGCCTCTTGACCAGACTATTGCAATGACCTCCTAACTGGCCTGCCTCTAGTCTGGACCTTTCATGATCAGTCCTCCACACTTACCAAAGTGACATTCCAGAAGCATGGATCTAACTAGGTTATTCCCCTGCTCAAAAACCACTAGGGGTTTCCTATTTCCTCTATGATAAAATGCAATCCACTCTGAAAGTTTAAAGTCCTTATCAATCTGGGGCCAGTCTATCTGTCCAAACTGATTGCATATATATATACATATATATGCATATATATATGCATGTATGTATGTATATACGTACATATACATATGTATGCATATATATACATAACTTCCTTTCATACTCTGAACTCCAAGTTCAAGTCATACTGGACTGCTTGCTATGTACATTTCATCTTTCACCTTTTGCATAGGCTTTCCTCCATGATTTTAAGGCATCTCTTACTCATTTTTAGCTCTTAGAATCTTTAGCTTCCTTTGAAGGTTGGATGAAATACCCCCTCCTCCTTTCAGTTCTTCCTGATTCCCAGAGCTTCTAGAAAACTCCTTTACAATACAATAATATTGTCCAACATATGTGTATGTGTATATACACACATATGTGTGACATATATAGACATATAAGTGCATGTATGCTATATAATCTGCATGTATAATGTATATATTGTGAAGCAATATGAACATGATAATTATATATAGTACATACTATACATATACATTTATGTTTATACAATATATAATATGTACACATATCAGTAACTATATATAGTTATATATATTCAATGTATATTACAATAGTATATTACATATATTGTATATATAGCTACATATGTATGTTAAAATATGTACACACATCAGTAACTATATATAGTGACAGAGAATAACTATACATAATCACTGATATGTGTATATATTGTATACACATATTTAACTATATATGTCATATATATGCTCACACTTATGAGTATATAATATACATATGTACCAGTGTGTATACATTGTATATACATATATGTATCTATTCATGTATATATCCCTCCCTCTGGAGCAATGGGCAGAGCTGGATAGAAAACATTCTTCTTACAAAACTGGCAAGCAAGGTGCCAGCCTGGAACCAAATTTAAGGAAAATGAAACAAAATAACTGTCCATTTTGAATATACTATGTTAGTTACTGGTGTGTGTACATATTGCTTCTCCTAATAGAATGCAAGCTCCTTGAGGGCAGAGACAGCTCATTTTGGTCTTTGTATTCCTAAAGCTTAGCCAAGTGTTTGGGACATAATTGCTGCTTGATTAGTAATTAATATACTTTAACAAGGAAATTTTCAATGGGAATAATTCATTTAGCAGCAGAAATTAAAATGCATCCCTGATTAAAAAACAAACACAACAAAAAGTCACTGGTTGAGGTTTGTATCACTTCTACTTTTTCTTGCTTTGAAGGATTAAACCAACCAAATCAGTTCAATTCTTCCTCTAAGCATCAAGGAAAGACTCTGAGGGAGGGAAAGGTCCTAGCTGCCAAAAAGCCTAGCACAGCTGCAGGCAGGAGTATTGTTACTCCCCATACAGTAGGTGAACCAAAAACCCTATCAGGTAGTAAATCAGCAGCCTCCACAAAGAATTCCCTTAACCATATAGCCATTACTCCTCCCTCCACACACCTTGGGCTATGCCTTCCCCTCCCCCCTCTTTAGGGACAAAGCAGGGAGTACCAGACTGAGCCTTTCCACCTGTGCGTAGGCCTTGGGGACTTTCCAGAAGCTCCCTCCCTCCAGAGCAGTGGGCAGAGTTGGATGGAAAATATTCTTCTTACAAAACTGGCAAGCAAGGTGCCAACCTGGAACCAAATTTAAGGAAAATGAAACAAAAAATCACTTTGTCCATTTTGAATGCTTAGAGTTTTTTTTTTTCAAAACAGAAATATTTTGGGGTTTGGGTGTTCCAAAAAAATGCTTGTGTTTCTTCGCAGTACATTAAACTTAGCTCTAGCTCGTAAATTGGGAGAGCTTCGAAGGACAGTTGACTGTCAGGCAGGCAGAATTTTAATTCTGGGAACACTAATCCAGTTGCCACAAACCCCCACAGCTGAAAGCTCTCTTGGAAGGTATGCAGAAGAGATGATAAGAAAGAAGGCCAACAAAGGATTTGTCTCCCCCAGGAAGAAGTAGAGTAGTTTTTATTAGGGCCATTTTGCAAGGATGGCTGCCCTAAGAATTCCTCCAGGAAGGGATCACTGGCCTAAATCTGCCTATATCACTTTCCCAAAGGCTGTCCTGACATTTGGAAACAGTCAAAATAGGCTTCCATGTATGAGGGCAGAGACTATGCTGGAAGGTGGGGGGAAGTGGAGAGAGGCTGGGGGAAGGACTCCTCAATACCCCCCCAAATCAAAGAATGTGCTTTTCTCCACCAACTCTTCATAATGAAGTCAATGGATGGTCCTAGCATTTGGAAAATAGAGTGGGCTCAGGTTTTCTTACAGTAGAGAGAAGGGAAGTGTAGTACCAATAACTTCTACCTTCTAGAAAAGCTAAACTCAAATCTTTTAGACCTATTGAGTGTCTGGTTGGAGTTCCACTCTCTCTCTAGAACCCAAAAGATTTTCTGGCCTTGCCAACATGTGGCCAATTATTGGCACTGCTAACAGCCCCATTATAGGATTACAAATGTGCTAGGTGCTATACAGATCTGAAGGCACTGGAAAGAACCTAAATTTTAAGTAAAACTTTCACTTGTTGCTCCTAGTTCTGCTCTCAGGGAGCAGAGAAGACTCTCTCATCCCTCTAATTCATGACAGCCCTGCAAATAAGTGATAGCTATTTTGTCTCCCCTAAGTCTTTTCTTTTCCAGACTAAATATACAGAATTCAGAGAATATATTTAGACCTGGATAAGATTTAAGAGGTCATCTAGTCCAACCCTCTCAGTTTACAGATGAAGCTACTGAGGCCTGAAAGGTTAAATGACCTGTCTATCACATGGACAAGTGGCAGAGGTAAGATTCAAATTCACATTCTTTGATTGCAAACCCTGTACTCTTTCCTCTGTGTCATATGACTTCCAACCAGTTCTTACACAGAATAATTTTGAAGCCACTCACCATTCTAATAGTCTTCCTCTTGATGTCCTCCAAATTAGTAATATTCTTCCTAAAATGGGCCTCTCAGAAATAAACAGATTATTCCAGGTCTGACTTGAACATGAAGTAATGTAGTACTATGAAGTCATGAGAAGGTAGATCTGATCATTCCTGAACCTCAACAAAAATATGTTAGAAAAACATGGCTTAATTTAACATGAAGTAATAGGCAGAGCTCCAAGACATAGGGTTTCTGGGTCTTTCTCTTGGTTTTGCTCTCTCCTCTCTCCCAATTGATCATGGAAATAACAATCTCTGTTCTAGTCACTGCCCCCACCCTATTTGGTGGCCAGGAAAAGATATTTGGGGCTTTGCTCTTTGTTCTGCCTCTATTCCCTTTTCATGTATAAGGGAAGCAGATATCTTTCTCTGCCTCTTCTATCTTTGTTTTTCGTCATGACTTTGCCTCTTTCAATGTTCTCAGGTGACTGTTGAACAGGTATTGTACCATCTGACAGGTGCTTATTTGCAAACCCTCCCAAGTCTAGATTTTAGGAATAATTATGTATGTTATATTTTATACTTATTGCTACAATTCTATTTTCATTATTCAAGAGTGATTTTTGTATAGGTTTGTATGTTTGTAGCCAGTGATGAATTTTCCCTAATAGTATACATCCTAAATGGGTCGTAATGTATAATGGGTTTAAATAATCATTTGTGATAGATTTGCATGTTTATTTTGTGTCACCAATCAATATGTGCAATAGTCTCTATGAAATGTCTTTCTTCTTAACTGCCCTCTTCCTTCCTCCCTCTTCTTAAAATTGTGTCTTTATTTTATGGGGTTCAGCTCTCCAGGTTCTCTATTGGCTAATACCTCAAACATCCTAAGATTTCTGGTCCAAGGGTATGGCAGGCTTGGTAAGAAATTATAAGGGTTGTGAACATTAAGTTTATTAAATATATTCCCTTTTTCACACTAACAACTTGGAAAGATGATTTCTGAATGCAAGGGCAAGACCTTACAGTTATGCAAATTAAATTTCATCTTATCAAACTTGCCTCATCATTCTTGCCTATCTCATTAGCTCTATGATTTTGAGCAAGTTACTTCTTCACCCTAGATCTCAGTTTCTTACTTTAAACTGAGGGGTTCTGGTGTCTATACCAACTCAAAAGTCTATGGTCCATCTGAAATTAGGCAGACCCCTGACTTGCTTTGTCTCATGGAGCAAGATTATAGAGTTGCAGGTACATTAAGTCCCCTGTCTGCCTATAAGTCTAACCAGTTATATTTGATAGGTAGGATATGCTTTCAGGAAAGATGGGTGTCAATCTCTTCTTAAAGTGATGAAAAGTTGCTGGTAAATTGTGTGATGAAGATAAGCTGTTCTTGTCAGGACAGTGTGAGAAATATTCTGATCATTGAGTAGTCTGGCAAACTAAATATTTCCCTTGGTTTATATCACAGACCTAAAAACAACTAAGACAAATTGTAAAAATGGTGATACCAGTTTTGCTTGGAATTCTTCCATCAGATTGCTGAAGAGCAAAAGGGACTGTCATCAATGACTGAGAATGCTCCATATCTATAAAGCAAGGGGTATTAATGAGGCACATAAAGAACTGGTCTAACTGCAGGAGCTGTTTCAGGAAATGACTAACAAGCTCATCTCAAGAATGAGTGGGAAGTCCCTTGCAAATTTTAAAACAAATCTTATGAATATGGGCAATGATTATCATCATCATTTTGGAAAATTCTCTAGGGATTTAAGTTAGAATGGACAGACAACATGAAGGAAAAACAAATGTAGGAGAAAATTAACTTCAAAAGTCATCAAGAACAATGTTTACTTGTCAAAGTTGACTCTTTTGCTAGTTTGCTGTTTCAACCAATTCAGAAGACAGTAACAACTTAAAATGCTTATGTAAAGCCTCAGAAAATATATGCCTCTCTTTCTTTCAATCTTGGAAGGCTTCACTCCTTCCATTAATTCTTCTTTAGATTTCCATAGAGTAGTCTTTGAAGCTAGGCTCATCATTGGATCTACTGAGTCAAGGCTTCAAAATGATCAGTATAGTAAAATTACTAGATGGAAAGGGTTGGGGAATAATTATTCTGAGGGGATAGCATTGTTAAGAAAAAATACTGATTGGTAGGGAGTTTTCTGGTTTAAAAATTGGGGCTAATGTGAATGGTTGTGGGTAAGGAAAGCAATCCTTAGTGGCCAAAGTGCAAGACTGAAGGAGAGTGTATTATCATGGCACCCCTAAAACCCTGCTAGCAGGATCCTAATGACCTCAAAACCAAGTTGAAAAAATTTGGAGCAGTTCCTTAGCCTGCTTCAAAAGACTTCAGCAGAAATCCATGCAGCACTGGGTGTAAAATGCTAAATTTTTACCACTGGGCATGGAAAGCTAAGTTTTTTTACCATTGGGCCATAATGTCAGAGATAACTAGGCCCCACCATCAACAGTCTGGGGCACTACTGGAAAGTTAGGTGAATCTGCTTATAATTGTCTTGGAACCTGAGTAAAGATGCACCTGTCCTTGACAAGGGAAGAGAGTCTTTCATTCTTGCTATTTACAATACTTACATGTCTAAATTAAGTGGTTTTGATATCAGATTTGTGGCTCTTACATGATCTATAAATTGGACATTAAGAATTGGTCAGGGTTCTGGCTATGATTGTAAAAATGGATTATCCCCAACAATCTGCACTGAAATTGATATATGGATCAAATCCCACTGGCAACAAGGCCAAGAAGGGCATTTAGTATGAAGAAAGGAATATGGAAACTGAGATGATGCTATAGTGAGCACACAAAAAGCAAATAAACTAGACTAGAGATTGGGCTGATAAATCCCACAGAAATAGAACCAAAACTAGCATTTCTCTTTTGATCAGTCCTAGAAGACTTTGTCATCATTCTCATTATTCTATTAATATTATAATCACTGCTGCTACTATTTAATTAATTATTATGATTGTTGCTGTTGTTGTTATAGTTGCGGAATTTCAGTCAATGACAGTTTAAGATAGAACTGATGTCTACCTGAGTTGCTTACAAATTAATGATGATAATAGCTGAAATATATACAACACTATGTCTTCAAAAAGCTTCAAACAAATTTAATTTAATCCTGACAATAATTCTGAGATAGATGGTGAAAATATCATCATTCTTATTTTTACATGTGAGAAAACTAATTCACAGATCATTTAGTTTGTCCAAAGTCACATAAGCTGCAAGAAGCAGACGTAAGGAATATCTTAGTGACTCTTCCCTCTCAACCTTCTGTGGCACGCCTATTATTTTTTTGTATTCTGGCATCTCTTTCATCCTTTTCATCTATCCATCCCTTCCTCTATCCTACTCCTCTCTTATGATATCTCATCCACTCTGAGTGAGTTGAATGTGATTTGAAACTCTGGCCCAAAGGGACATTTTCATTCATTTTGACCCATCTTGAAAGTATAGCCAATGCCAAGAAAGCTGAAGAAAATGGAAAGGCAGTTTGTTGAAAGATAACATAGGTCTTTAGACCTCCCTGGCTTTCAGCAATCAGAGCTATTCTACACGGTGCTTCTCAGAATAGAGTTTTCTTTGCTGTATCAGTATTAACAACTCTCTGCTGGAAATTGACTATACTTGTCCATTTGAAGCTCCTGCAGCTATATTGTTAACTGTCTGGGACAAAAGCTTGATGTAATATTCCTAGACCTCCTTTTGCCACAAAGTAGAGGGGAGCATTCTTTTTTCCTTTTTTTTTTTCTTTTTGCCTTTAATAGAACTATAAAAAAGTGTGGTTGTTCCATCTTTCATACAATCCCTGGGAAAAGATTATTTAACTCTAGGAACAGCATATGTAGATGCATATGCACTTAAAGGTATGTGTTGCAGGAAGATCCAAAAATCACTCACATGCAGATTACATATCTTCTAGTGTTATCCTCCAGTAGCATTCAAATCAGGATATTAATCTTCATGCAACAAATTGGGACAAATCTAACAGACAGAACTATGGAATTTTACCCATAAAAGAGAATAGGACATATGCTTTTTGCCAACTCCACTCCTTGGCAAGGCAACTACAGTTGAGATGGATACCTCAAGCATCATTTCATTCTATAGATGGAAGGCAAAGAGAAACTGTGTGAGAGAGGTTTTGAGGCAGTTTGGTAGACTGGAAAGGGTATTTGTTTGATTTGATACTTGATTGATCTTGCAATTTGGGACAAGAGATTTGACCTCTCTAAGTTTTTATTCTTATCTGTAAAATGAAGAGTAAGATTATATGATCTTTAAGATCTCTCTCAGCTCTACATCTATGATATTACCACAGGAGGGATTACAATCAGGGGTAGTATTCACTTAAAGCATTCCTAAGTTCTGCCAGAATTGATACTCTTCTGGTATAGCCTTTGATAATAAAGGAGTTAACTCTTTATCATAATGAGACATCACATGAGGCAAATTAGCCTCATGTGATAACAAGGCATACTGAAGGAGAAATGGGAGGCAACAAGTCCAGGTGGGTCAAAACACTGCCAACCTCAACCACAACCTCTCCTCAGAGTTTGGTGGTAAAGGCCCAGTACTTAGAGCCCAAGAAGCCAGGGGACAAAAATGAACCCCTAGGCCTGGGAACCTGCTTCCAGCCCACACCCAACAGTCATCAGTGAGAAGAGAAAAATCTAGTAACAAAAAGACAAGCTATCTTTACCACCATTACCACCAACATAGACTAACAGCTACTGACAGGCAGGTAATGGCCAAGAGCTCTGGGAATAGCAGTAACCTCCTTCCATAGTTGTTCCTCCATTCTGGCTCATCCACGGGAGCAACTTTTGTAGACATGCCACCTGTCAACTATCTCTGTAAGTACTACAGCCCCCACCTTAGCTGCCAAAACCACTAGAAAAGAAAGTTCTTGCCACCAAAGTCCTTGGTACTTTAAAAGAGTTCAACAACAGAAATGTTTATGTATGTATAAATACACATTTATACTTATATACACATATGTGCATATACATACACATATGCATATATATGGTTTTTATATATGGAAACTGGGTTAAAGAAATTGGATTATCACCTGCTTTGCTGTTGAACCCTAAGGTCTTTTCATATGACTTACAGTTGAAACTTCCCATAAATATTGTCTTTCCCCATAAGCTCCTTGAGTGCAAGTATGGCCATGCCCTTTTATTTTTATACCAGAGTGCTTTGCATATAGTAAGTGCCTAATAGATGTTTTTCTTTCATTCATTTACTCATGATGGAAACACACACACACATACACACACATTCTGTTTACAACACATGTAACACACTCATATTTATGTATGGACATATATAAATGTGTATATTTTATATATATTAAACTGGAATAGTTGATAAGAGTGCAGTCCTTGGAACCTAGGAGACCTGGGCATATGTCCCATGGCCAAATCATAACTTCTACTTGCCTCATCCCCCCACGCCCCCAGGAAACTCTGTAAGACTTTAAGCTGCAAACAATTTGTTGGTTTACAGTAATGGAGAGTTTTTACTTGGAGGGAATTCACCACATCAATGAAATTACAAGTCTAGATATTCCTCCCTCCCCCACAAAAAAAAAAAGGATATGGATATACTTTGTATGTATTTCCAATTATCCAGCACTAAGATAAATTTACATTCACTTTTGGCTCCATGTAAGCATAATCATTGACAAGAAGGGAGAAAATAGGAAGGTAATTTCTTGAAAGGTAACATGTTTTTAATTTCCCCAGATTTCATCAACAATTGTCATTCCCCAGAGTCCTTGTCATAGGTAATTATTTTCTCATAAGATCCTAAACTGAATACACTCACACACCCAGTCACTAATTCATTCATTCTACAAATACTAAGTGTTAGATCTGCTAAGTTGGGTGCTGCTTAAGAGCGTACAAAGAAATTCAGGACAATCTAAGCAATTATTTTGCTACAAAATAGAAAGGAAAGTAAAACAAAAACACATGAAACAGTTAAGTAACAATACAAAAGAAGTACATGATTTGTGCAAATGGGTAGCAGAGTTTTATTAAGTGATGTGAAAATGCATCATCAGGGAAAGTCCCATGAAAAAAGATGAGCTTTCACTAGACTCTGAACAAAGGTTAGACTTTAGATGGGTAGAAAGGCCATTACAAGAGATGGGGAAAATATATATTCTTGGGGTAATGAGGACAACTAGGTTGAAGTTTTCATTTATGATATGTAAAAGGACATAAATTTATATTACAAAGTACATTTATGTTGACCATTACAAATTTATTGGATATGATGTCACAGTACTTAATGTGTAGATTCTTTAGGAACATAGAATGCTTTATTTTTGTCCTTTTGTCTCCAGCTCTTAGTATAATATGATGCTTAATAAATGCCTGTTGATTGACTGATTGATTGTTAGATAAGGTGGGGCTAGATTGCATGGGTTTGGAATGCCAGATTGAGTGGTTCAGACTTGATTCTGAACGTTTTGAGGCTTTTAAGCAGCAGACTGACTTGATAAAAATGAATGATTTAGAGAAATAATGTGGCAGCAGTGTATATCATGACATTGTGGAGTGAGAGGTATAGGCTGAGGGTGAGGACACCAATTAGGAGATGCTTACAGTAAGTAAGCTAAGAATAAAGTAACAAGGTCTTGGTGCTAAAAATGATAATAAAATTATTCTTTCATCATACTATAACTAGCAAAAAAAATAGTACTTTTGAAAAATTATCAATATGCTCTATAGAAGAAGATCTTTCATGAAAGGAGATCTATAAATTTGAAAGTAGATTGTTTTAGTGAAGTAGAAATTCAGAATTGTAAGAATTTTGATATTTTTTGATGTTGAATGGCTTCTGTAGCCATTCATACCTACATGGATTAAGAAAAGAATATGGCAGAATAACTATAATTCCATTCATGAAATAGAAATTAAGAATTTTAATTCTAGGTTCTTATCTAAAAATCAGAAATACTGGTCAAACATACTAGTCGAAATCCCCTTGTAAATAACTGAACCTCATTCAGTGAAACCATGTTTTAAGTTAAAATCTCTCCTGTAAGTTCAGAAGATGTTTAACAGTCTTTCTCCCTGTATTTCAGAGGCTCATCAGCTTCATTTCATGTGCCCATTAACATTCTAGCCAACTCTTCACAGAATAAAGTTTTTGAATGCATCAAATAATACAATGTAGGATTACAAAGAGTAGAGATTTATTAAGTGATGTGAAAATTCAGAAGAAAGATATTAATATAAACTAGGATCATGATCAGAGAAATTTCCATGGAAAAAGATGAACTTTCACTAAGCTCTTTTATATTCTTTTTGGAGGAGGGAAGGCAAGGCAGTTGGGGTTAAGTGATTTGCCCAAGGTCACACAGCTAGTAAGTATTAAGTATCTGAGAACAGATTTGAACTGAGGTCCTCCTCACTTCAGGGTCAATGCTCTATTCACTGCACCACCTAGCTAGCCCTAAGCTCTTTTTATTATTTATTTATTATTATTAATTATATTGCAATACAGCTATGCATGTATTTTTAAAAAATCATTTCATAGATCCTGGGTTGAGAACCCCTGCTTTATATGGAAGGAATTGGCTTTTTTATTTATTATCTCCATTTTGAAGAAGGAAGGAGTTGTGATTATAAATCCTACCTACTTTGATAGTTCATGCAATCTCAAAGAAAAGAAATGTTTGACATGTTTTTTTTAAATGAAAGGAAAGATATATTTTAAGTGAAAGTAGAGGATCTGCACTGAAATATGGATTGATTAATCTTTCCACTTATAAACTCACACATATAAGCAACCCAACTAAACAGAAAAATGAATTATTTTAACTAGGCCTTTTTTATCAGCATCTCTGGAAGTGTTATATTGTGAACAGTTATTTGTTAATGAGGGTGTACTTTAATAGGCTGTCTGATAGTCTGGTAGAATACTTTATATCTGCTAAAGAAAAAGGATGAAAGCCTATTTCCTTACCATGTCAATTTCACCTCTCTAATGACCATTATACCCTCCTTTTTACTTCCATTGCTAGCACTATAGTTCAAGGCCTCATTGCTTCTTGCTTGGATTATTGTGCACAAATGGCCTTATAACTTGTACCTAACCTCTGCCTTCTCTGATCTACCCTTCTGACAGTTGTCAAATTCATCTTCCTAATGCATAGGACTGAACACAAAAAACCTTCAATGGCTCCCTATTACCTATGCACAACATTTAAGGTCTTCCATCGGCTGTACCCAACCCACTTTTCCAGGTAATTCCCTATTAACAAACACTATATTGCAAAGAAACTCAATTTGTCCTCAAGTGTATCCCAAACAGCTTTGTCAAAGGCCTTGTTAAAAATCAAAGTATAGTATGTGTGTTCTACAGCATTCTCTGGATCTACTAGCCTAATAACCCTTCTTATATCATATCATGTGGGCAATGGAGAATCATAGGTTTCTTGGCAAGGGAATGACAGGATAAAATCAGTTTATTCGAGACATTATCTTGAAATTTGTGTGAAAGATGTATTGGAGAGGAGATTTCAAGGAAACTATTTAAAAGGCTACTACAAAGGTCCATATGAGTGATGGACATAGCAGTATTAGTGAGGAGGAGAGACAATGAATGTAAGAGGCATTGCCAAAGGTGAACCAAAAGACCTCGGTCAGCATTTAGATACTGGGGGTGGGGGAGGAGAAATAGAAGGAGGGAAAAGTTCAAGATAATGAAATTATTAAAGCTAATGTAGACAAACATGGTATTAACAAAAATGGAGAAGTTTGGAAGAAGTAAACTATGAGGGGAGAGGAGGATTCAGTGTTGAATTAAAGGTGCTGGTCAAGGCAGGCACAGGCAAAAAGATGTTGGAGATTGAGATTACAAGTCAGAGAAGAAACTAGGAATGGATATATATGTTACAGGTGGTCATTGAAGCCATGGTTGTGAATGAGATAATCAAGGGAGAGTGTAGGGCAAAAAAGAACATAACAGGAATGATGACTAGATGGTCCCCCAGAGATGGAATTAAAAGTGAAAATGGAAAAATTAAACTTGACATGTTGGAAGGCCATACTTATTCAGGAAAAAGTGGATAAAAACATAGTAGGGTTTTGAGATTTAGAAGGAAAAGAAATGGGGGAGTTCAGAGTCAGCTCACCTGCTTTTCATTCCTTTCCAGATTTTCTTTACCATGCCATGTAAACCTCTCCCTCTTGGAATCTTACTCCACCCCTGGACTTCACACAGTGGAAATACCCCCTGACCCCACATACCTCCTTTGGACTGATGAGGTTCAGGTAAAACATGACACTGAAATACATGGTGAGAAAGTTATATGGGGCTGCGATGGTGAATGAGAGTGAATGGTAATAAGGTGTGAAGACTAAAGCTGGCTAAGTCCCCTCTGGCCTTGGAAAGAATAAAGGAAGGAAACAAGCATTCATTTAAACACCTACTGTGTGCCAGGCACTATGCTAGACAATTTGCAAATATCTTCTTTGATACTGGGAGACCTGTGCTATTATTTTCTCCAGTTTACAGTTGAAGAAACTTAGGCAGGAATTAGTGATGTGTCCAGAGTCACAGAGCTAGTAAATACCTGAGGCTGGAGTTGTACTTGTCTTCATAATTCCAGGCTCAGACTCCAAGCTCTATCCTCCTAGGCACCTCTCTTTATCTAGATCTTTCTTACGTAAAGATTACCTAACCCAGTATAAAAGTAGTATCCTGAGTTCAAGGAAAACAAAGAGTTCATGTTATTCACAGGATACATGTTTCATGACTACCTAAAAAATTTGGTTTGGGAAATATGCAACTCTATTAATATCGTATACAGAAACTTCCTTTAGCATTAAAAATTGGAACCTTCTCTTTAGTTTAGAGAGTTGCCTGGGGCACTTAAAGTTATTTTTATTATTACATACTTAGCCATCAAGTCATTTAACTTTTTTTTTTTTTTGCTTTTTGGAGGGCAATTGGGGTTAAGTAACTTGCCCAAGGTCACACGGCTAGGTTTTTGTCTGTGTTTGTGTTAAGTGTCTGAGGCCGGATCTGAACTCAGGTCCTTCTGACTCCAGGGCCGACGCTCTACTCTCTGCGCCACCTAGCCGCCCCCAGTCATTTAACTTTTAATAGCAGAACTAACATCTAAATTCATATGTTATATATGGTTATTAAAAAAAAGGTTGGAAACAAATTTAAATAAAGTTAGTGAGTGTGATCTGAGGTTATATGCACAAAATCATTTATTTATGCATTCTGTGCAAAATCCTGGTGAGTCTAGGGCAGAGGGAGGGAGTCTGTGGCTTTGAAGCCACAAACGACTGCACTTGAGTACCTTAGAGGACCACATATGACCTTGAGGCTGCAGCTTCCCCATCCTTAGTCTAAGATAGTAGGTTCATAACATAAGAATGAAGTCAAATTAAAGGCTAGCATGATTTCGTATCTATCGATAGTGGCCCTAAGCCAGGTAGTCTACAAAAATCAGCAGTGTTAGAAAAATGTTAATGGTCAAAAAACCAAGAGCTAATTCTGCATTCACTTCTGGCTTATTCTGTTGCTCTCTTAGACTCCTTTCAACGCTACTGAATCTCTCTTTCCTTATCTTTACAATGACGTAAATATACTGATTTTACAAGAACATTGAAGGAATTAATTAATGTTTTTCAGGTGCACAAGAGCCTGAAATGCTAGTCACAGTATGAGCATTACTATTATATTTTTCCAATCAATGCAAGAAAAACATGTTGGAACATCATGGGAAAACAATAGTAAGGAAAATTGCATAGTCTGCTTTATCATGAAGCATTCATTAAAATTGAACTACCTCATCTATGTTTCTTCCCAAATAAAACAAATCATTTAAATATGTTAATTAAAGAGGCAATATTTGCAGATGAAAGAGATAGTTGAATATTGATGCTAAATCTGCTGGCTGGACCTCAACTCCAAAGAACTTGAGAAATTGGAATAATTAGCAATCAAAGGCAGTTAGGTGTCATAGTGGATAAACTGCTGAGCCTGGATTCAGGAAGACCTGAATTCAAAACAGACCTATGGCACTTCAATTTTTCCATTCAAAAAACATTTATTAAGCATTTGTTCTGTGCCAGGCAATGTGATAAGTGCTGGGGATCCAAATAAGAAAAAAAAGGACAGTCCCTACCCTCGAGGAGTTTACAATCTACTGGGAGAAGATAACAAAAAAGGAAGCTGGAAAAGGTGGGGGAAGGAGGATGCTCAATATATCGATCTGTAGAATTGAAACCAAGCAAAACTGCAGATGGTATGACCCTGAGCTAGTCACTTAATCTGTTTGCCTCAGTTTCCTCACCTGAAAAATGGTTATAATAATAGCACTTACCTCCCAGGATAGTTGTGAGGCAAATGAAGTTGTGAGCACAGTGCCTGTTAGCTATTATCATTAAATAAAAACCCCACACTTTGAGTTCACAATTATTATCTTCACATTTAACCTGATAATTATTAAAATGAAGGATTCCTTATTCATAAACACATACTTTATGGATTTCCTTATTCTAAAACTCCAGCAAAGTATGTACATTAGGATAGCAGGGAATAAATTGGGGGGGGTAGTATATCTGAGCATTAGAAATCATAAGACTTGGGTTCCATTCTCAGCTCTATCACTAACCAGGAGTAGAACCTGAATAAAACTGTCAGTTGTGACCCCCAAATCAGATATATGGGTACATATGTTATATGTATATATGTATAGATATATTCTGTAGAGAGATATTATATTATATACAGGGTGTCCCAAAAGTCTTAATGCAGTTTTAAACTGTAATAGCCATAACTTTTGGGACACCCTATTTATTATATAGATGTAGATATACATATAGATATGCTAGCTAACATTTATATAGCACTTTCAAGTTGGCAAAACTATACACACACACACACACACACACACACACACTTCACTAGATCCTTAAAACAATCCAATAAGGTAGGTGCTATTCTTATTCGCGTTTTACAATTGAGGAAACTGAGGCTGAGAGAGATAAAAGGACTTGCCCAGGATCATACACCTAAGTGTTTGTGGCAGGATTTGAACTCAGGTCTTCCTGACTCCAAATCTAGCACTTTTTTACTATACTACCTAGCAGCAAATATATGTACATTTAAAATACAGTATTTGCATTATCATGACAAAGAAAGTACATCTGAGCAACAAGGAAAGCAAAGAATTAGCTATGGCCAACAGCCCCAAAGAATACTGCCTTCAGCCAATATAGAAAGGCTAAGAGGAAGTATATACTGCTGATGTTTTTAGGAAGGCCCTTCACCACTCTATAAGGGCAGAATTGATTATACTTAAGGTGTGAGGGTGAAGGAAATGGATTTTCTGATCATTCTGTCTGCCCTTTTCTGGGTGTGGTAGTATGCTCTGTTGTTACCCTGCACATCACAGGAAGGCAGCCAGGAAATGAAGTGACAAGTAGGTTATGTCTCTGCCCTTCCTCCCAATTCCTGTCCCAGTATGCTTTTCTTGCCTGTGGCTTGGCTGAAACATTGCTCCAGCATTTGGAAGGGCCAGCACCAGTTGGAAGTAGATTGGGATGATGCAGTATATTCACGTTTAACAGATATTATGTACCTCTTAACCCTGTCTTAGAGTCTTACTACAGACCAAGTTTAATATTTGCTGAATTCTGACCTACAAATCTACTAATCTGTGTCAATTTTTTACTAGTCAATCAAAGCTTTACTAACAGAGATGCTTCTTAAAATCTTGTCAAATTTAAAAACTGATTCATTTTTCTTCCCCTTTCTGCATCCCACTTTTGGCTAATCCCTAACTTATAAGCTACTAAGAAGCAATGTATTGTATCTGTAGAAGATAGAGCCATCCACAGTAGAGTATTTAGACTATTTAATGTTCTCCAGAAGGGTTTTAAATGTCCATTGCATTAGACCATAACAGTGCAGGGTTTTTTGCCAAAGATATGCCTCATTTTTTCTTAAGATAATATTTTAATCAATGTTTTGTTTTCCTCACACACACATACAGTTATTGGTTTTTTTTTTATTTCTTCATCTTCAAGCTCTCTCAACTCTGTATTCTTTCTGTTCCTACTGATACCACGCTAGTTCAGGCCTTCATTAATATCTACTTGGATGATTGCAATAGCTTTTCTTTTCTCTCATTCCTCAATTCAGAATTTATACTGCTGTCAGATCAGCTCAGAAACACTCCTCAAAAATCTTATAATGGCTCCCTACTACTCAGCTCAGTTCCATCTTATTTTTCCAGCCTTATCTCATAATCCCTTCCATGTACAATATGCTTTCGCTGAACTGAATTATTTTCCATGTTCTTTATGAACTAGGCATTTTTTCTTTGCTCTCATTGTTCCCCCTTGTGTCAGTCTGTCAAGCATTTCAATCAGTCAACAAGTATTTGCTGTGTTTATTATATGCCAAACATTATGCTAAGTCCTGAGGGTAAAAAGAAAGGCAAAAATGTGGACCTTGCCCTCAAGGAGCTCATATTATAAAGGAGGAGATAGCATGCAAGAAACCAGGTCCATTCAAGATATATCCAGAGGAAACAGAGGGTAGCAAAGGGAAGGAATGAGAAATCTGCAGGAGTCTTCCGGCAGAAGATAGGCTTGAGGGAAATCAGGACATAACAGTGAGAAGGGAGCACATTCCAGGTATGGAAGAAGCTAGCAAAAAGACAGAGTAGGGAGAGGCAGTGTCCTGCACAAGGAACAGTAAGAAGACCTGTGTCAATGGACTGTATACCACATGAAGAGCAGTCAAATATAAGAAAAAGTAGGAGGAGGCTAGGCTATAAAGGGCTTTAAATACTAGAGAACTTTATATTTGATCCTGGAGGTAATAGGGAGCTATTAAAGACTTTTGAGTATGGGGATAATAAGCCTGTCATTTACTAACATTACTTTAGCAGCAGAGCAGAGGATGGACAGGAGTAGAGAAAGACTTTCAGCAGGGAGAATATAAGAGTGTTTCAATGGTCTAGGTGCGAGTGGAAAGAAGGGAATATATGAGAAATATCATGAAGGTACAAACAACAGGACATAAGGAAGCATGGAGTAGGAAAGAGGAGTCAAGAATGCACAGAGGTTAGGATCCTGAATGACTGGGAGGGTGCTGATGCTCTTGATCTTAATAGAGAAGTTTGGAAAATGGGAAGGTTTTGAGGAAAATATAATGTTTTAGCTATGTTCAGTTTGAGATACCTATAAGACATCCAATTTGAGATGTCCAAGATACAATTGTTACTGTGAGATTAGAAGTCATAAGAGTCATTAGGGATATATATGTGTGACGTGTGTGTGTGTATGTGTGTGTGTGTGTGTGTGTGTGTGTGTGTGTGTGTGTGTGTATGAGAGAGAGAGAGAGAGAGAGAGAGAGAGAGAAGGAAAGAAAGAAAGAAAGAAAGAAAGAAAGAAAGAAAGAAAGAAAGAAAGAAAGAAAGAAAGAAAGAAAGAAAGGAAGGAAGAAAGAAAAAGTTGAATTGACAGAAGCTGATTAAATCACCAAATGAAATAGTATAAAGTAAGAGAAGAAGAGCACCCAGGACAGAGATTTGGTTAGGGGCCAAACTTGTGGGTAGGGGCCAAAATCTGGATAAATATTCAGCAAAGGAGACAGAGAAGGACTGGTTATCTAGAAAGAAAGAGGAATCATTGTCATGAAAACCTAGAGAGAAGAGAGTAATGAACAAAGTCAAAGGCTCAAGAAGTCAAGGATGAGGGTTGAGAAAATACCATGAGATCATTTGGTGACTTTGGAGTGAACAGTTTCAGTTGAATGATGAGTTCAGAAGCCAGATAAGAGAGGGTTTAGAAAAGATTGAGAAGAGAGGATATGGAAGCAGCAAGTACTTTCTCAAGGAGTTTAGTCAAGAATGAGAGAGATAATAGGATCAGGTGAAGTTTGATTGGTTGGTTAGTTGGTTGGTTAGTTTTTAGAGGATGATGGAGAAACATGGACATATCTGTAGGCTTTAGGGAAGGGACAATTAGAGAAGGGGAGATTGAAGATTAGAGAGAGTGTGATTGACTGGGGACAACTGCTGGGAAAGATAGAATGGAATGAGGACAAGGATGGCTTTGTAGAGGGCTTTGCTTTGCCAAGTATAAGGGTCATCTATTCCCATGAGATGCAGTTGAAGGAAAAAAATAGTAAAGATACCTGCTTTTTTTTGGAGGGGGGAAGATAGGGAAATTGGGGTTAAGTGACTTACCCAAGGTCATACAGCTAGTTTTTGTGTTAAGTGTCTGAGGCTGGATTTGAACTTAGGTCTTCCTGACTCCAGGGCCACTGCTCTCTTCACTGTGCCACCTAGCTACCCCCAAGTAAAGCTATCTGAAGGGTGTGAGATGAGAAGGAAAGCAGATCGAGCACTTGGCAAATGACCCCAATATTTTTTATAAAGTATGAAGGGGGATGCTAGGAAAAGCTTGAGAAATGATGAAATAGCTTGAAATAGTTACTCTGTGCTAAGTGTGAGATTGACTTGATTAGGTAAATGTAAAAGGGTTGCCTTGCTGCAGTGAGGGCTCAGTTGAAATTATGTGACATAACCTTTTAGTTGACCAAGTCAGTATGGTTTCATGACTTTCTCCAGCTTCATTCAGCAGCATGTGACTAAGAGCAAAGGTTTCAGAAGATAGTGGGCATAATTTCAGGGTAAAGATAGGTGATAAGACAAGGGGGCAAAGGATTCAAGTAAGACAATAGTGAAGAGTTGTACTAAATCACCAAGGCAGGAATGAGGAACTATGGCCTTGTGGCCAGATGTGGCCTTCTAGGTCCTCAAGTGTGGCCCTTTGACAGAATCCAAACTTCAGTCAAAGGGTCACACTTGAGGACCTAGAGGGCCACATCTGACCTCAAGGCTACAGGTTCCCCATTCCTGCACCAAGGGATCAAGACAGGAAAGCAATGAAAGTGTAGCTTCTTGTAAGAGTGGTAACCAGGGAAAGAATTGAGAGGTAAGAGAACTTGAGATCATTGTGAGGATCAGGGTTGGGAATCTACTACACAAACCAATACTGCCAACATTTCAACGCCAACACCATGTGTTATCTCCTCCAGGAAACATTTCCTGACACCCATTACCATTAGTTAGCATAGTTTCTCCCTCAGCCTTCATATGGTAAGCACTTAATTGGCACTACTCTCATGCACTTATAACAGATTGTTTTGTATTTTAGTTATTTATTTAGAATGTGTTATAGTTCTGTATTCAATTGTTAGTGCCATCAGGGTTGTAACCAGATCTTACTTCATCTTCATGACTCTATTAATATTGTACATGATAGACAAAATAATGTTTTCTAAAGTTAAATATAAAAATTTTAATATTAGTTCGAATTCCCCTAAACAAAATAAACTAACCACAAAAAGCACTCATGAATTCGTTAAGTGATAGTGGGAAGTCAATGATTTTAAATTGCCTAATAATGACCCAGAACTGATTAATTTTTACACCGCAAGAGCTGACCATAGTGAAGTATTCAGCAAGTCAGTAAAAGAATAACTTTATCTTAGGATAAAGTCACAAATACCTATCAGCATCCTAAAAGCCATAGCAGTGGCTAAAAATGATAGCTATGTTTGTTGGATATACCTTAAAGAAATACTTCAGCTCAGCCTAGAGATCAAAGGTGGGGCAAGGGGAGAACTGCAAAGACAATAGTATCATTTTCTGCATTGGGACACCAGTCTGAAACATGGCAATTCCATGGAATTGATTGGAGAATTTGTCAGTACTAATTTTTTCTTAATCTGGATTCTTTTGAGAAATATTATTTCTCTACAAATGGCTTTATTATACTTTGAGAGTTTTCAGCTATCTATATTGTCTTTGGTTCTGCCCTCCCTGATATTTTTTAGTAGATAAAAAGGAAAAACCATGTGAGTAATGTAGAATAGGGGTTTTGCATTTCCATTGAGGATGCAGAAAGAGTTTACAAACTTGTGCTGCACCATGAAGGATTCAGTTTAGATCAGAGGTGAGCCTTGAGGCCACAGATTCCTCACCCCTGGTTTAGATATTAGTAAGAACCATTATGAAACAGTAGAAAATGCAAGATAAAGTGAATAACCAAAGAAAACTATAAAATCTCCTAGGATATCTTTAAGAACAGAATATAAAGGGGGAAATACCTTTCAAATCGATGGAATTTAGGCCTGTCTGAAGGCTGAAAACTAACTTGAGATCCCTATTAGTGTTATCAGTTTATGCTTTTCATGGTTCTTTACAGAATTCTCTGGAACAACAGGAGGAAAAATAAAGGAAAATAGGCATGATTCAAAAAGATCTTAGGGCTAACT
The DNA here is from genome assembly GCA_011680675.1 of Gymnobelideus leadbeateri. Lineage (NCBI taxonomy): Eukaryota > Metazoa > Chordata > Mammalia > Diprotodontia > Petauridae > Gymnobelideus > Gymnobelideus leadbeateri. The sequence continues at coordinate 477,888 of WOXC01000903.1, forward strand.
GAATAAACACTAACAATTGTGAAACTTATCTGAGCCTTGCAAGAAAAACTCAGAACCACTAAATAACTTCCCTGACAGAGGGAGGGTTTCATTTAGTTGATGGGACTTGAGAATCTAAATAATTTTGAACTTGTCCCAGGAGCACGGTCAACTGTCCAGAGGAATGGCATAAGGATGAACAACTCCATTAATTAATGAAGAGTTGGGTATGGCTGTACAGGTATTCAATGAGAAGAACTGAAGGCAGACATGGAGTTGGGCTCCACAAAGACTAGAATGTCACTGATAAAACAGGCATGTTCCATGAACAAGACACTCTATCTCTTGCTTCCAGGCATTTTCTCTAGCTGTTCCACATGCTTAAAAAACACTCTCCCTCCTCCACTCTGAATACTGATCTCCTTGGCTTCCTTTAAGCCCCAGTTAAAATCCCAACTTCCACGGGAAGTCTTTCCCAATATCTTTTAATTCTATTGCCTCCCATCATTTATTTGCTTCCAATTTATCCTGTATACAGCTTGTTTGTAGTTATTTGCTGGCTTCCTGGAAGGTAAGTGGCATTAGTTGACCAAAAGGCCATATTAGAGCCATTCTTACCTTGAGGAAACCTGCCCCTTTTGATCAATGAAAGAATTTAGGAAGGATACACATGACACAAGGAAAAAAGACTTTCACACTTTTTGCTGAATGAATCCTGGTGAGCAATGAAGGGCCAAATGTAGCATCCAGATTGCCTGGTATGAACTCAATTTGTGTGAGTGTGTGTGTGTGTGTGTGTGTGTGTGTGTGTGTGTTGTACAATGCCTACATCATTATAAGTGCTCTAACATTAAGAGTAGTTACTTTTCCAAACAAATTATATTTTTGGACATTTGTGCATGCTATAAACCCAATAATATTCTAAGCCCTGTACTCAGTCCATCTCACTGGAGATTGTCCTTGTGGCAAACAATTTTCCCTGGCCATTCATTGACCTTTAATGGTTTTCAAATACACACACATGCACACGCACAAACTGGAGGAGAGGGGGGAAAAGTGGCCAATCCATCAAAAGGGGAATGCAGAAAAGTTTACCTTTGATCTTTCCCTTGGTTAAAATATGTTATTTCACACATCAGGAACAGAGGGGAAAAAATCCTTGCAGATATAACATTTAGTAGCATCTTTCTTACTTGTCTCTGAAAATTAGTCATATCTTCAAGAATGACAATATAAGAGGGACTAAAGCATGCTTATAGAGAATTGTGGGAAAAGAAATGATCTGAACTTGAAAAAATATCACAAGCATAGAATGAGCATGAAACCTACAGCTACCTCATGACTACAAATAGAAACTGCTCAGAACATACCGTGCTGCCCATGAGAAATGAAGCATAACCCTAGAGTTCATGGTCTGGTCATTCTTTATAGTCATTAGAAAATAAATTAGTCTCCTACCAAGACACCTGCAGCCATGTTAAATCTTCAGCTGGCTTAAATATGGAAAGTTCTACTATCTGAGTTTCTTTTGGGCAAGATAACCTAGACATCCCGGTTATGAAGTATTGCCATGTCTAGGTCTTCCCTTAAAAGTGTGCGTCCTATCACCAAATCCAAGAAATACCTTGATTTTAGATCACTGAGACTTAGATGCCAATTAGATGTCTTTCATTCACCTATTCGGAAAAAAACCTCCTCTTTTTCTTAGCTTATTTCCCTTCCCCCAACCCTGCACAATCAAACAACTACCCTTGAAAAAACGCCAGCTACAAAATTATTCGAGGCCTCAGATGACACATCAAAGGGAGAGCAGACAGCAAAATTAATTGCTACAATTTCCTGTGAATACTATAATGACATGAGTGCTTTGGCTGTGGTGGGGGAGTATCAGAATCCAGAACAGCAAAGGGGGCTGGTTTTTAGGGAGATAATCTTAAATTGGAATGCAGTTGATCATGTGAATTTGTTTTTTTGTCTATTAACAAGCAGCATGTTCCAAGGAAACCGATCTCCTAATAAATTAGAGGGGTTTGGGTTTTCCCAGAATTAGTTTATTCTAAAATGTGAAACCTATTAACTGTATGCTCTTTGTCAATGTTCTGCCAAATTCAGACAATCAAATCTTTAATAAAATACATTCCAGATAGAGTAATTATGTGCCTATAGTCAAACTATGTTATTATGCTAGGACAATCTTCTTTGTGATTGTCCTGTACAGTACACAAATCAATTCCATTATGCATTCACTGAACTAATTCCCAAACCATTTTAACAAAAATCAATTACTGCAATGTAACTGGGCTATCAGATCAGATATTACCATTATGCAATTCAATGCAATTCAGCAAACTTTGTTAGGCTCCTTCTATGGGCAAGACCCTGATTTGAAATTGCATAGATAACTGAATAAATCAGAGAATACATGGACAGTTTTGCTTTTCCATTACCGATGGTAAGGCAATCTGCTAAGAAAGTCAGTAGTGTCAACAAAAGGGCAGAGGAAAATAAAGTTTACTATAATTCACAAAACATTGCTTGCAAAGATTTTCATAATTTAAATGATAATTATTAGTCATTCTTATCTATTCACCAAAAGGAATAGTCTATAGTGTCATAGTTTATTTGTATAAATAGTTATGATATACACTTCAATGTGCAATAAAATTCAATTTAGTGGGATGTCATTTGAGCAGAAATGTCAGTTTCACAAAATGAAAATCATAGGAAAAGATTGGGATACTACTTGTGACCCCTGTCCATTCTTATTTAGTTTTTATGTCTTTTAAATTACATTAGAAGAACATCTTTTTGTATGAAATATTTCATCTTTCAATATTATGTTTTATTCACATTTTTACACAATTTTATGGTACATTTCCAATTTATATTTTCCTGAAGTTACTTTGATCCCAACTTATTCTGTTTACAAAAACAGGAATTCACTGTAATGAAATTTTTTTTTTTTTAATGTAAGAGTATGTGGCAGGGCGGAGCCAAGATGGCGGAGTAGAAACAGCTCATCCAAGCCACTCTACCCCCAGATTCCCCCCAAACTATGTAAAAGGGGACTTTGAAAAACTTCTGGAGTCCCGGCACCCACAGAACAACACAGAGAAGCTAACCTCCCGCTGAGGACAGCCCATCAGGAAGGACGAGCGCAGTGCTCTGGGAGCTGGCAGCTCGCAGAGCGCGGGGAGCTGAGCCGAGCCAAGCAGAGCCCAGGTCCCGGTGAGCCAAGGTTTTAGCCCCAGGGTGGCAGGGCCAGCAGCCGGCTGGAGGAACCCCAGAACACCAGCAGCTGTGGAGACTCCAGAATTATCAACATAGACATGCCTAAGACAAAGTAAGAGGTTAGTGCCCTATGAACTTTGGGACAATATTTGGGGAATGCGTCAGCTTCCTCCCCTGGGAGCTAGAAGCCGCTGGGGAGACATGCCATTTTGTAGTTTTCAGAGGCAACTCCAGCTCCTGGCCTGCGAACTGTAGGGAGATCCAGCGATCAGTCTTGGGGGGTAATCACTCTTGCTTTAACATCCCTGGATCTGGATTGTGATCTGGGGTGGAAGTCGTGGGTGGGTTTACAACTTGCCAGAAACGGAAGTTGCCCTTCCACACGTTCAGGACGAAAATTCCCCTGTCAGCAAAGCCATAGTGTGGCAACAAGCCCAAAAGTCAAGTAATTAAGTGGCAACATGCCAGGGCAAAGGAAACAGAAAAATGCAACCCTAGACTCCTATTTTGGGGGCATAGAGCGGGAAAAGAACTGTGAGGTCAGAAGTCCTGCTCCAAAAGCCCCAGGGGAAAATATGAGTGGGTTGCAGGCCATAGAGGACCTTAAGAAGGACTTTAAAAATCAAATAAGAGAAGTGGAGGAAAAATTGGAAAGAGAAATGAGGAAGGATGCAGGAAAAGTATGAAATGAGGGTCAACAGCCTGACTGAGGAAAACAACACCTTAAAAAATAGACTAACTCAAATGGCAAAGGAGGCCCAAAAGGGCAATGAGGAGAAGAATGCCTTAAAAAGTCGAATTTGCCAGATGGAAAAAGAATCTCAAAAGTTCACTGAGGAGATTCATTCCTTCAGAGTTAGACTGGAGCAAATGGAAGCTAATGACTTTATGAGAAATCAAGATGCTGTTAAGTAGATCCAAACAAATGAAAGATTAGAAGGCAATGTGAAATATCTCATGGGAAAAACCACTGACCTGGAAAATAGATCCAGGAGAGACAATTTAAAAATTATTGGACTACCTGAAAGCCATGATCAAAGAAAGAACCTAGAAATCACCCTTCAAGAAATTCTCAAGGAAAATTGCCCTGATGTTTTAGATCCAGAGGGCAAAATAGAGGTTGAAAGAATCCACAGATCACCTCCTGAAAAAGATCCCAAAAAGAAAACTCCCAGGAATATTATAGCCAGGTTCCAGAATCCCCAGATCAAGGAGAAAATACTACAAGCAGCCAGGAAGAAACAATTTCAATATTGTGGAAACACAATCAGAATAGCACAGAACCTGGCAGCTTCTACAGTGAGGGATTGAAGGGCATGGAATATGATATTCCAGAGGGCAAAAGAGCTGGGAATGAACCCAAGGGTCACCTACCCAGCAAAACTGAGTATTTTGTTTCAGGGGAAAATATGGTCATTCAGTGGAATAGAGGACTTTCAAGCATTCTTGAGGAAAAAACCAGAATTGAATAGAAAATTTGACATCCAGACACAAGAAGCAAGAGTTGCCTGAGAAGGTAATCAGGGAAAAGAAATCAAAAGGATCTTATCAAAGTTGAACTATTTACATTCCTATATGGAAAAGCAATAACTGTGACTGATGATATCTTTCTCACTATGAAAATAATGGAAGAAGGGTGTGTGGTCATATGAATACATATGTGAATGTGTGTGTATATGGTTACAGTTATATATGGATAGAGGGCATAGGTTGAATTTGTTGGGAAGGGAGAATACTCAAGGGATGAAATTATGAGGTGAGAGAGGAAAGTGGCAAGAGGAGATGGGGAGAGACAGGGTAGGGTAAACTATCTCATGTAGAAGAAGCAAGGGGAAGTGGTTGCAAGGGAGGGGGAGAATAGGAAGGCAAAAAGGCAAAACTACATTCTCATTGAATTTGGTTCAAGGAGAGAATGACATACATACTAAATGGGATATCTCAACCTACAGCAGGACAGGGGGAAGGGGGATGAGAGCTGGGATGATGGATGGGAGGGCATCCTTGGGGGGAGGGGAGGTTGGAAGTACCCACTATAGAAGAGGGACAGGATCATGTAGGGAATGGACCAGGTGGGGGGTGGGATGAGTGGGAGGGAATTATAAGCAGCCTTGTACAATATATCTACTATGATAATGTTTTGCATAGCTAGACATGTACAACAAATACTGAATTACTTATCTTCCCAGAGGGAATGGGTGACAAGGGAGGAAGGAAATGGATCTGAAATTCGAGGTCTTAACATTAAATGTTTCAAATATATATAAATACTATTATTAATAAAAAAAGAGTATGTGGCTACAGGTAAATATTGACCTCTCCCACACAGAGCAGTCCATCTCAGCCCTGGAAAGACAGGAGGACTCTCTGGCAGAGGTGGTTCTTCAGAACTGCAGAGGCCTTGACCTTCTTAAACAGGGTGGCCTGTGTGCTGTCCTTGGTGAGGCTTGTTGCTTCTATGCAAACAATTCTGGAGTGGTGTGGGAAAGTTGGTACACCAGAATATTGCTAATGGACAGAGAGAGATGGAAAATTCTGAGAATGAGTATCAGTCCCTGTTCCCCTGGAACATCCCCCTAGCTCACTAAATTGATATCAGCCTTGGTATTAGTATTAGCCTCTCCACCTCCTGATCATAGCCCTAATTGTAGGACCCTATGTCATCAATTGCTTTCTACAATTTGTAAAATCCAGTGTTAACTCCATTAATGTTAATTATCAGGTACCCCCCCCCATCCTTTAGGAACAGAATTGGGTAATCTAGATGTGACCCCTAGATGTGAACCCAGCTATGTCAAAGGTTTGACATACCTACAAGAAAGAGTAGGGAATGTTGGACCCGGCTCCACTCTGCCCTTCCCCCATTGATTTGTCACTTTGCCCTTCCGGAATGTTGGACACAAATCCACTCACTCTTTCTTTGATTTGTAAAGCAGTCAGCCCAACCTTTCCTTCATTGATTTGTAAAGCAGAGAACTCCACCTTGCTTAATCTGTAAATAGGCAGAACCCCCACCCCTTGCTTTCCCTTGATTAATCTGTGGGCGGGAGTCCCAGCCTAGGGTTTTGTGCTGGTGGGAAATTCAAATGTATACTGACCAATCACTAATTGTAGTTTCAAGTGTACACTGACCAATCATTGGAGCTTCAGCTTACATCACTGTAATTTCAGCTTATGTAACCTGGCTACGGAACCTCTATAAAACCAGCACAATGTCTGTGCCAAAGCACTGTCTGATTTGGGTGACCATGTACCCTGACAGTCCCGTGGTAATAAAATCCACTTTTTAAATTAAAAAAAAAAAAGAATATGTGGCTTATCCTCTTTTAGAATTAAGCCACATTTCAATTATGAAGGTGCCAAGAATATAGCTAAACTAGTATCAAAGACAAGGACTTTCCTCTCTGAGTTTTGATCAAGGTCTTTCTGTGCCTTTCTGTGTCAGAAGAAAAAGGATTAAGGTTTTTTAAAAATGGGGAATCCCAATCTCCAGAGCTGTTTGATAGTTAATAAAGCATTGCCTAATTTATAAACTAGCCATTAGAAAATGAAAATGGGGGTGGGGGGGAGGAATGGCATGCTCACCATAAGCTAGACAATTCTGGCTGAAAGACCTAACTTCTCAGACTTAGAAAATCATGAAATGTAAGAGAATTAGCTGGAAAGACCCTGCTTTTTCTCTAGAGAGCTTGGCACTTGGAGCTAAGAAGCTTCTGCTGGAGAGATGCTGGTTTTAGTAGCTTAGACTTCAAGGAAATAAGACAGGAGGAGTTGTGTGCTAACCCTAGGGCTAATATTTTCTGCCTTTTTAAAAGAGCTAGAAATGGCATAAACACACTCTGAAGAAGAGAGATATCTAAATATTTCAATCAAGTCAAACACTAAAAGTGATAAATCTATTAATTAATCTATCAACAAGTATTTATTAAGTATCTACAATGTGCTAGACACTAGAGTAGGCACCAAAGACAAAATTACAAAGAATAAAACAATCCTTACTTCCCTATGAGTTTATTTTCTAAAGGATAAGACAACAGGTACTTAAAAAACTACATACATAATAAATGCATAGTTAACAAATAAAAGCATATACAAAGAAGTTAAATAAAAGTAGTTTGGGAGGAGAGGAACTCTATGGGAACCAGCTGTGTGACCCTGGACAAGTCACTTAACCTCTGTGCATTTCCTTATCTATAAAACAAGGCTAATAATAGCACCTACCTCAGGTTTTTCCTGAATATCATTTTCTATGTTCCTCTAGAATTATTTCCCACAAGCTTTGTGTGTTAGACATGGAAGTCTTGGGAGATAAGGTACAGAGAACACCAGGAAGGTTAAGCAGGAAAAGTTTTAGAAAAGATGCCTATTTAGTTGCAGTTTGGACTAGATAACTTCTGAAGTCTCTTCCACCTTTGAGATTCTAAACTACAAAATCCTTCTGAACTATCCCCTCCCTCATTTTTCCTATTCTATCTTGAATCCCATCTACATATTTACCCACTTTCTTTTTTTGCTCCAATCTCTAAGGTCCTTCTTTTTGTTAAGGATAACCCCTCTATGTGTACCTTTGATCTCATGGCAGATACAAAATTATTCAAGGCTTCATATGACATATCCTTTGCTAATTCACCATATACTTCCTACTTGTTATACATATCTGTAGCATACTTTGCTCTGATCCCTATTTTTTTTCCTTTATACTCTCTCCCTTAGTAACTTCATCATAATTCTCGTCACAACCTCAACATAGGCTCAATTATTATCTCTACATAAATGACTCCCAAATCGATATATCCAGCCCTAATCTCTCCCCTGAACCCCACTCTCACAATATTAACTGCCTGATGAACATCTCCACCAAGATGTTCCTTTGGCATCTCAAATACATCTCTAAAGTGGAATTCATATTTCCCCTTGAAACTTTTGTTCCTCTAAATTTCCTAGTTCTATTTTTGGTTTTACCATTTTCCCAGTCATCAGGGTTGGTAAACTCAGTTATCCTTGACTCTTTCCTCTGTTTACTCCTACTACTCCCACGACATTCAATCTGCTGCTACATCTTGTCAAATCTACTACCATCACACCTCTCATATTCATTCCCTTTTCTCCAACCCGATTTAAGATGGACTCCTCACTATTTGTCCAGACCATTTTAATAGCCTTCTAATTAATTTCCCTGCTTCCAGTCTCTTGACTTGCCAATACATTCTCTATGTAGCTGCCAAAGCAACTTTCCTAAGGCACAGGTATGATCAGAAATCTTTAACACCTCTCTATTGACTCTAAAAATGAAATGCCAGTTCCTCTATATGGCATTTAAGGATCCCAACAAGTTGAGTCCAAAATATATACCTTTCCACCTTTATTTTCTAGTGCTTCCCTTCATGAATTCTATGTTCCAGGCAAACTGGATAATTAACTTTTCTCCAAACTTAATATTTTTCTCCAACTTCCATACTTTTGCACAAGCTATATCCCATGAGTTAAATGCACTACTTTCCCATTGATGCTTTCCAGAATCCCCTATTCATTCAAGGTTCAGCCTAGGTGCTACTTCCTCAGGTGAGACCTTCCAGATCCTCTTAGCCCTTAATGCTCTTTCCCCCCTCAAATCCCCTTACATTTACTTATCTGTCAATAACATTGTGTATCCTGCTCCTTCCCCCTTGGTGGAATTTAAATTCTTTGAATGCAGGACTATATATAATTTTTGTCTCTGTGTTCCCAGGGCCAAATACAAAATCTTGCACATAGTAAATACTTAATAAATCTTTGGTGAATGATAGTGATAGAGATCTGGTAGCCCTACAATCAGATGCTGTGGGGCTCTGACATTTTTCAAATTATGAGGAAGCTTACGGTAAGTGCATAGGAGACATTCAGAATGCTTGAGAGGTGAAAAGAGTAGAGGCTTTACAAATTTACACTTTCCAGCCCACTTCAGGCACCATGTCAGGAAGACAAGATCCTTATGCAAGTAGAACAGTTATCTCTGGGCCAAAGACCAGGTTGGGAAGATAACAAAGATAAATATATCAAATTATTTTAGACTTTGTAAAAATGTGATTCATATCATTGATAAAAATATCAGAAACAAACTAAAAGGAAAGTTCTCTCATTACTTTAACCTTTCTAGTCAAAAAACATCCTTAGTTTTATGCATTTCTGACCTTCACTGTTAATCTTCAATTCATCAATTCAGGATTATATGCTTGGAACCAATTGCAGGAAATTCCTCATGTTGATAAGTGAATTGTAATATCTTAAATACAGCCAAGAAATTTGCAATGCTACTTGACTTACTACTAAGCTAAAGGAGACTACTTGATTTCTTTATTGGAATTTTAAAATTAGATTTCTTTTTTTAATTCAAATTTTTAGATATTGGCTATGTATAAAGATTCTTCATATAGATTTAATTCCCCATTTAGTTGGTATTACCCAAAAATGAAATGAGCTTAGAAAAAAGTGGAAATTATTAGTATAGTAATATAAGAAAACTGCCCAAGAGGGAAAGATCCAACAGCTTTTGATACACATGTATAACCTATATTAAATAGCCTATCGTTTTAGGAAGAGGGGAGGGGAGGAAAGGTAGAGAGAAAAAATTGAAATTCAAAATCCTGTAAAAATGAATACTAGATGTAATTGGGAAAAAATAAAATACTGCTAAATTTTTAGAAAAGAGTTTGGCCATTAGTGTTTCTTTGACCACAGTAACTAATGAACATCATATATTAAGATATGGAAAGGTGCCATTCTGTGTCCAAGGAAATCAAGGATTGCTTCCAGTATTAAACTTTAATTTTGGCTGTTTTTTTATCAACTCTTAGAAGATTTGGAGGGCAAGCCTTTGAAGTGAATCTGTTTTAAAGCCCTTATTCTTTAGGGAAGATTTGGCCTGTAATTGTAGGGATCAATTTTCCTTATATATTAATTCCATTAAATTCCCAAAGGCAACAAAGAACTTCTATTATGGTTTTGGTGGATTTTTCACTTCTGCTTTCAGAGACTTTTTGTCCTCACACTCCAAGGAACAACATTTATTTCATTTTTCTGTAATATTGTAAACAAATACTAGAGGTTTTTCATGGTAGTTTTTAAGTCAGAGCTAGTATTTAACACTGATACACAGTAGCTTGTTATTAGAATGGAAATTAAAAACATAGCAGAAGCAGGGAAATCTGGTAATTCAATAAGTGCTATTGTCTTGAGTGATTTTAGAAATTGGTCATTGAATTTTATTTTTTAAATTGCCTTTCATCAGTGAGAACTCAAACTGCATTCTGCCTTCTAATAAGTTTATATAAAGTTGCATAACCATGAAAAGGAATAAAGTTTGCTTTGATCTGCATTGAGTCCATCAATTTTTTATTTAGATATGGATAGCATGTTCCTTTGTGAGTCCTTTGTACTTTTCTTGGATCGTTGTGATGCTATGGAAAGCTGAGTTGACCATAACTGATCATCACACAATGTTGCTCATACCATATACAATGTTTTCCTGGTTCTGCTCATTTCATTTTACATCGGTCTTTCCAGGTTTTGCTGCAATCTGCTTGCTCATCATTTCTTATTGCACAATAGTATTCCACTACATTCATATACCAGAACTTGTTCTGTCATTCCCCAATTAATGGGCATCTCTTTGATTTCCAATATTTTACCACCACAAAAACAAGTACTATAAATATTTTTGCGCATGTAGGTCCTTTCTCCCTTTTTATGATCTCTTTAGGATACAGACCAAATAGTGGTATTATTAGATCAAAGGGTATACACAGTTTGGTTGCCCTTTGGGCATAGTTCCAAACTGCTCTCCAGAATGGTGGGATTAGTTCACAACTCCACCAACAGTGCAATAGTGTCTCGATTTTCCTACATCCTCTCCAACATTTATCATTTGCCTTTTTTTTGCCTTATTCATTCAATAGGTGTGAGGTGGTACATCAAAGTTATTTTAATTCACATTTTTCTAATCAAAAGTGATTTTAGAGTGCTTCATCACATGCCTATAGGTAGTTTTGATTTTTTATCTGAAAAATGCCTGTTCATGTCCTTTAACCATTTATCAATTGGGGAATGGCTTGCACCCTTATAAATTTGACTCAGTTCTCTATAAATTTGAGAAATAAGGCCATTATCAGAGATACTTGCTATAAAGATTGTTTCCCAGCTTTCTGCTTTCCTTCTAATCTTGATTGAATAAATTTTGTTTATGCAAAAGCTTTTTAATTTAACATAGTCAAATTATCTATTTAACATTTTATGATGCTCTCTATTTCTTGTTTGGTCATGAATCTATAATTCACTTAACTTCTCCTTAAATACTTTGGATGCTATATCCTTTGGTGCATATATGTTTATTATTGATATTATTTCATTGTCTATGGTACCTTTTAACAAGATGTAGTTTCCTTCCTTATCTCTTTTAATTGGGTCTATTTTTTCTTTTGCTTTGTCTGAGAACAGGACTGCTAACCCTGCTTTTCTTATAACTTCAGCTGCAATATAATAATTCTGCTCCTATTCCTTATTCTGTGTGTATCTCCTGCTTCAAGTGTGTTTCTTATAAACAACATATTGTAAGATTCTGGTTTTTTTATCCACTCTCCTATCTACTCCCATTTTATGAGAGAAGTCAGCCCATTCACATTTCCACTTATGGTTACTAACTGTATTTCCCTCATTTTATTTTTCTTCCTGTTTGTCTTCTCTTTTCATCCTTTCCCTCCTCAACGGTTTTGCTTCTATCTACAGCTTCTCCCACCCCCAGTCTGCTCTCCTGTTTGCCCCCTCCCTACTTTACGTAATTTCCTTTCTTCCTACTTTCCTGTTGGGTAAGTGAGATTTCTATATTCAACTGATTGTGTATATTACCCTCTTTGAGCCAATACTAAGAGAAAAAGTTTCAAGTGATGCCCATTGTCTACCTTCCCATGTTTCCCTCCACTGTAATAAGTTTTTTGAGCCTCTTCATGTGAAATAATTTACCCCACTCTATCCCTCCCTTCCTCCTGCACCCAGGGCACTCCTCTTTCTCATCCTTTAATTATTTCTTATGTTGCTCCCTCAAATTCTCCTTATACTCATATCCTCTGTTTATGTATATTCCTTGTAGTTGTACTATTAGTGGTACAATTACAAGATTCATCTTTCCATGGGGGCGGTGAGGTGGCGCAGTGAGTAGAGCGCCGGCCCTGGAGTCAGAAGGACCTGAGTTCAGATCAGGCCTCAGACACTTAATCCACACAAACAAAAAAACCTAGTTGTGTGACCTTGGGCAAGTTACTTAACCCCAATTGCCCTAAAAAAGGGGCGGCTAGGTGGCGCAGTGAGTAAGAGTGCCGGCCTTGGAGTTGGGATGACCCGAGATCAAATCCAGCCTCAGAAAATGAGCACCCACACACAAATAATGACTAGCCATGTAACCTTGAGCAAGTTACTTAACCCCAATTGCTTAAAAAAAAAAAGATTCATCTTTCCATTTAGCAATGTAAACAGTGCAGCTCCATTGAATCCCTTATGTTTTCTTTTCCCTTTTTACCATTTAGGCTTCTCTTGGGTCTTGATGTTGGACATCAGTTTTTTTGGTCTTCTCTTTATGAAAACCTGAAATCCTTCTATTTAATTGAATGACCATTTTTCTCTTGAATTATTATGCTTAATTTCACTGTATAGGTGATTCTTGGTTGTAGTTCTAGCTCCTTTGCCTTCTGGAATATAATGTTCTATGACATCTGGTACTTTAAAGTTGCAGCTACTAAGTCCTATGTAATTCTGATTGTGGCTCTCCAATATTTGAATTGTTTTTTTCTGGCCACTTGCAGTACTTTTACCTTGACCTGATAATTCTGAAATTTGGTTATAATTTTCCTTGGAGTTTTTATTTTGGGATTTCTTTCTTGAGGTGATTGGTGGATTCTTTTGATATCTATTTTGTCCTCTAGTTTCAGGATATCAGGGCACTTTTCCTTGATAATTTCTTGAAATATGCTGTCCAAGTTCTCCTTTTGATTATGGCCTTCAGGTAATCCAGTGATGATGACATTGTCTCTCCTGGATCTATTTTCCAGGTCAGTTGTTTTTCTTCCATTTTTTCATTCTTTTGAATTTGTTTGATTGATTCCTGGTGTTTCAAAGAGTCATTAGCTTCCACTTGCCCAATTCTAACTTTTAAGGGGTTGCTTTCCTCAGTTAGCTTTTGTACTTTCTTTTCCATTTGGCTAATTTTACTTTTTTAAGGAGGTGTTTTCTTCAGTGGATTTTTGTATCTCCTTTTCCATTTGGACAATTCTACTTTTAAAGCAGTTGCTGGGGCAACTAGGTGGCACAGCGAACAGAACACTGGCCCTGGAGTCAGGAGGACCTGAGTTCAAATCTGACCTCAGACACTTAACACTTACTAGTTGTGTGACCTTGGACAAGTCACTTAATTCCAATTGCCCTCCAAAAAAAAGCAGTTGCTTTCTTTTTCCAAGCTATCCACTCTTTTTTCATAATTCTCTTATATCACTCTCATTTTTTCCCCAATTTTCTTCCACCTCTCTTATATGATTTTTCAACTCTCTTTTGAGCTCTTCCATGAGTTCTTTCTAGGCTTGAGACCACTTCCCATTTTTCCTTCAGGTTTTGTTCATAGGTGTTTTGATATTGTTGTCCTCGTCTAAGTTTTGTGTCTTAATCCTCTCTGTCACCATAATAATATTCTATGGTCAGATTCTTTTTTTTAAAAAAGTGTTCATCTTTTTTGGCCTTTTTCCTTCCTTTTAAATTTAATCTCTGCTCCAAGAATGGAAGAGGCACTGTCTTAGGCTTCTTGTTCCAGGGGCTACAGGCCCTGGTTTTTTACCTGATACTACACCAATGTTACCCTGATGCCTACAGAGGACCCTCATGTCTGGTGCTGCACTGAGGGGTGGGGTGGGGGCATTTGATGTATGCTGAGGCCAGTGGGATTTCCTCAGGGGCTATGCCTAAGCACATGGTGGTCTGGCCACAAGAGATTGTCTCTTTGCCCAAGACTATGCTGAAACACTGGCAGTTCTCAAAGCTGGAATATTTCTTTCTCCTGGTTATGCTGAGGCAGATGGGGGGTCCTAGTGTTGGCATTTGCCTACTCCACCACACTGGGGCTCAGGATTGCCTGATTTTCTGAGGTGGGGCTTGCTGTTGGCTTGCAGGGACACTTCCTCTCCTGGACCACACATCCCTTTTACCTGAGTGAGACAGCCCTTTATTGCTGATCTTCCAAGTTTCTTGAGCTAAAATTAGATTATTTCATCCCGTCTTTTTGCTGGTTTTGCTCTTCCTGGAATTGTTTAGGGGAGTTATTTTATGGTTGTTTGGGAGTAAATATGGGAGAGTTATGCCAATTTACCATTTACTCCACCATCTTTACTCTCAGAAGTCATCTCATGGCCCAACTTTTTGTGATGAGCTCCTCTAAACATATTTAGGTAAGTTTCCAGGCATACAATAAGCATATAATCCTTTGCTGGGCCTCTATTTAGAGCTTAATTAGAACTGACAGAGCTAATACTCAAATATGACCTGACCTTCAAGAACCCATAGTTACCTCCTATGATAAGATATCAGGAGAAAGATTTTTGACAAATAACCTAAACAGTACCAAAAAAGGTGAAGGCAGGGGCAATCAAACTATGCAGTGAGGGATTAGTTGCTGCAACACCAACTATCAACCTTCTTCATATCCAGCCAGTCCTAAGAAGGAATAGGTGGAAAGTCCAAGACCCTTATGCCCCTTGCCCTGAAAGAATATCCTTTAAGGGGCGGCTAGGTGGCGCAGTGAATAGAGCGCCGGCCCTGGAATCAGAAGGACCTGAGTTCGGAGCCGGCCTCCGACACTTAATCCATACAAACAAAAAACCTAGCCGTGTAACCTTGGGCAAGTTACTTAACCCCAATTGCCCTAAAGGGGCGGCTAGGTGGCGCAGTGAGTAGGAGCCCGGCCTCGGAGTTGGGATGACCCGAGATCAGATCCGGCCTCAGAAAATGAGCACCCACGCATAAATAATGACTAGCCGTGTAACCTTGAGCAAGTTACTTAACCCCAATTGCTTTAAAAAAAAAAAAGAATATCCTTTAAGACTGTGAGTATTATTAGTAATTTTTGTAGTAGCAAGCACCCTAACACCCTCAGGATGGCCTGTTAGCACAGGTTCTTTGATCTGCTTTTCTAAAGGAAAGACAACTTTAAAGGAGTTAATTGTCTTACTTTAATTAATAGACAGATAAGTAGAAAGAAGTGAGTATCCAAGAAAGAATCCAACAGACAGGGCTCCAACTGTCTGAACAAGTAATATAACCACCTACATACACCACTAGATCAGAAGAGCACCATCTGAGTAGTCAGAGGTCTCTTAACAGTTACTCAGAGTTTAATCCAGGGAATTAAAATGTCCTTCTCATGAGTGAGCCCCCAAAGCAAAATATTACCTCAGAATATATATATATATATATATTCACACACACACACTTTTGGCTAATAGGCTCAGAGCCAGAAGGCATCACAACTCTCATGACTTAGTGCCTAATTAGCTTGGTACCAAAAGGTATGAAAATCTTCTTACAAGCAAGCTTCCCTCTAAGCAAGCTCCTCCTTAGGTAAGTTCCTCCTCCAATGGGCTCTATATGACTCAGGATATATCACAGCTGTGATTGAAATACCTGTGTACCTTCAGACCTGGGGACATGGCTCCTGTTCCAAGGGGAAAGGGGGCCTATATGGTCACATAGGCCTATTAATGGATGGGGAAGATCTTCATATTCTATTAACATTACAATTTGTCACCCACTAATACTTGTATGGTAACAAATTCTTCCTACCTATTTCTTTCCCCTCCCTGTATTATTCAATCAATGGTCACTCATCTAAGAATATATTCTCTCCAAATTCCGTATCCCATTCTGTCTTTCTTCTCCTTCTCAAACCTACACTTACCTATGCTCCTATTCCAACTCTTTTCAATCCTTCCACTGAACCCTTTTGGAATTCCCATTCTATACTAACCAAACTTCCCTTCCTTTTACATTCCTCCTCTAAAACCTTGCTTCCCCAGATGATACTGTATCTCTAGCAATACTCTGTAGAATTGTAGGTACCTTCACTCACACACCTGACACTCTGGTCCTGGAGGGTAAGTTGAAATACTCCTAGCTCACCACTTCCATTTTCAGACTCTTCCTTTGATACTTTGAATTAGCAAACTCTCCTCCTCTGAAGTTCACACTATCAAAATTTTGCACCTTTTTTTCAAACCATGGTGGCTATTGTCTACTGGTCTTCAGCTCATTCTCCCTTTTAGCACTAGATCCAGTTTTCCTCTGTACTCCAATTCCTGCCCTTGAACTAGGAAACTTTAATATCCCTAATGATGTTTTTTTCACATTTCCCAACTTCTGAATTCCTCAAATTCCTTAAATACCATTATCTATTCTTTTATTCCATATCAACCATACACAGCACTCTGAATTCACACTCTGAATTTCAAAATTACACGTGTTCCACTTCCTTAACCAAAAACTGACATTCCTCTACCTGACTATATCCTCCTAACACATCATCTCTTTTGTTGCCTCATAAATCCTAAACCTAGTCTTTACCCTCCTTGCAACCTCCAAAGTCTCTCCACTTCTCAGTATTTTCTCAGACCATCACCCCTGCTATGACTTCACTTTGCTCCTTTCCCAATCTTAACCCTATAGTTAATTAATTCAACTCCATACCATCATTAACTAGCAAATTCCTTATCCTTCTGTCCTATCTTCATGCAACCCTTGCCAAACCACAGCCCAGGATGCTCCTCTGCTTGTACTCACATGCTGCTGAATGTAGCTGGAAGAAGTCACACAACTATGCTAACTGGGCATACCGTATTCATGTTATCTAACTAAGTTGGGTTTTGGTTGAAGCAAGACAATCTTTATATTCCTCTGTAATTGAGTCTCTATTTCAAAAGCTATTCCAAAACTTCTCTCTCCAGGCCTCCCACCCTTCTCCATACTCTAGGTGATTCTTTAAGATTGCAAATTGCTGAGGAGATATAGAACTACTTTGGTAGAGGAAGTTTCTGCAATCAAGGGAATTCCCAGTATCAGTGAAATCCCCACTTTTTTTCTTTCCATTATGTTCCCTGAGAGTAGGGATAGTTTTAATTTTTGTATTTACATCCCTAGTACCTAGCATAGTATCTAGTTAACATAAATACTTAATATTAAACCAAGAATATGCTTATTTCACTTAATTTCATTAGAGAGGCAGCATTGTCACTGACTCAGTCACTGAACTTCATGTCAGAAAACTTGTATTTTCTTCTTTCCTTTGCCTTTACTCTCAAACAATATCCCTTTAAGGCTGATAGCATTATTATTCATCACTTACAAATACTTCCATGGCTAACAAACTCTTACCACCTATTTTAGGAATTCAAAAAGTGAAAGTGATTAGGGCAACTAATCACTAATCACTAATCCCCACCAGAATTTGGGAATCATGGGGGGCCAAATCAGTATGCAAGTTAACATAGGCCAAACATCCAGTATAAATTGTTACCAAGGTTTGTTTGTTTGTTTTAAAAGCTTCAAAATTCAAGAGGTTAAGATGGAAGATAGAATTTTATTGCAGGATGAGACACTAGGACTGAGGAGGTGAAGAGTGAATTAGTAGTTAAGGTACCAGGGGTATTATGAGAGTCAGAGTATATATAGGACTCAACCCTTCTGTCTATTGCTTTGACCTTTTATTCCAACAGTTTGTATTCCTTGTGTCCTTCCCTCATTGAGGCATACCAGTGTGGCTACATCCAGAGCTGCTGTGCCTTCTTCTGACTCAACCATGCCAATGTGGGCAAGGATTCAGATAGGCTTAAGTGTTGGCTTTGCCATTTTCTTGTGAGACCTTGAGCGAGTTACTTAATTTCTTGGGACCTCAATTTTCTTATATATAAAATGGTAATAAATAATAACCACATTAGGTACATGGAAGCAATTTTTAAGTGCAAATGAGATGTATGTATATAAAGTACTTTATATTAATACATATATACTACATAAATATTAGCTATTAATATTTCCCCAAGGTAAAGGTGTGAATTGGTGTTGAAATGGTAAAAGGTAATATATAGGAGAAAGAAGTAGTAAGTGGTTTAGAAAATCACGCCTAAATAATAGTCAACTGCAATTTGTAATTTTAATTAAAAAAAAAACACAGAACAATACAGAACCAAATACCACATAAAGACTGATGTAATAGGATATCTCTCATGTATATATAAAAAAATGTGAAAGAATTTTAAAAAGAGTCATAGAGATAAATGTTTGAAAATTCTCTGGTTATTAATTTCAAGAAAAATACAATATAGGGAGATATACACTTGCCAAATGTTTTTGCTGCTGTCATGGAGGAGGGAAAGTGTAGAGTACAAATTGAAGAAGGGAATCTCTCTGAATGCTAAGGTCATCCAGATGTCTTATTTGTGGATAATGTCATGTTGATTGCAACAATTCCCTTAACACATTGCAGAGTCTCCTAAAGTAAATCTATAATTATTCAGAAATCTAACTGTCCACACAGGAAAAATTAAGAAAGTCTATTATCTGGCTGTTGATGGGTAGTTGGATAGATAGCTAATAAAACTTATATGCTGGTTCAAGACAGTTGGATAGAGACAGCAGATATTGAACTAGGCCCAAAATAGAAGGAAGAAGATTGGACTACCTTTGAGAAACTTTACCTTGCTTTTCATGACCTCAAGCTCCAATTTTAAATAGAAACCCATATTTTAATGTCAATATTTCCTCAGTAATGCTGTATGGCTGCAAGTCATGGAATAGCAAGATCTCTAAAGAATTAAAATTTTGGCTAACATAAGAGCAGTGGAGAGGTTCACAATGGGTACACCAGTGTATTACCAACAAAGAATTGTACACTGAAAGTGAAATTAAATATATCCTTAATGAGATCTATGATTGAAAAAGGAGATAAACTCAGTCATTTAGCAAGAGTAAGGAGTAACAAATAAAGAGAGCAAGGTGCCAACTGTATTCACTCAATATCAGAAGATCTAGAAGACTCCCATAATATTGAGTGGACACTCTGTAAAGGGATTTATGGGAAGACATAGAGAAGGATTATATGGCCTAGAAACGTATGGATTGGTAATCTATATTACTGAAGGGAGTGCTCGATATATCAAAGAGACCATGGATTCAACAAAGCCTCAAAGTAAGCAAATAAAAGTAGAATTTTTCAAAGTAACATTTAACTTGAAAGTAAAAGATGAAATATTACGGTCAAATGAGAACCTTTACTCCTCCTTGACCTAGTGCAAGTCTTACTCTTTTGTCTTTCTTTCCAACAAAAAAAAAAAAATGGAAGTAGGAACGATAACAATAACAGTGACTCAAAAGCCCTCTTCAATTTTTTCTAAAATAATTATGAAGTGAATAATTAAAATGCTTTGTCCTTATAAAATTATTTTTCCAAAAGGAATACAAATTCCTTCCTATGCATTAACTCTTTGGTTGTCACAATGCATTTGATGAAATGTGTGAGCAGTAAAATTTTCCATTGTGAGCAATGCTTCTGCATCATCTTTTCACCTCTATGGAGCCCCAGTATCCCAAAAAATTAACACAGAGGGAGAAAGATTCAATAGAATTTATAAGAAACACAACAGGAAGCAAGATTATACCAAACTTCTCTAGGACAGAAAGAATACAGTGAAAACTGCCCTGTCTCATTTCTCAATAGAAATGAGACTGGGATCTGTATTTTATGAAGACCAGGAATGACTTCTGCTCTTCTTTCCATTTTTCTTGTAGTCGCACTGTCATGAATTTGATGAGATCGAGAAATCACTAACTGGTGCCACATGGAAAAGTGAGGAGACTATGATGAGTATTAACCTGAAGATATAACATGTAGAGAGTTAGATAACCAGAGTCTAAAGTGTTAGGAAAGATCTTTATCCTAGAGCAGAGATGAGACTTGGAGACATAAGGAGAGAGGATTCAGAATTGCTGAAACTACCATTTATTGTGAATTCTGTTGGACTGGTGATCCAGTATTTGTATAAGGCTGGTTTTCCTCATCATATTTCCTGTTTTCCCTTGGGTTTGGCCAGTTATGTGTGGAATGTAAATACCCTCCACATCATACACTTCCATGAACTCTATATGCATGTGCTTGGGAGTTTCCTTAACCAAATCTGAAGATCTTAGAGGACAACTGGGAGGAGGTTTAGGAGATGGCTATAAGAAAATACCTCTATAATACCTGCTTCATCTATTGCTTTTCCATTGCAGGCAACATAGAAAAAACTATATGACCAATATATGCTTTCTCTGAATCTTTATATTCAGGGGATCTTGAATTGTCAGAGGTGAGCCCAGATGGGATTAGCACTCATGAACAATGTTTCAACCACAAATTTTATATTGAAGTATTTTGAGTAATATTTATTTGCCCCCTGGATTAATGGTGGACCTGGCCAGTGGGTTTTAATCCAAAGCATTTTATCGCTACCACAGGTGCTTGTAGGCTGAGTGCCCTCTAGTGGTCAGGCAGTTTTCTACAGTTTCTTGAGAATCCATCCCATCCATGAACCAGAAAGAAATGAACAAATTCACTGGTCTGCTAATGCCAACATAATGCCTCTTAGTGAGCCACTTAGATATCATACTCCTTTGCTGGATAATTAACACAGTGAAAATCTGTCTTGCTGAAAGCTTAATGAAGGCAGCACTAGAGCCACGTTACTCAACAAACCAAGGTGGGAGGAGAAAAAGGTTAAAATAGAGTCAATTTTTGTTTTGCCAAATCAAAAGCTAACCTCAGAGTTTCTTTCTTTAAGCAGCACTTATCAGTGACAAAAATCCAAAACTATACCAGACTGATGTTCTACCATTGTTGCAATGCAACTATGGTGCTACCCAATAAGACTTTGCAACAAAATCCTCTTGGATATTCAATGATAATGAAGATATAATATGCTAATTGTATGATATATCACAGCATCTGAGACCCAGTGATTTTTATTTCTGAGCTATCGTGATTTGCTGGACAGTATACTGGAGCAGAAATAAAGGCACTTGGATTCTATTTCTTATTCTGCTAAGTAGATTTGTGGTCAGAATTTCTTTGGCCCTCAATTTACTCACCTGCAAAAAATAGGCTAGCAATTCCTCCCTTAATTCACAGGGGTTGTTTGGGGGCTTTTTCAAAAAGAAAATACAGGGTTTTCCCTTAATGAACAGATCTTGCTATAATTAATCCAAAGACTCCAGTGGATCTTTATTGCACATGGGAGAGAATACAAACCATCAATCCTAGCATTTAAGGTCTTCTATAATCTGTCTACAGTCTATTTTACTCTATTCTCACCAAACAAACTAGACTACTTGCTAGTCATTCCAATTTACCTACATGTGTTCACTTCTTTGTATTCAGGCAGAGTGTCACTCCTTGCCACCCCTAACTTAATGCCTAGAGCTCCCTACACATTTTTACCTGGTGAAATCCTTCTATTCCTTCAGACCCAACTTTGACATTGCCTCTTCCATAAAGCTTCCCAGATCCCTTTTTTTCAAATTTCCTCTTTGTCTAACAATTAAGCAAAGGGGTAACTCTTCTGAATAGATGCCTCAGTCTACCATTCATACTTATAGAATTTGCTGATACTTTTTGAGTTTGCAAGAATAGCACTCAAATAGCTACGTTCTCTCAGGAACTTTGCTTGAAATTAACATGCAGTCATCAATTGGAAAATGGTGGTAATGGCTAGAATTATGATCCAAACTTCCAGGTTTCCTACAGCCAGAGTGAAAAGAAGCAGCATAATTTTTTACATAATTATGCTTTCTTCTTCATGAAAAAAAAACTCTGTATTAAAATATCTAAGCATACATCTAAATAGGATCAATCACTTTTTAAAAGAATGTATACCTATAGATTTAGATAGTAATAAAAATAAAGTTAGGTACAATTAAGTAACTTTCTCATGAGTGTTCAATTCTGATTCATCCTAATCCTTTCTCTTTTTTCCCTTCATGCTTTTAATGAGAGAAACATGGTGTTCCAGCAGGTATGACTGAATCAGAGGTGGTAATAACTAGATCCATCTCTCTTCATCACCTCTAAGCAGTAATAAATGTGTAAAAAAAAGTGGGGGCCTAGGACAACAACTCCCCCTACTCTCCCCAAATGAAAAAAAATTCACAGGGAAAATAATTTTGAAGAAAAAGGAAGTGACTAAAATATTAGTAAAATCTTAAAAGTCTTAATTCAATAAGTAAATATGACCAAGTAAAGGAAACTGAGGAGTCTTTATGAGAAAGGCATAATTTATCAATGACTACCTACCCAGAATCTCACTGCAAGAACCTTTAGAGAACATAATATGTTCAGTATAAGAAATAAAAGAAGATATAAAGATATAAAAATGGACATAACATCAATGAAAGAATAGGAAAAATGGTAGTACAAAATTCAACCACTTAACTTAAATGAGTGAATTCTCTGAGGAACAGAATGACCTTGTTCATGAAAAAAAAAGAGTTGAAAAAAGATCTTGAAACAAAATAAAACACAGCACAACTAGAAGATAGAGATCCACAGAAATGAAGGCAAAAAGAATAGAGAACATAGATTAGTGAGATAAACTGAGAATTATTGGTCTCCAAATAAAGTAACATGAAGGTCAAATAACATGAAAAACACATTTCAACTAGAGAAAATTTCCTAGAAGTAATAAAAACAGACAACAAAGCAACAGAATTTGGTCACTAAATCCAATTTCAGTGAGGAGAAAATCTTATAAGGATCCAAAAGGAAATATTCTTTTCAATGAGTATAATTTCAAGGACTGTAATATTTCTCATTAAGAATAAAGAAGAGGGGGGCGGCTAGGTGGCGCAGTGAGTAAGAGCGCCGGCCTCAGAGTTGGGATGACCCGGGATCGAAACCGGCCTCAGAAAATGAGCACCCACACATAAATAATGACTAGCCCTGTAACCTTGAGCAAGTTACTTAACCCCAATTGCTTTAAAAAAAAAAAAAGAATAAAGAAGAGGCAGCCAAGATGGTGGAGTAGAAACAGGACTTTCACGCAGCTCCAACTTCCACCTCCTCCAATACACATAAAAAATGACTTTAAAGAAACTTTAGAGCCACAGAACCCACAAAGTGACAGAGAGAAACAAATCTCCTGCTGAAGGAAGCCTGGAAGGCTGGCAGGAAGGGTCCGTCTCAGCATGCTGGGAGCCACAAGCAGTCCCAACTGAGCCAGGGTTTAGCCCCAGGGCAGCCTGACAAGAGGTGGCTGGAGCTGACTTCAGGAGAGTGAATCACTAGCAGCTGTGGTGGTTTCCAGACTTCTCAATCCACAAATGCCAAAGACAAAGTAAAAGGCCAGTTTGGAACTTTGTTCAAATGGGGGAGTGTGGTCTGGATGTTACCCCAGGAGCAAGAAGCAGAGGGGGCACAGTTGCTGCAGCCACTGCTGCATGGCTGCTTTAGAGCTTAGGAGCTGATTGTAGGGGGATCAAGCTACCATTCAGAAGCTAAGTGCTCTTGCTTTGACCTGCTTGGACCTGGATCACAGTCTTGGGTGGTGGTCCTGGGGTGTGTGACCAGTGAGCCAGAGCATGTGGGGGCTGTAAAGAGGGAACCCATCCAATAGATCCAGCAGCTGTAAAAACCCCAGTGATTTGGGACATAGCTCTCTCTATATTAGAAGCAGAGTTCTACCATAGCAAAGAGTTCAAAAGTCAAGTAATTGGCTGACAATATGAGCAAGCAATGGAAACACAAACAGATGAGAGAATATTTTGGGGGGGTCTCAAAAAGGATCAAGGCATGGAGTAAGAGGAAAACACTGAAGTCAGAACTCCAGCATCAAAAGCCTCCAAGAAAAATATGAATTGGTTACAGACCATGGAGGAGCTTAAGAAGGATTTTGAAAATCAAGCAAGAGAAGTAGAGGAAAAATTGGGAAGAGAAATGAGAATGATACAAGAAAATCATAAAAAGAGAGTCAACAGTCTGCTAACAGAGACCCAAAAAAATACTGAAGAAAATAACTCCTTAAAAATAGACTAAATCAAATGGCAAAAGAGGCCCAAAAAGCCAATGAGGAGAAGAATGCTTTAAAAAGCCAAATTTGCCGGATGGAGAAGGAATTTCAAGAAGTCACTGAAGAGAATAACTCCTGCAAAATTAGATTGGAGCAATTAGAAGCTAATGACTTTATGAGAAATCAAGATATTATAAAACAGATCCATACAAATGAAAAAATAGAAGGCAATGTGAAATATCTCATTGGAAAAAACAGTCACCTGGAAAACAGATCCAGGAGAGATCATTTAAAAATAATTGTTCTACCTGAAAGCCACGATCAAAAAAAGAGTCTAGACACCATCTTTCAAGAAATTATCAAGTAACATTGCCCTGATATTCTAGAACCAGAGGGCAAAATAGAAATTGAAAGAATTCATTGATTGCCTCTTGAAAAAGATCCCCAAAAGAAAACTCCTAGGAATATTATAGCCGAATTCCAGAGTTCCCAGGTCAAGCAGAAAATACTGCAAGCAGTCAGGAAGAAACAATTTGAGTACTGTGGAAACACAATCAGGATGACACAGGTCCTAGTAGCTTCTACATTAAGGGATTGAAGGGCTTGGAATATGATATTCTGAAGGTCCTAGGAGCTAGGACTAAAACCAAGAATCACCTATCCAGCAAAACTGAGTATAATGTTTCTGGGGAAAATATGGTCATTCAATGAAATAGAGGATTTTCAAGCATTCTTGATGAAAAAACCAGAGCTGAACAGAAAATTTGACTGTCAACTCTAAGAAGCAAGAGAAGCATGAGAAGGTAAACAGGAAAAAGAAATCATAAGGAACTTAGCAAAGTTGAACTAGTTACATTCCTACATGGAAAAACAATAATTGTAATTCATGAAACTTCTCTCAGTATGAGGATAGCTGAAGGGAATATATATGTATACATACATATCTATGTATGTATGTATGTATAGAAGGATGTATAAATGTATGTATATATGTATAAATATATTTGTGAGTGTGGGCATTTGTATGTTCATGTAAACGTAGACAGAGGGCACAGGATGAGTTGACTATGAAGGGATGATATCTAAAAAATAAAATTAAGAGGTTAGTGAGGAACTTAT
The DNA here is from genome assembly GCA_011680675.1 of Gymnobelideus leadbeateri. NCBI lineage: Eukaryota > Metazoa > Chordata > Mammalia > Diprotodontia > Petauridae > Gymnobelideus > Gymnobelideus leadbeateri. The sequence goes on from WOXC01000903.1 coordinate 503,309, forward strand.
TGAGAGAAAGAGAAAGGGAGATATAGATTAGGGTAAATTATCTCATATAAAAGAGGCAAGAGAAAACTGTTACAATGGAGGGGAAGAGCAGGAAGGTGAAAGGGAATGGGACAATCTGATTCTCATTGAATTTGGCCTAAGGAAGGAATAGCATACACACTCAATTGGGTATCTTACCCTAGAGGAAAATATCGGAGTAGGGGATATGAGGGGGAGGGAAGACTGGGGGAGAGGGTAGTTAGAAGCAAACATTTTTGAAAAGGGACAGGGTCAAAGTAGAAAACAGAATAAGTGGGGGATGAGATAGGATGAAGGGAAATATAGTTAGTCTATCACAATATCACTTCTATGGAAATGATTTGGGTAACTACACATGTACAATCTGTATTTAATTGCTTATCTTCCCAATGAGGGAGGGTGAGGAGGGGAGAAGGGAAAAAAATCTGGAACTCAAAGTTTTAAAAACAAATGTTTAAAAATTAGGAGCTGGGAAATAAGATATACAGGTACTGGGGTATTAAAACCCATCTTGCCCTACTAAAAAGTTAAGGGGATAAAGGGGGAGGATATAAGAACAGATTGGGGGAAGGGTATTCAGTAGGCTAGCTATTTTGTGGAGTTAAGGGAAAGATGAGGAAAGAAGAAATGTAACTCAAAATATTTGGAAAACTAAAAATAAATAAATTTAAAATAAGAAAAAAAAGAAATGATGAGCAGGCAGCCTTCGGAAAAACCTGGAAAGACTTATATGAACTGATGCTGAGTGAGGGGAGCAGAACCAGGAAAAGATTGTACGCAGTTACAGCCACAGTATGCAATGATTAACTTTGATACACTTGGTTCTTCTCAACTATGCAAGGTTCTAAGACAACTCCAAAAGACTCATGATGGAAAATGGTATCCACATCCAGAAAAAGAACTATGGAGTCTGAATGCACATCAAAGCATACTAGTTGCTCTCTCTTTTTGTTTTGTTTCTTCTTTCTCGTGGTTCATTCCATTGTTTATAATTCTTCTTTGCAACATGACTAATGTGAAAATGTTTAATGTGAATGTATATGTAGAGCCTATATTGAATTGCATGCTATCTTGGGGAGGGTGGAAAATTGGAACTCAAAAGCTTGTGAAACTGAATGTTGTAAACTAAAAATGAATGAATGAATACATAAATTAAAAAGGAATAATGAATAAAGATTGAAATATAGTATAGCAAAAAGCAAGGGAAATCTTGACCATTTTAAAATTGTCAGCCTGGCAAAAAATTAACATATTACTTCCTGATATAGAATGGGTTTTAAATACAAACAAATAGTTGCAACATCCTTCAGAAACAGGCAAATAAAAATGAAAGAAAAAAGCCAACTTTAAGCAACACTTTTGACATTTAAATACATGAAAAACTAGGACTTTAAAAAGTTTTTTTAAGCCTTCAAAACAAAGAATTACTAAGTGGTGACACAATATGTACATGCTTTTAGAAGTAAAAAGGCTCTTGTTTCTTTGAAGTACTCTCTTAGTGAAAAATTCATTTAGATGAATATTTAACACATTAGTAGTATATCAAAATAAATTTCAAATGGATAAGTGGTTACTATATAAAAATACTAAAATATGTAAGATTAAAATCTCACCAATCTTTAATCATCAGAACCTATCTTTCATAGCTATGGAAAAGTAAAAAATTAATAACCAGCTGTACTATGAGAGAAATTATAAAAGACAAAATAGACTTTCTTTTTATAAAAATAAAGTTTTTGCATAAATAAAAATAATGAAGTTAAAAGAAGAAATTATACTGACCAGCAAAAAAAAAAAAATTGTATCGCACATTGTAGGATTCCACATCAAAGGCTATCATCCAGGCACCACACACCACTTACGTTGTAGTATTATGCCATAAGGAATGGTGAATGTGAAGAATTCCAAGTAAAATGAGAATGTTTGTATGAACTGATAGGAGACAACAGATACAAAAAAGAACACTATACATACTAACTACAACCGCATAAATGAAGGCAAAATAGGTCAAATACATTGTATATAATTGGTGCTACCTTGTTAATGGACACAATCAAATTTTCTTTCTTTTTTTTTTAACCAAATATTAAAATATAAGGTACACAGAGGGATGAGACAATCTATTACAATCACTCTTTTGCTAAGCTGATTAGTGTAAGTAAACTTTATTTGGGGTTTATCTGCCTGTTTGTTTATGCATGTCTGCTGTGTTAAAAACAGCATTTGTTTATTTTTTTTAAGAAAAGAATTTGTATGTTGTAGTGTAAAGGATGGAGCAAAAGACGAAGAATTATTTGACCTGGGTTCAAATTCTCAGGATTTGAAGTTGGAAAAATCACTCCTCTTCTGTGAACCCCTCATTCCTAACCTGTAAAAATAGGGTACTCTACCACAGATGATCTCTAAGTTCTCATTCAGCTCAAAGTCAGTCAGTCAACAAGGATCCATTAAACATCTACTACATGCCAAACCTTGTTAATCCTGTGAATCTCCTCCTACCCACTTGCTTCAATGTCAGAATACCCCTAGGCATCCAATTCCCCAAATCTTGCAAGAGAAGTTACATTACTTCCTCCATTCTGGCAGCTCTCCACTAGTACACAGAAGAAACTTCAAGAAAGAAAAATGACCCAGAAGCCTCCTCCCTCCATTGCTCTCCAAGGGATTCTGTCCCTCAAAGCCAGCTACTAAAAACACAGCCCAGACTTTTAGATCCATTTTCTTCAGAATTTTCTTCTGTCACAAAACTTTGATAGATGTCAGGAGAAAGAGATCAGGACATATGATGTACATTTAGCTCCCTTTGCTAGGAGAGCTAATTGTCTTTTTCTCAATGAGAAAGACTTCTTAACCATTTTGGCTAACCTGTGCCTGACTCTCCCCTCCCTTTGTCAGATACGTGCTTAAAAATTTCAGCAGTGAACACTTAAGTTTATCTAAGGAAAACTCTCTTCAGCAATACTGTAGCTCACGTATAATTGTTGTAACCTTTTAACAGAGACTACCTACCAAAAAAAATGTAATTAGATCATAGTTAAATTAGATAAAACCTTTTTTTTCTTTTCTTTTTTTTCTTTTTTGTAAACAAATGCTTTATTAACTTCTGGTTTACATCATGCATTTCCACCAGATTTTGAGTTACAATTTTCCCCCCATTTTTTCCCTACCCACCACCCCAGAGTAGCAGTCCCACTAGATATCCCCTCATCCAATCTGCTCTCTCCCATATCTTCTCCCATACCCCCTTCGACTTTGCCATTAGGGTAAGGTGAATCTCTGAGCCCCAATGCCTGGATATCTTATGAAACATTTAATTTTAAAACTTAGATTTTCAGATCCATTCCCTTCCTCCCTTGTCACCCACTCCCTCTGAGAAGATAAGCAATTCAGTATGTGTTGTACATGTATATCTATGCAAAACATTACCATAGTAGATATATTGTAAAAGACTGCTTATATTTCCCTCCCACCTGTCTCACCTCCCACCTGGTCCATTCCCTACTTTGATCCTGTCCCTCTTTGATAGTGGGTACTTCCAACCTCCCCTCTCCCCAGAATGCCCTCCCCTCCATCATCCCTCCTCTCATCCCCCTTTCCCCTACTCTGCTGCAGGGTGAGATATCCCATTTAGTATGTATGTGATTCTCTCCTTGAGCCAACTTCAATGAGAATATGGTTTTGCCTTTTTGCCTTCCTGTTCTTCCCCTCCCCTGCAACTACTTCCCCTTGCCACTTCTACATGAGATAGTTTACCCTACCCTGTCTCTCTCCATCTCCTCTTGCCACTTTCCTCTCTTACCTCTTAACTTCACCCCTTAAGAATCATCCCTTCCCATCAAATTCAACCTGTGCCCTCTATCCATGTATACCCCCTATCCATATGCCCATATACCCTTCTTCAATTATTTTCATAATGTGAAAGGTTTCATCAGACACAGTTATTGTTTTTCCATGTAGGAATGTAAATAGTTCAACTTTGATAAGTTCCTTTTGATTTCTTTTCCTCGATTACCTTCTCAGGCATTTGCTTCTTGTGTCTGGATGTCAAATTTTCTATTCAACTCTGGTTTTTTCCTCAAGAGTGCTTGAAAGTCCTCTATTCCACTGAATAACCATATTTTCCCCTGAAACAAGATACTCAGTTTTGCTGGGTAGGTGACCCTTGGCTTCAATCCCAGCTCTTTTGCCCTCTGGAATATTATATTCCATGCCCTTCAATCCCTCACTGTAGAAGCTGCCTGGTCCTGTGCTATTCTGATTGTGTTTCCACAATATTGAAATTGTTTCTCCCTGGCTGCTTGTAGTATTTTCTTCTTGATCTGGGAGTTCTGGAAACTGGCTATAATATTCCTAGGAGTTTTCTCTTTGGGATCTTTTTCAGGAGGTGATCGATGGATTCTTTCAACCTCTATTTCCCCCACTGGGTCTAAAACATCAGGGCAATTTTCCTTGAGAATTTCTTTAAGGATGATTTCTAGGTTCTTTCTTTGATCATGGCTTTCAGGTAGTCCAATAATTTTTAAATTATCTCTCCTGGATCTATTTTCCAGGTCAGTGGTTTTTCCCATGAGATATTTCACATTGCCTTCTATTCTTTCATTTGTTTGGATGTGTTTAACAGCATCTTGATTTCTCATAAGGTCACTAGCTTCCATTTGCTCCAGTCTAACTCTGAAGGAATGAGTCTCCTCAGTGAGCTTTAGAGATTCTTTTTCCATCTGGCAAATTCGGCTTTTTAAGGCATTCTTCTCCTCATTGCCTTTCTGAGCCTCTTTTGCCATTTGAGTTAGTCTATTTTTTAAGGTGGTATTTTCCTCAGTCAGGTTGTTGACTGTCATTTCATACTTTTCTTGCATCTTTATCATTTCTCTTCCCAATTTTTCCCCCACTTCTCTTATCTGCTTCTTAAGGTCCTCTATGGCCTGTAGCCAGCTTATGTTTTCATTTGGGGCTTTTGGTGCAGGAGTTCTGACCTCACAGTCTTCCTCCTGTTCCATGCTTTGATCCTCTTTGCCCCTAAAATAGGAGTCCAATGTTGAATTTTTCTGTATATTTTGTTTCTTTTGCCTAGGCATGTTGCCACCCCCTATAAAACCTGTTTTTAAAAAACCTCACAGAATTTGATTGCTAAAAAGAGATAAAAAGCCCTTCTGGACCTTGACTTGTTGTTAGATTCACCCTAGTATCACATGATTCTTTCAATATTATTTCTTTTTTTTAAATTAATTTATTAGTTTAGTTTCAGTTAACAAGATTCAATTCCATAGTTCCTTGATTTTCAAATTTCCTTTACCTCCCTCCCCCCACCCTCATGACAGCATATAGTCCAGTATAGGATCTGCAAATACATTCATATTAGACATTAATCCAATTACAAAGGCGTATTGTACTAGGGGGGATGGAAAATTGTAAAGAAGAAGTAAAACCAAACAATGAAAAGAAAAAGATCAATTAGTTTGCTTCCATCAGGATTCAGGCTCAGTTCTTTCTAGTTATTTCTCTGGATGTCGCATTTCTCTCCTTCATGAGTCTTTCGGGATTGATTTATATCACTGCATTGCTGGAAAGAGTCCAGTCTGTCATAGTTGGTCATCACACATATGATGTGTCTGTGATTGTATACAAATTTCTTCTGATTCTACTCTCCTCACTCAGCATCAGTTTGTATAAGCCTCTCCAGGTAAATATGAAATCTGTCTCCTCCTCTTTTCTTATAGCACAATAATATTCCATTACAGTCATATACCACAACTTGTTTAGCCATTCCCCACTTGATGGGCACCCCTTTAATTTCCAATTCCTTGCAACCATGAAAAGAGCTGCCAGGAATATTTTTGTACATTTGGGTCTTCCTCCCACTTCTATGATCTCTTTGGGATATAACCCTAGAAGTGGCATTGCTGGGTCAAAGGTTATGAAATTATTTATAGCCCTTCAGGCATAATTCCAGATTGCTCTCCAGAATGGTTGGATAAGTTCACAACTCCACCAGCAATGCATTAGTTTTCCAATTTGCCCACATCCTCTCCAGCATTTGTCATTTTCTTGTTTTGTCATCTTAGCCAATCTGACTGGAAAGTCAATATTATTTCTATAACTAATTTCTTTTTTTTATTTTTATATATTATTTTCCCCAATTACACATTAAGACAGTTTTTAACATTTTTTAAAAGTTTTGAGTCCTAAATTCTGAAATAGGTTACATATATATATATATATATATGCAAACCTGTAAAAACATTTCCATATTAGTCATTTTATAACTACCTATATTCTTAAATGAGCAAATTGTATTACTTTTTTTTAATAAAAAAAATAAACTATAGATTAATGCAGAAAATACCAATGAATTATTTAAGTGTTGCCACCTTTAGTACCACTGACCATTTTATCTGAATTGAGTTCCTCTACTCCAAGGAATTAAGGAAACCACATGGCTAGTGGGGCTCCCAAAGCTCTATACCCAATTCAGAGGGGGCTTTCCCTAACCTGATTGCTGTTGTTTTCTTGCAATGGCATCAGCTAGATCTATTAACTCCATATTTTGGTGGCCTACCCCACCACAAGAAATTAGCAAAATAAGATGATCTGTACACACTTTTGTGTATAATAGGCAAAATTTGCTAAAAACTAAAAATTTGCTGAAAACACTTGCTAATAGGCAAAAGTAAATCTCTGAGAGGGCATTCCCATCTCTCCATTTCTTCTCCTCCTCTACAAAAACACCATGTTATTTCATTTACATTAGTCAATTTGATATTACTTCTTATGCTCTATAATAATAGGTCCTTGTGATCTGAAGTAGTTTCCTGCATAGATTGAGTACTGATTTAAGGAGACAATAATTTAACATTCATAACAGCCTGGATTCATGTAAGCAGTGAGATCTTTATTTGTAAGAAAATTTAAGTGCATCTCTTCACAAAATGGAGGACTCTCAGTCTCTTCCAGAGTACTTCAGGGGCTCCTAGTAGTGTATAAGAACTTCATTTTTTAAATGTATAAAATTCACCTTCTATTATCAGTGTTATTTTGCACAGAACAGACTCTAACTGAAGTATGACTCAATATCTGGGGATATCAAGAAGGTTCTAATGACTTCAGGTACATGCTAAAGACCAGGCAGTACTGTCTTAGAAGATAAGAAAGGATTGGATATTACTGGCCTTCTTTGGCACTTCAGTCCCCTGCAGTCTCCCAGGTTGGGAGAGGCTTGTACTAGAATGGGTAGAAAACAGCCACTTTAGCCTACAACAGCCATTGATGAGTTTCTTCTAATGTAATTCCCCCATCACCCATCCTGGACCCTCTACAAGATTCCAGTATGGTGTAGCAGAAAAATCCCTATACTAGGAATAAAGACAACCACCTTTGAGTCCCAATTTTGCTATTAAATTTTCAATGTGATCCCGGACAAATCATTTATATGGCTCTTATTGTTCAAGCAGGATTATGGGATCTCTTAAGGTCCTTTTCGGCTTTAAAATTCTTCAATTATGACTCTTTTTTAAAAAATAGATTTTAATGAAATATTTTATTTTTACATCATCTAGATTTCCCCCTGTACTCTTGAACTTTTCCCCAACAGAAAGCCATCCCTTTAATAGAGACTTTTGTTTTTAAAGGAAAAAAAGGAGAAAAAAATGTAGTCAAATGAATCAATACACTAGAAAATTCTAATAAGGTTTTATATCCATAGACTCTACCCTAAACTCTCTCTACACACACACACACACACACACACACACACACACACACACACGTACACAAAGGCATGAGGGGAACTGTATGATTATGACTCAGTCATTCTGATAAGGTCCTAAAGTGTACATGTTGAACTTGGGGCTCATAAGAGCTCCTGGGAGATCTCAGACTTACCTGGTCCTGTTTCCTGTTCCACTTGGGAATTAACCCTGCTCTGTGCCATGCTTGTAACAGATTTGGGCTCTCCAAGAGAATCCTCTACATAAAGCTATTCCCCCTTTCCTCCTCTGAGTGTTCTCTCTCCCCATACTGGGTACTCCAAAAACTTCCTGAGAGTACAGGCTCCTAGGCAGCCAGTTTAGGTTACTTTATACAATTGGACTTCAGTTCCGTAGATAATGGGGCTGATCCAGATGACCTTTGAAGGTCCTTCCAGCTCTAACAAGGAATGAGTCTACAATTCTGACAGCATAAGCAATGTAAGCTGGAGTAGAATATGAATAGAGAGTAAAGAAAAATTCAACAAGTGAAGGATAAAATGGAAAAACATAGTTAAAATGTGTTCATCTGTAGGAAAATCTGTGCTGTGCCAGTGGTTCCTAATAATGAATAGTTTGCATAATTTGAAAAGGACTAAGTGCTCTTTCACTAAGGCTAATTAATGAAATTATTAAAACAATGATGAAATGAGCAGAGCTTTCGGTGCAACACCTACAGTTACTCTCAATGTAGAAGAAATTAAGTTGTCCCCTTGGGAGTTTCATCCCTGAAGAAATAGTTCATATACTGGGTAGAACTGGCCACGACAACTTCAAATAGCAGTTGGCATGCTACTTTGGTAAACAAAACCTACTACCTCACAATAGTGGCGTGGCCCTGCCCTTTGGGATGCATGGAGAGGACTCATCTTAAAATTCACTACTCCTGAATATCAAGGAGAGGCACAGGCTGGCAATCACTGCTTAGCTTCAAGGCAAAATGGCTCACTGAAATCACCATTGATGGTAGACAGGATCTCAGGACAGTAGAACCTTTTGATGATTTCTACATATTGTTGATATACCACTGACTTAAATGATAGTTGCACATTCCCTATACTTAGAAAAAATTCTCTTACTGTTGCCAAAGGTCTACTTTCAGTGTGTTTGTGAATTTTGAATATTAGATTCATAAAATCCAAAAAATAAAACAGTTCTTTAAAAAAATTAGAATCTGGGAAACAAAAAGTTGTCAGAATTTTTAAATATAGAATCATGAAAAAAAAAACAGATTATGCCCAATAAAATTTAAGTATGGATTTTATTTTTTTATTGTTCCTTGAGAGCATATAGAAAATATCATCATAGTGTTTTGCAGAAGATAGGTGTATTTTAAAAATGAATTAAAAGTTATAATATAATAATATTTATATATTTCTTAAAGATTTACACTATTTTTCACGTTATCTCACTTTATCCTCCTAATAATCCTGTGATTATCCCCATTTTGCAGATGAGAAAATTGAAGCTTAGAGATACTAAACGACTTATCTATGGTGCTTAAGGTAAAATTTAGACCCAGCTCTTTCTGATACTGAATCCAATACTCTATCAAGTATACCACAATGCCAATTGAATACTGAATTCAATTCCATTTTTAAAAAATCAATGTAAAAGCAATTTGGTATAGTGGAGAGTGAGCCTTCAAGTCAAGAAGATCTGGGGTTAAATTCTATTTCTGATCTATATTAACTATGTTATTATGGGCAATCCATTTATCTTCTCAAAGTCCTCAGCATCTAAAATCATAAATTGCAGCCTTCTTTCCTATCTGTATCAGCAGAATGATTTTTCATACAAGGAGTTTCCTAGAGATATGACATTATGGATCAGAACAAAAAATAGTGAGTTATTTATGGCACAAATGCTCATAACTTATTAGAATATTCAATTCAAAATACTCTATTTCCCAAATAATTTAGATAGATGGGATTTTAGTGTGTCTTAGACAGAATAATGATTGTTACACCCCAGATATTGGTTTTTATGTCTACATTCTTCTTATTTCAATGAAACATTCTGATTTCAAATACTTTAGCACACCAAAAAATTTTAAATATTCCATTGCAGTCAAAACCTAGCTTCAATGCCAATCCAGAAAATTGGCAAGAGTTAATAAGCCTCAAATTTTGTTTATTGTTGTTGTAGCAACAAAGCAAAAAGAAAACAAATGTAGAGTAGAATCAAAACAAATGTTAAAGGAAAGATTAGGAAGTAGAAATTGCTCACATGAGGGAAAATGAAATGTAAAAATATCAAATAGTCATAGAATCATGATATTTTAGACACATGGCAGGTGCTTAGCAATTATTTGTTGAATTCCTAAATGTAATCTTCTTGTAAAAAGAGCTAACCTCACAAGAGCCAGCTTTACCAGATTTCATGGAAAGCCTGGGACATTCTCAAGATCTTTCAAGGTATTGTAATTCAACAATTAAAAATAAACATTTGAACAAAATGATTACTCAAGTAACACTGTGTGTGTTCGCGCACATATGTGTGATTAGCATGTCAGTTCCTCTAGGGTAGTGATTGCTTCATTCTTTGTATTTGTATCCCCAGCACCAAGTTCAATTATTGTTGATTTGTTACTTCTGAGAGGACAAGGAGGTTAAACAATAAAACTAAGATAGAATAAGGATTCAATTAGTCAGTTACTAAATGTTTATAAATCACCTAATATGTGCTGGGCACTCTACTAAGCCCTGGGAAAACAAAGGACCAAAACAGTCACTACCTTCCAGATCCTCACAGTCTAATGATAGAGACAACATTCCACAAACTATGTACAAACAAGCTATACACAGGAAAAATGGGAGATAATTAAGTCACTAGAATTAAGAGGGATTGAGAAAGGCTTCCTGTGGAAAGTGAGATGTTAGCTGGCGATTTGAAAAATGCCTCAAATGGGACAGCTAGGTGGTGCAGTGAATAGAGCACCAGCCCTGGAATCAGGACAACTTGAGTTCAAATCTAACCTTAGACACTTGACACTGATTAGCTGTGTGACCTTGGGCAAGTCACTTAACCCCAATTACCTTGCCTTCTCCCTCAAAAAAACAAAGCCTCAAATATTCCTATTTGCTAGTCTAAAGTTTTTTTTTCTTTCATGAAGTTCATATATGGAAATGAACTATTGTTTCTTAGGACTTTGACATATGAAATTTGCAGACATATCCCTTAAACGTTTTGTGCTTTGATTTCTTCATTTATAAAACTGGCATGATATATTGTATTCATTTACCAGGTGGGTAAAATGGGGTAGTACCTATGAAAATGTCTCCTACTCTTTCTCTGAAAGGTTCTATCTAAATAGAAGGGGTCACTATCACTACTGTTTACAGTTTCACTATCAATTATGGGCTCTTATAGTGTATTGCTTCTACCTCCTTTAAAGTATTGTACCACTTTTCATCTTTTTAAATTTGTCCTCAAATAACAACTCTTGTTTCTTTCATATACCTTAAATATTTTTTCTATCCATTACATATTAGTGTAATTTTTCAGACCATATCTATAAACATTCATGCCACTTATCAAAAGAGCCATGTGTATTCTAAATTTGAAGCTAGGTGTCTGGGAATATAATATCTATTTTCCAATATATAATTTGTACTGACTATTATAGAATCTGGAAAAATTACCTGTTATTTAGTAGGCAAGATAATAAAAGATTTGAAACAGAAGTGGCTAATTTCTTTGCTAGGGCCCTCATGCTTTAATATTAAACTGTTAAATGCCAATTTGATTTAAAAATTATTTGAGCTATACATAGTTTAATTTTTCATTTGAAATCTTTCTTACTAATCTTAATGGAGTTTTCCAGTATCCAAACTGAGAACTAAAGGCAAGAATACTGATTAGAAGGCGTTCTTTATAGTACTATTATCTATATTCCATGTCCTGTCTCTGGAAGTACATAAAAAACAAAGTCTGGGGTCAGCATTGGAGAAAAATAGAATATGATTGCCTCCCACTTTCTGCCTCTCCCAGTACAAGGATAAAAAGGACTAACATGTGGAATGCATGCTTCGGATAATTTCCCATCAATAACTCAAGGTCTCATAGTAGAAACATACTGGAATTCATAGCACTTACCTCCTAGATTAAAAGCATGCATTTCAAATACCCAGAAAAATCTGAAGCAAGCATTTTGACCAAACAAGAAATGCACTTTAAATTCACAGAATACACATGGTTTTAATACCCTTCAGGGAAGATATAGGCCATCGTTTTTCATATTATTTACAGATACATTCATTTATATTTAACCCAACTACAATTACCAAATCTTTGTTATCCCTCTCCCTGAGAATAGCATTCTATTTCTACAAGTCTATTGGCATTTTATCTTAACTTGTTTTCTGTGATAAAGTAACACCAAATTTCTATATTTCATTCATATTATTCTGCAATTACCTCCTTCCCAAAGGAAGGGATTTGTTAACCAGAGGACCCTTGAAAATTATTAACCTTTCACACATCTAGACTTTTATCACTTTGAAAATGATGCAATGTTTAATGACTTTTTTAATGTTAATACTTCACCTAAGTAGCCCTCAAATAATTAAAATATTATCACAGAATCTTATTGAGCCAATCTCTCTCAATCCTCTCTCTCTTTCTCTCCTCTCTCTCACACACATTGTCATATGACAAAGTTAGTCTCTCAGTGATAATTCTAAATATCATCATTTGCTATTTCAGCATTACATTAGTACAGAAAAATTGGATTATTATCATCAGTCATCATCGGTAACAAACATTTTATTGAGTGCTCACTGAATCCTGCCTGGACATTATGCTAGGTATCTGAAAACTGAGTAATAAATTCTAATGTGAAATAATACCCATCTCCCTTTTATTTTGAAAATTAGACCACAATGAATCTCATTTGTCCTGATTCAATCAGATATCATTCACCTCAAGTATTTTTAAATGTCTTTCTTGAATTTTAGCATATCAAGCAGGTTGTTCATAAGGGAAGATAGTTCCAAAGAGAACCCCCCCCCCCCATTAAAAGTTCACCAAACTGCAGGGAAGAGCTTAGTATCCTAGGCAACCGAACTGAAACATTTAGATTCCCTGGAACCAAGGGTTCCTAACCAGAAACACTTAATTCAGTTACTCATCCCGAAGCCTATGAACAGAACACTAGGCAGGATGCTGTGACCTCAGGTGAGATTAAAAAAAAAAAGCCACCCCCAACATAAACAACTCCAAGGCTGCATCTCCTTCATGGGAACATTACAAAATCTTGGTGAAGTTTTACCTTTATGCCTGATCTATGCTATTGCTTCCATTAGGTACAGTGGTAATACCTACCTACTGATATCTTTCCTTTCCAGCTGTGAATGGCCTTAAAGTAATAACTATGCTTTTGACTTTAGTCAAGTAAAACATTTGATTTGAGAGATGGAAACAATATTCCCATTGTATATTCAGCATAGCCATAACTAGGAAATGATGTACTTGGGGCAAGCACCAAGAACTCTGAACAGGAGGTATTGTACCTTCAGCTAAAAGGGGAGACCACCCAGTAGTATGGAAACAGTGAGTCTAGGACGCTGGTCTGAGGCAGTTGCCTCAGCAAACCCATGTTTCTGACCATAGATCAGGGAAGAGTCACACCAATGCCAATCTCATATAGTTTTATATTTTAACTAATTATTCTTGCTAACCTGGTGCTAAACTCTCCTGTTTCTATGCTGAGGACTACAAGGGTTTTAGGTACATTTGGTACCCTGGGGCACAACCCTGACTATATGGCCTTGGTAATAGCTGCTTTGATCTTAGTCAAGATTCTTTCTCTTTCTAGGCTTCAATTGCCTCAAATGTCAAAAGAGGAGTGGATTTTTAAAGCCCATTTTAATGCTAAATCTTATCATCTGTGCTATAACCTTCTTTCCCACTGTTTTTTTTTTCCCAAGCAATAGCCTGATGCAGCCTGTGATGTTCACTCGAAACAATAGCAGCTACATTTTCAGACAGCCTAGAAAGACACTTGAAATGGCATTTTGGCAGTTGCGTCAGTATTATGCATTATTCTTCCAGTGCTTCTGACAGTAATTACAAATATGGACCAATTTTTTTAAACAAATGGTTTATTAACTTCTGGTTTACATCATTCATTTCCGCCAGATTTTGAGTTACAATTTTTTCCCATTTTTCCCCTACCTACCATCCCAGAATAGCAATACCACAAGATATTCCCTCATCCAATCTGCTCTCTCCCATATCTTCTCCCATACCCCCTTTACTTTACCATTAGGGTGAGGTGAATCTCTGTGCGCCAATACCTGAACATCTTATCTCCCAATTACATGCAAAATAGTATTTATATACATTTGAAACATTTAATTTTAAAACTTCAAAATTCAGATCCATTCCCTTCCTCCCTTGTCACCCATTCCCTCTGGGAAGATAAGCAATTCAGTATGTGTTGTACATGTATAGCTATGCAGAACATTACCATAGTAGATATATTGTAAAAGGCTGCTTATAATTCCCTCCTACCCATCCCACCCCCCACCTGGACCATTCCCTACCTTGATCCTGTCCCTCTTCGAAAGTGGGTACTTCCAACCTCCCCTCTCCCCAGAATGCCCTCCCCTCCATCATTCCCCTTCCCCCTACTCTCCAGCAGGGTGAGATATCCCATTTAGTATGTATGTCATTCTCTCCCTGAGCCAAATTCAATGAGAATGTGGTTTTGCCTTTTTGCCTTCCTGTTCTTCCCCTCCCCTGCAACCACTTCTCCTTGCTTCTTCTACATGAGATAGTTTACCCTACCCTGTCTCTTCCCATCTCCTCTTGCCAGTTTCCTCTCTCACCTCATAACTTCACCCCTTATGTATCATCCCTTCCCACCAAATTCAACCTGTGCCATCTATCCATGTGTAACTGTAAACATATATACACACATTCACATATGTATTCATATGCTCATACACCCCTCTTCCATTATTTTCATACTGAGAAAGGTTTCC